>JAULUF010000042.1:31405000-32005000 GCA_031834385.1 Semotilus atromaculatus
GATTCTATTTTTTTTTTTAATGTTCATGGCAGGCAGAACATTCATAGATAGTCTTACAACCTTAAATATGTCCAGATTTTGTCATCTAAACTCAATGAATGTGAATGCAGACCTCATCTGTGTCATGGTAAAATGCATTCATACTGGTCCTCTGCACCCAGGGATTAGTCAAAAAATATTAAGTATTGATGCAATTCCCATTACAAACCTCATGAAAAATGCATAACTGATATGAATTATAAAGAGAAAGACTTCTGAATGTATCACAGAGCAGAACTGGAGGTCATTATGGTGTCTGTTAACGTCTTAACGTCTTAAAGTTGTATTTGAACTTTGAGCTCCCCCTCCCCCCCTCCTCCTCCTCCCCCCCTCCTCCTCCTCCTCCCCCCCCCCTCCTCCTCCTCCCCCCCCTCCTCCTCCCCCCCCTCCTCCTCCCCCCCCTCCTCCTCCCCCCCTCCTCCTCCTCCTCCTCCCCCCCTCCTCCTCCTCCCCCCCTCCTCCTCCTCCAGAGCCCTGTCAGTGTGTTTGGCAGCCGTCGCTTAGCCGGCACAGTCAAGCCTCTGTTAGCGTTTGGCATATGGACATCAGTAATGGCTGAAGAAAAATGGAAAATGACATTTACTGTGAAATGCGTAGCCGTGCAAAGTTGGGGTTTAACAGAGGGGAGACAGAGGTCTGACAGCTCGCTGTTAATATAAGATATCAAACTGTGATTTCAGTACAGTGAAGAAGTACAACAGATAAATGTCAGAACTTTGGTAAAACTTCTTTTCACCTCCAAAAAGAGTTCCTATTGCATCTCTGACAGTTTCTTATTTCTGTTTTTTTTTTCTTTTTCTGTGAAACCCAGTAAATGAAAAATAGTTTGTAGCCTCCCATCATGTAATGTCATTGTGGAGTTTTTAGTGACCGTAATGGGTCTTTTGGTTTTGTTTTGCGTCTTTTTATTGTGAAAAGTTTTTTTGTTGTTCTTTCAATTTCCCGTTCTCCTGTAGTTTTCCTGCGCATTGCTTCATGTGTTAATTGCAAGGAAGTGTATTTTAGTACACTCATTATCTTGTGTAGAAATTGTACAAACAAAAACAAACCATGATTACAAAATATCCCAACAGGTGGCAATATTCACATAGAATGAAAATTAACAAAGATTGAAGAGGAAATTACTTGGTCCAGTATTGGATTATTTTGAAGAGTTCTGATGGTTTTTTTTTTATGTTGCCTGTTTAATCTCTTGTTAGATAATTTTTTGTCAGATTTAATGAAAATCACTTTTGTGATATTAACTCTCCATTTCTAGCTTTGATATAGGCCTACTAGGCCTATACTATTTATTTTAAATTTTAATTTACACTACATTCACAACCCATGATCTGTTCATTTCTAATTGAAAAAGTACACCTGAAACTGCTTTGAGACACAGAAAAAGTTTCCCTGTTCTGGTTTTAGGAATATAATACAATCGAGGGCCAGTGATGTGTGATAGACATCAGACATTAGTTCAATGTCTCCTTTAACACCACAGCGGGGTTTGATCCCTGATACCACCCTCGCTGTGACAAGCAACGTTGGACTGCCGTGAATTCCAAAAGATGATTTTTTTCCCCCACAGCAGACATTTTCTGCAAGAGAGACAGTGAGTCAAAGGGAGCGAGATATAGAGATAAAAATACAAAAAGAGGGAAATGGCGAGAGGGACGTTTGCGTGTCTGTGCCCTGCAGAGCTGTTCAGAGATTTTGCTCTCCGTCTCTTTCCTATCTAGGTCCTCTGGATTTGGTGAAGGTGACGTGTCAGTCACCCGTGGTGATGTGATGTGACGCTCCATCGCCGCAAGTGTCGGTGCACTTGTCACAGCCTCAGCTGGCTCGCCCCATTAGTGTCCTCCAGATCTTGAATGCTGCCATCCCACCTTTCAGACCAGTCGTGCCTCATTCGCCCAACTTAAGCCCGAGGCAGAGCTCTGCCTGTGTTCACCTCATCTGATGGACACCAAAGCTGTCTGCTGTTATAGTCGCCGTTTACAGAGCAGTGCACAAGGGCACAGTGCCGTCTGCGGAGTCTGGCTGAAGAAAGACAATAAGGATAAACCTGACCTCGAGCTTTTTCCACATTTATCCTTTTCCCCCTGTGTGGCCTTTACAATAATCCCAAATTAATTTCTCTCAGGGCACAAAGTACAAAACATGAGTAGGCTCACTAAAAACAAAAATATTTTTGTTGCTTATCCAATTTACTTGGTTTTTAAAAAGCCATTGCAATACAATTCTTGACCTTTATTTCACAACTTAATTTCATTGTGTTCAATATAATTACATTTGTAAAATGAAAGTTCATTCCGAAGATGAATGACAGGGTTTGAAAACGACAGAATTAAAAAAATTCCTGTCATTATTTACTCGGCCTCATATCGTTCATCTTCGGAACACAAATGAAGATATTTTTGAGGAAATACGAGAGCTTTCAGTCCCTCCATTGAGGATAAATAGCAATGCTATTTACACATTCAAGGTACAGAACGACATCATTAAAGTAATCCATTTGACTCCAGTGGTTTAACTTTGATTAACATAATTTTCCTCTATATTTACAAATATAATTTTTCTCCAAAGTGTTCATGGAACAACTTTCGGTCTTCTTGAGTCAACACAACACGCATGCGTCATGGTGCCCCCCCTACAGGATTGGAGGTCAATATTTTCGTAAATGGTCTGCATTTCAAGATCTTAAAGTGACTCTCTCTGTCATTTAATGTTTATCAAACTACAAAAGAAAACGAGGGAATCATTCACTGCTCTTCTCTGAATAACATTAATAACTTTAATAAGAATCAACGTATATTTAACTCATACAGTGAAGACTATGCAATAGTTTTTCTAATGTTTTTTATGTTTGATTAGTTTATTCAATTTCTGTATAGTAGGATATTATTAGTAGTGTTGGTTGACAGTGAAACTGCTCTGAAAGAACAGATTCAAGGGTTTGGGGTCATTTTGGGGTTTTCATGAGCGCACTGACGGGTTTTGCTTAGGGTGGCCCCAGAAGTCTAGGACCGGCACTGATATCAGTAAATACATTTTTCCATATAAAATCTCATACAATCTTTTTTGTAGCACTTATTTTGTAGGTGCACAAAATCCCAGTTATTTTGAAACAGTATGAACTTGGTCAATGCTACACTGTTTTTGAAGCAGTGGTTTTAATGTGCCCTAATCACTAATGATTAAATTCAAAGCATTTTTACCAGTGCACGCATATTGGAAGGCTATGGTTTCGTGCGTCGTGTACATGCTAACAGGATGAGGCTCTTGTGTTCTTACTGTGCGTTTGGCCTCAATTGAAGCAGTCTTAGCACCTTATTTCTATGTAAAATGAATTAGAACAGATGCTGTTTGGGATAACTATGTTAAGTGGGAGAAACTCAGTGGCCTGACTGTAATTTGGCCTTGGCCCCTACCCTATAGTGCAGACAAGTCATTATGTAAACTTCATCTGACAGCCTTCTAGATGGCTTTCGAAGAAGCAAGAAAAGCGTACCTTTTTTAGGGATGGTTTGTGGCTCCGCTCGCGCTGAAGCTTGTTACGTACGCGCTGCCAAACTCCCTCCTCCAGAGGGCCGGAGGCGGCATCTCTGAGGCAAATCTCAGAGTTCATTGCAGACGGCAGTTGAGATCAAGACCATTTATTGGTCCCTTTGGTATGCCCAGATCTTCTGTAATGCAGTTTTTTTTTTTTGTATCTCATATGGTGGTAATTTACTCAACTCCCAGGCCCCGGTGTCCCCTGCCAGTTGAGTGTTGATGTTGCGCTCGGCTGTGTTAAAACAAAACCACCGCTGGATATTAACAGATGAGAAGCAATTTGCTGAATGAGTAAATCATAAAAAAAGTGATTAAATAAACACAGACAAGCTCTGTTCTGAAACATAGTGAGCTGCGCCATTGCTCACATAGGCAGCAACAGTCATGGAAACTCATAAGTGATCAATTCAGAACTTTTAAGAAAAATTCTAAAAATACTAATATTCATCTCAATAGCTTAATCATCTTAATGTTGCTGGGCCAACAATTTGATATAATATAATATAGCCTAATTAATATAATGTAATAATGCATACTATTGTTAGTAAAATGTAAAAAACACAAGACACTATAGACAACCTAAAAAAACAATAACCTAAAAATGGGAATTTATACATAACAAAATTATAAAGGCATATATTCATTTTGAAGTTTGCCAAAACTTTTTTTATAATATTGTAAATTAAATGTTTAATGTTGTTAAAGATTAAGTGAGTGTTAGATCAATGCAAATATACTCACAATAATTTTTAACTACACCAAAAATATTATTTTCATAAATTTTTTTCATATATCTTCTATCACAGAGCTTGTCGCATTTCTTGTTGCATTTTGGGATTGCTTTCTCTGCCAAGGTTATTTGCAATACTGCTGTGGAATTTTGCAAGGTATTTTAGTAGGCATAATTAAGATTTTTTACCTTCTGGAGCAGCTTTTGCGCCTGTGACGCAGTTCAATGCTCACTCTGTAGGCAGCCCACTAGATTTTGAAACAGAGCAATGATCTTCCAAGTGTAGTTGGCTCAATCTTAATATTTGTTTGGAAAGCTTCGAGGAAAGAGTGATGACAAATGTGGCATGTGGTAAATTCAGCTACGTGTGCTATTTTGCGGCCAGTCGCAGGAAAATGGATTCACATTTTTACAGCATTCTCTTTGGTCTTTTCACTGAGTTTTAAAGGCTGAACAAAGTATCTGAATGGCTTTGTGTCAATTATTGATATATTTGAGGGGACCAAATGTCCCCACAATTGTAGTAAAACCTGTTAAACCCTGCATAAATAATGTCTGACGTTTATTAGTGTTTTTTCCCCCCATTTGATCAGTTTATATTGAATATTTAATTGTGCATGTCATGTTCAATTTTATATATACTGAGTGAATGCTGTCCGCAAATATACGCTCATCAAATACTTTCTACTTCACAACTCACTAAATCCCCGCCTCAGCCCATTCAGAAATGATGGTACTTGGGTAGAAACCTATAGGAGCCTGAGAAAAATTTTAATATTAAACAAAAGCTTTAGATGGACTTTTGCATCTGAAGTCTTCATATATATATATATATATATATATATATATATATATATATATATATATATATATATATATATATATATATATATTAGTATAACAATTCAGAATGTTGGATCACCATCTGTGTCTTGAAGCAAACCAGCAAAAACATTTTGAAAAAGTTTTGCACTTTTAAAAAAGTTTTCTCTTAGGGGTTTAGTTTGGGTTAGTCTGCAATAATTAATTGGCTTTATATGTATATAAAAGAAGTCTATGGTATGCCCTCATTTAGATAATGTCTTAGATAAACATGCGTGTGCTAGTTTACCTTGACGTCCTCCTCTGGAATATGAATGAAAAGATGTTTTTTAATGGAAAATGGCTTTATGAGGCAGCCAGACTCATTTACCAGGTGATGTTATAAATGGTCTCTGCCAAGGCAAACTTAAGATACATGCAGTTATTGGAGCGCTAATGGGGTAGAAATCCATTTTGCTGATAAGGAGGTATTGTAATTACCTGATAACTGATTTAAAAAGTCACATAAATTAGGAAAGAAGCAGGGCAATTACTCAGTGTATCTGTCTAACTGAGAGCCATGTTTAAATTTTGCCTGCAGTGCTGTGTGTTGAAAATGACAACCAAGAAACTGTGAAATAAACTGTGATTTTCAGGTTTCATCTACATTTTAAATCAGTCTTTTATTAAGTATATTATGCATGCATGAGCATAATAGAGGAGCAGAACCTAAGCATGTGTTGTTGTCATACCTATTCAGTTTCGTAAGTGAGTCACAAGGCTTTGTTTATTGGAAATTTCTGTAAAAAAAAAAAAAAAAGCTTGTTTAAATCTACTTTTAATTACTTCAAGAAAAATGTCTGGAAAGTCATTGTTTTTCAAAGCTACACAAGAGGAACTGTGTAGAAAATGAATACTCTTCTGAATAATAAAGATATATATTTTTTAATTTACTTGGTTATAGAAAATTAAGACATTTTATATTGATATCATTTAACTTATATTTCTATATTTTATGTAGCCTATTGTCACTTGGGGTCTCAGTCTTTTGAACCCCTATATGTGCAATAAAATTTACAAAATAACCTGAAGAGAATGTGTTTATATAGCTTGTGTGTTCACACTACGGCTACAGGCATCTCACTCATCTTTTGCACTTGAAACAAAATCATATTAATTTTGAAGGTGACAAAGTGGTATGCGATGAGAGTAACAGGACGTTTTTAAATGGGCAGTATTTGGCATTGATTAGAACTGGCACTTGTAATTTCCCAGCCTGCAAATGTAATTAAAAGACATGCTTCACTTGCACTGCAAGAACTACAAAAACAAGTTAGTCATACTATTTGAGTTCTGAAAAAAGAATTATATTACCAAGAAGTCTTCAGGCAAATGAACAGTGCAGAAAAACTGGCATCATGATATGATAATATATGCAAATCAGCATACAGTAACGTGTGAAAAGATTAGAATGCGGTCGACTTGTTTGGTGCGAGTCCCCTGTACAGATTAAAGTGAATATAAATACACAATTATATTTACGTTTGATTGTTTCATTGTGAAAATGATATGGAACAGTTTTATGTATGTATTTACATAGCATACTTTTTATTCAAATCAAGTCATATTAAAGTCATCAAGCTAATGCATTATTAAACATTTTTCAATTACTTCAAAAATAACCAATATTCCAATATTAGTCACCTTTTCAGACAATAATGCATTAGTCAAGTCATCATATATCTTGGGAAAACACTGATGGTGTCGTGAATGATGTCGCAGGTTTGGAGGTGAGTTGAGAGTTGAGAGGTTGTTAAAAACAGCTCACTCCAAAATCAAGTTCTATTTAAAAAAAGTTGTGATACTTATTTGAGTTGTTTACTTTGTAATTAGTCTGTGCATTTTCATCAGTTTAATCCATGCTTGTGAATTTGCACGCTGGTTGTGAACATGAAATCTTTTTTGGGGCATTATTATCACAATGGTGGAGTAGTCAGCCAAACACCGAGACGTGGAGGAACTGTCTTGTCTCAAATGGAGAAGGGTTAATGACCAGGCAAGAGCTTTAAAGACCTTCGTTTAGTAAAGCTTTGCAATAACCTGTTAAAGGTGCTCTTCCAGGTGTCAGAACACCGGCTACTGCGTCACACGCATGCCTCGTGGTGCCACTTTTTGCATTGTGTATTTGGGCATTTTAGGGGCGGAGCAATGAAGGGATCAGTTTTTCTACGAAATTGATTCCTGCACCTTTAACAGGTTATTTAATTTAAAAAATGAATTCAAACAAAATGAATTAGGCCTTATTAAAACTAAATCCATAATGATGGGAACCCCTAAAAGGTTCTATATGAAGCGCCTTCTAAGAGTGATTATAGGTCGAATTTGGCTAGTTTATTTTAATTGACGTGGTTACATGATAACCTTTCATTCAGACTGGGCTACTATTTAGATTTAGTAACGGGCAAGAGTACTCGAGTACTCGTACGTGACAGCGACAATTGATCATGAAAACGATGATCGCCCTGAAGAATATTCCTCCTTTTTTCTGATTGGTTATTGCTGCATTTGGGGGGGGGGGGGGGTTCCTGGGGTCTGATTTGTTAGTGTTAGACAAAAAAAAATAGCAATGATGACTGTAATCACTTTCTATCATGAAAAATAACATTTAGTGCAGGATGTGCAGCGTCATATACTGTCACGTCTTGTTTTGGTCATGTCTCATGTCTCCTGTTGTCATGTGATTCCCTGTTATAGTCATGTGATCCTGCCATGTGTCATGTTGTCCTTGGTTAATTGTTTCATTGTCCACAGGTGTCCCTTGTCTAGTCATTAGTCTTGTGTATCTAAGCACTCATGTTTGCCATGTGTCTTTGTCAAGTATTATTTCCCTGTAATCACCTGTAATCATTTCCATGTTTATGTTTTGAGTTCATGCCATGTCATGCCTTTGTTTTATGTTTCACGGTTTGTAAATAAACTGCACTTGGGTTCTCTACAAACTTGCCTTCGGTGGACAATTGTTACATATACATGCCATAACATAGCATTATAATGAGACCAGGATTGTAATAGAATGTTGTATTCTCTGTGCTTTACACGTGTATCAGCGCGCTGTCAAGGGTAGAGTGCATCCAGAGTTTCCCTTTCAAACCATAGACTGTAAAAAAGCACAGTCAAGTTCACATGCGCATTCACGTCCTTTTGTGCAGATGCAAATTGTAATGTTACTTTTAGGCTATTTTATGTATTTAGGATATCTAATTAATTATTAATCTCATAGGATGTGTCATTGAATGGGCTTCAGTTTACTGGAGATTACTCTTCAGCTTTACCTCAAGCAGCTATTCCTTTTAGATGTTTCTTTTTTAATGACATTGATGCATCATAATCTAGCAGTGTTATTTTTTTTCAAGTCATACATGTTTTCATAGACATGTTTTCATGTCATATTTTTACTTGTCAACATAAATGTTTGTAACAGTCTTGAAATATTTGTAATTTAATGACGGACACGCCCCGCCCCTCGAGTACTTGAGTATTCGTTTTTTGAGACCTGTCAATGATGGAAATGAGAAATTGACAAAAATGCCCATCCCTAAAAAACTGATTATTAGGGTGAATGTAAACTGAACTATCAAGAATTGTGAATTATGGGAAGTCTCATTACAATATCTCCAATCGAGGCATAATTTCATCTGTCAAATCTTAATTAACATAATGACTTCACTTTTTGTATAATAGGCCTATGTATAAAGTGCATATAGTATTTTTGCGTTGTTGATTTATGTTTCTCATCTGGTTTTTGGCTCTTCAGGGGAAATCGGCTTTGGGACAGATTTTGAGGGAGAGATTTTTCTGTTCGTGTTTCATGTATCATCATGTATCTTGGAGTATTTTAAAAGAACAATACATGTTGCCATCTCTAGAACAGTTTGTACTGCGATTTCCCCCGTCTTCTTTCCGCCTGACCCTATCTGTACAAAACACTTTTCTGATGGTTTATTTAAACATATGGAGGCTGCCTTTGCCAACGAAGATCTGTTTGGGCTTTTTCAGTCGGCGTGGCATCAGGGAAAGGTACTTATGATCTTTTTTTAATGTTTATTGTCTATCCAGACCTTGGCACTGATACATCACAACATGCCTGCCAATGCCACGAGGCAGATAGGCTGACATCTCACAGTCAAATAGCTGTGTTCTATCTATATATATATTAAAAAATCATGTGTCTACTGTTAAGCTTCAAGTATAGCGAGGATGATACACTGTTTTGAGAGATTTTTCCTGAATTTCATTACCATCAGGCTGAGTGTGTCAACCACAGTAACTCTTTGTTCTGGAAGTGAACCTCAACTGTAAAACACTCTCTCCATTCGAGGACCAAGTACAGAGAGAAATAACGGGGCGAATTCACCAAACAATTGTGCCACATCATTTTTATTGTGCTTTACTCTAAAAATCTTTGGTAACACTTTAGAATAAGATTCCTTCGTTAATGAGTAACTACACAGGGACAAATGAGTAACACAATATTAAGAATCTAGTAACTATTAACTAACAAGAAACTCTTATTAACGAATTAGTAAGTAATAGCACACACATGAAAGTGGTAGTTCACTATTAACTAATCAATAACTACTATTATAATTATTATTGATTAGTTAATAGTGAGCTACCACTTTCATATGTGTGCTATTACTTACTAATTCATTAATCAGAGTTTCTTGTTAGTTAATAGTAGTTACTAGATTCTTAATATTGTGTTACTCATTTGTCCCTGTGTTCCTGTCCATATTCTAAAGTGTTACCAAAATTTTTCTATTGATTGTAGCAGCTGTTATTCATGTAGTTTTTGTTCAATCATGGTGAACTATGAACTATAATCAAATAATAAACGCTTTCAGTGCTGGGCACACTTTAGTCCTATACCCTCATGTTTTAATTTAAAGTTGACATGAAATAAAAACAGACTTTGCTTTCTTACATATTGGTCTTATTGTGAACTATTCATCAGTGCACATTCTTAATAAAATAAAATGGTTGACTTTGTAATTTATCAGTATTACCATATTATGAAAGTGGCATTGCTTGCAAACGGCATTTCATGTTGGATTTAGGTGTTTCTGTGTGTTTTCACAGAGATCAGGTAATATATAACAACATAATTATAACAGATGCATAAATTCAAAGCAGGCCTGGCTCATTAATATGATAATTTGAATGTTTTGAGGTCAGCAAACAAGTGTAGCTTTTATTTTTATAATTATACATGCCATTTATTTATAATTTAATACATCCTCTCTACCACCACAGGCCTACTACTTTAATACAGTAACTACCACTACGCCTTGCCACTATTACTACCGCAATTAAAATAATATTTAAAAGGTCCACATAATAGTTTTTCTTTCTAGACCATATAGCAGCAGAAATGAACTTAAGCGGAATTTAAATGGCCATATTTAACATGCTAATTAATTAAACAATGGATTTGTCTCTCTCAAACAGGTTGCTTGCTCTCTCATGCATTTTGAACATTGACCGTGGTTTTGCATTCAAATAATCCCCCTGTTACTAACTAACTGGATTGTTATATCTATTAAATAACATTTATGGGTTTGCTTCTTGGACATATAGCCTGATGCTGTCAAGCTCCAAGAAGCACCTTAAAAGTGGACCATGTAACTTGTTTGCTGTATTCCAATGGGTTACGAGAGAGCTGCTCTGATTGAAAGGTGTTTTTATGTGTCTTGTTTGACATTTTTGGAAATCCACATCTAATTAAAGCAATTAATCAGGATTATTTTTTCAATAAAAGCGGTGTAAGTGGTTTGATTTCTGTCATGAACCTGGGGAGGGATACTTTATCCCCGCTGTAGTCTCAGTCAAGAGGACCCAGTGAAAACAGAAAACAAGAGATGTCCTCCATAATTCTCTGTATCTGTGTTGAAGATTCCTTCTTCATAGATCCAGGAATCATGAGCTGTCAGTCAACACTAGCACAGAGTGTCAGGGTAGCTGGAGGTAATGCATCGATCTGAGCTTTCCTTCGCTCATTAAAGAGCAGAACAGATAATCACAGCTCCCAAATCTCAGCGAGGAATAAACAGCCTCTAGTTTCTTCTGCATAGAGAAAATATGTGCTGAAACTGAAATCTAGCACTGCTACAATCTTGATATTTTAACAGAATTTTGTGTTTACAAAACTCTTACAAAGCGATCTATCTATATACACACTGCCCGGCCAAAAAAAGTCACTGTTTGGATTTGAATAGGTAAATACTTAAGAGTCCTTGATTGGATCATTATTGCAGTGACTATTATGTTTCTAGCATGTTATTTGTTTGGCAACAGTCCTTTTAACCCTAAATTGATGGAGTGTGTAGCTTTTCATTTCTCAAACAACCATGTAGGAAGACACATCATGGCCATATTCCAGAATGAGAAAGCCAAGATTCATCGGGGTCAAATCGTGAAAGAATGGTTTGGAGGGAGCATGAAGAATACAATACAAGACCTTGACCAAAAATGTATGAACTTCTTGATGGAAATAACATCACAACGTTTATTTCCATCAACAGGTGCATCAATGTTTGGTCAAGATCTTGTATTGATCATCCCTAAGACTTTCAATGAGTTTAATGTCTGGACTCAGAGGAGCCAATTCATGTGTGAAAATTATTCTTCATTGTCCCTCCCAACCGTTCTTCCACAATTTGAGCTGATGAATCCCGGACTGACCCTTCCGGTGTAAGTGTGTGGATTTTGTCTAGAAGAAGTTTACAAAGTCTGGCTACACCCTAGCAGGACTTCGACAAACCTCAAATCTTTTCAAGATGAGTCAAGGTTTGACTTAGAATAAACAAGTCAAAAGCTCTCTCTGATGCATATGTTTTATTTTTTCAGATCCCTGTTTCAATCAAAACTGTACCATGCATGTCACTATGGCATTTACAATATTCCCCCAAAACAAGTTGAATCTGGGTATCATTTCATGTATTGTTCATCTGACAGCTTCTTGTTTTTTTTCTCTTTTCTCACTGCCAGTGTTTGCATTGCTTGACTCGGAGGACCAGCAGGAAGTAAGAACACAGACAGAAGAATATTAGGTACAAAGCTGTGTAATGTTGTTTGATAGCATGAAATGAACCATCTATTATACCCTGTTTATGGGAGTGAATGAATTATGGGTTTAGATTTGTATTCCATTTCAGGGCTGTTTGAATGGTAATGTCTGCCTCAGGATATATATGTTGCACTTCTGCTAAGTAATGCTAAGGAAGAATTTTTTTTAATTGGTTATTTTTAAACTTTCATTGTTCTAATTAATAATTAGTTGTCTTTTTTTGCTTAATGAGTTTGTTTCACCTGAGCACAGTACCACAAATTCTGCTCCACATTTTTGATATAACATTCTTAATTAGACTTGAGGGGAGGACTCTTTTGACCTGGGCCAGTAAGCAGCCATCAATATTACCCTAGCAACTGCATGGCAACAGGCTAAAAATAATTCTAAACAGTTTAGTCACCGCATAGCAACACCCTGATAACTGCGTAGCAACACGTTAAACACTGTGAACACTTTAGCATTTGCAAAACAACTGCCTGGCAACTGCAATGTCAATAGGCAACAATCACTCCAAACAATTTAGTACACTGAAACACTGAAAACACTTTAATAACTGCATAACAACGCCCTGGCAACCACCCTCAGCACCCTAGCTTTGTAACTGCTACCCCTGCACAGGTAAGCTCCATTGTAAAATGTAAAATATAGCTGCCACGTTACAGTGTCTGATAATACATGTAGGTATTGCTGTTTCAACAAGTGAATCTTCTGCTTTGAAGCTTTATCCTATATGTTTCTTTCCTTTTGGCCTTGAGGGGACATGCTGTATGAACAAGCGCAAGGGGTTTCTCACGTTGATAAAGGTAAACAAGCTCTGATGCCAACAAGTCCTTCACTGGGTCCTCACAAACTGCTCCGAGCCAGATACTACACTTCTTTGATATCGCTGACCTCTTAATGACTGACTAGGCATTTGGCCCGTTTCATCTCCACAAGACTCTGAGTTCTACATGACATCCGCTTGCTGTCCTTTGGGGCTTTTTGAGAGGGGTTCTCCCAGCGCGTAATTGTAGCCTCTGGCTTTCGAGGATGAACTCGCTTTTTATTCCACGCTAGTTCTCACTGTCTGTTGAGGCAACACATCCAGTCAGCTCTGACAGGCGTTTTTGAGTTGACTCAGAATGGCTTTCTCCTGAGATGATTCCAACTTATACGAGTACTATCAAAGGGTCATAGAATGTTTTTGTTTTAATGACACTCTTTATCTGTGAGGAGTGCAGTACTTTCAGTATGGTTGTAAAGTTGTATTAAAAAGGCTTTTTAAAAGTTGCTGTTAATGCAACATTTGAATATACCGAAGGTCACTCCTAAAAAAAGTGTCTGTTAAAGGGACATTGTGTAGGAATTTCTCCCACCTCGTGGTGAAATTGTATTTTGCATTCAAACTAATAGTGCTCTACAGTGCCTTGCTTTTTCAAATGCGCGTTGCTTCTAAAAGTTTCCAAAGGCAGAGAAGCGACCAAGCAATGAAAAAGCAGCTTGTAATTTAGACCGTAACATTGACACCTGTTGAGAAGAAAGCAGGAGTTCAGCGACTATTTTGAAAGCTTTCTCCTGCATCAACTCTTTCCACTTGGAAAAAGTTATCCCGACATTAAACCTTGTTTTTTTGCGATCTCCGGTCCTGTGGCTCCACATAAGTATATGGTCCTCCATTATAAATAATCGTGCAGTGCAGTAGGCCTGTTGGAACGAATTCCGAAATTCGAATATAATTCGAATATTAAAAAAATCAATACTATTCGAATGCTGAAGTTACTATTCGAATATTGCTTTATGTATACATTTTTTTCCAGAATCAATCCGGAGTTGAATGATTGTTAGTATAATGAACACGGTTGCAAAACAACTCTGAGCAGTTAGTCTATGTTAAACGCTGTCGCGTTTCCATCACAGCCCCCCCAAAGCGCCCGTGAAGCGAAAAGCGCACATATCTCACCGGATTCGGCGAGCACCGAGCTTGTTTGAACCGTCTAGTCGAACTGAAAATAACTATATAAGTTTCAGAATTGTTGGTGAAGTTTTCGCGGAGATATTAGCCTGAAACCATCGGAAGCGCTTCAGCCATAATCAGCACGAATAAAATGTTTGTTAGTGGACAGAACGTGTAACAACAACCACATGCACTAGTGCATTGGCAATCCATAAGCCTGTGTAATGTCTTAAATATTAATAATAGGATGAATTTGAGCATTTAATATTCTAATATTATTCGAATATTAAATAAAATAAGGAATGGAATTCGAATAGTATTATAGAGGAAGATTGACAGCCCTACAGTGCAGCATTTTAAACTTGCCAGAGCAGTGACAAGTGTCTCTCAAATCTTCTTGTCCGGTTCAGCGGCTTTCAGTCACGTGACGCTGGCTCTGAGCGAAAACGAGTTGTGGAAATGCGTTGGCCTAGTATTTTTTTACCCTCTCTGCTATTATAGTTTTTCAAGATGGCGGAACGACATGTAACCCTCTGTGGACCTACCCGTCCCATGTATATAAAAATAATAAATTCTCAGTTTACGAGGATAAGTCAGATCATTGGCTGAGGTATTTGTACACCATGAGGACATATTTATGAATAAAAATATTTATTTTAGATAATAAAATACTTAAAAAGCTACACATTGTCCCTTTAATGTTAAATTTGTTACCTTTTTTTGTTCTTATATCAACAATTATAATTTATAATTATGTATACATTTTATATTTTTATTATTCATTTTGTAAGTTTATTGTTGTGAGAACAAAAATACTGATTTTGTATTTAGTAGTTAAATACTGAATAAATATAGTGTATAATATAGTAAAAAAAATCAAATAAATACAAAGTTTCTGAACTCATCCCATAAAGTACTGCAAATGAATCGTAGTCATTTATTATAGTTTTCATTGAACATATGATTATAACAAAAACTTATTGTAAAATATTCAGAAGCAATAGAAGTGAAAAATCTTATTCATAATGTTTAATGGGCGTGGTTGCTGCTGAGCATTTTCTGACATTTTTATTGACTTCTGATTGGTAAATCTTCATTATTTGTAGTGTATTTCTTCACAGATTCTTAAACATGGTTTATGATGATGATGATGATTATTATCTAACGAGTTGAAATCACACTGAATGAAATCTTACATGATATGAGCCATTTAATAATTTTAGTTTTTTTACATATTTTTTACATTGTTGTGCACCTCTCTTCCCAGTCTGTCAGTAACACTGTTTAGTTTCTTTCTTTATGAAGCCCCTCCTTCTAAAAAGCGCATTATGCTCTGATTGGTCAGCTGGATCAGTGTGTTGTGATTGGTCAACTTCCAGCATGTTTCAGAAATGTCACACCCCTTATCATAACCGTGAGTTTTAAAACACTAACGCAACTAAATCAGGCCGTTCCCCTTTTTTTTTTGTATGAGAATGATTTAAATGAGGAATATTGTGACATGTTCATTTCCAGAAGAAAACTCAAGACTACAATCAAGGCATTTCAGGGAGTTCAGAAACAGTGCACACTGATATAGAGAATAACTCCGTTTGGACTTTGTGCTTTGTAACTTTGCAGACCTTTTTCATGTTCAAACAGCAACATTACACACCAAAAGAGAGTTTAAAATGTTGATTTAAAAAGCATAATTTTTAAGTGCTTTACCGCTGAGGTCACCATTCATTTTCATTGTGTGGAAAAGGGCAGCTTAGATATTTGACTATAAATAACTTTGTGTTACACAGAAAAGTAACAGGTTTTGAATGATATTAGGGTTGGTAAATGTTCAAATTTTTTGGTGAACTATCCCTTTATCAGTTTAACAGATGACCCGCCTCTTCATTTAAATTCCCAGACACTTCAATACAAACTGATGCCTGATTGCACAGCATATCTGATGGCTGTTTAATAAATGCATGGACCTCTCAGAGACACAGAGAGAGAAAGACACTGAAGGATGTTTGATGTCCTTAGCAAGCTGGCCCATCCTTGCCCCTGTGACCTTGCAACATTATAAATGCACTGAATTCATAAGCAAAGAACATAAACTGGCCAAGGCTACAAGAGTCTTTTGGTGCCGACACAGAACTGCCAGATGAGGGACTGCTGAGTGCTCATTGGTATTTTCAATGGAGGCGACCTTTGACCTGCGGGATGTAAATGCTATGCTGAGTGCCATGATAAGACACTTGTATTATTTATTTATTTATTAAAAGCAGGAATTGCTGCTTTCACACAAACAATTTATAATAAATGCAGTGTGATATTTAAATATATATTTTCAGTTGTCCTGTTTAAGCAATCACTAGAAGTGTCTGTTAATATAATGTGTTTTTCCATCACTTCCACTGGCATCACTTCAGTGTAAATAGATCATTATCATACACAATTTAGGTCTAAACCAGTTTATAAAGTATGATGATGAAGTATTTATAGGATGCCATATTTAATAGTGTGAAAAACCACAACTAGATAATGATGGATAGAAAAGTACATCAAACGAACCTGTTAATAAAACCCCAAAATAAAAATGCTGTCATCATTATCTCATCCTTATGTCATTGTGATCTCATATGACTTGGACAACTTCCACCTTGTATTCCACATGTGATTAAATTAATATAATAACTTTGATAATATGATAATGTTTGTTAAACAGACCGAAATAATAGTTATTCACAGATGATCTTTCCCACCACCAATGAGCTGTGAATTGAAGAACCACTGCAATCAGATCTTTGAGACAGTGAGTTAATCTCTCATGAACGAATCAGTCAGATTCATAAACTGGATCAAATGGTTCATTGAAAAGAACCAACTTAAATAGGATTTATTCACCGATCTGGTTCTCAAAATCAACTCATCGACTCAATGCAGGGATTCTCTGAATTTGGGCTTTACAGGAAAATAATTGTTTTGTAATTGTGAAAAATAAAAAAAAACTCATTGAACATGAATGTTTGGCCAAATAAAGAGATCTAGTTGTCTATAGTTCACAACAATTTCCTTTTTAGATCAAAGCTTGAAAAGATACCCTCTCAGCTGTTTATGTACGCCCAAACATTGTCATTTTGGAGCAAAAAGTATTCACACAGTTCATTTTTCGTTTCAACCCACATCCAATTTCTCTGTCATTTTGAAATGTTTTTGTCATTTTCCACACAGATTGTTTCTCTGCCATGCTCTGCAACCTCATGAATAACAACGCAGTTTTATTTTACTTGACTATGATGTGGAATACAGTTGAAAAGCTCATTACAGAGCTGTGTTATGGAAAAGGATGCTTTCCCACTGAGCCAGCTGCTGATGGCAGCTGGAATCCTCCTCCTAAATAGTTTGAATGACCGGAGTGAAAGCTGCCTCTTTACCCTGAACCAGCAATCAGAGGAAGACTTTTGATTAGCAACTTGATGCTTATTGTGGCCAAGAACCACCCATTTAGATATGAAGGGGTTGTGCAACTGGCATGTAAAATTACACTATTTTTTATGTGACATTTAAGGGTGGCTATATCTGAAATCGATGTTAACATAATAAGAGACTGGCTTGCAACACAGTGGCAGCTCATTTAAACGATATTACTGAGGTCTTTGTGAAAGGCTGTGCTAACAACATTGACAGAATTAGTGGAAAATGTGGAAAATGATTATTTCAATGACTTTTGAAAACAAAGAAAAGTGTACAGTTACTTATGTGCTAGAAATCTCTGGATAGTTTTGTTGCCTGGTTTTGTTATCGGCTGTTTCCGCTGATGGTGTTTTATTTACTGTTGGTTACTAGGTTACCAATGCCACAATCATCGCTTGAATAATTGAGAAGCTGCTCACTGCAGAGTAAATGAGTGGGGCTTACCCGTAAATGAATATCCAAACACACCCTTACCTACCCTACCCTAACCCTAACCACAACCCTAACCCTAACCACAACTCTATCCCTCCACCCCCTTAGAGCTCCAGAGAGGAGGAGCTGGTCGTCATTTGACTGGTCTGCACTTGGAATAACTTGATGGAAACACACTGTCACGGTATGTAGCGAACTCGAACACGAAGATGATGAAGGAACAGGAGTATTTTAATACAAGTCTCAGGCAACAGGAACACAGAAAAGGGACAAACTGAACAGACACTGAGCACTTACTGGTGGTAATAGGCCTTATTCACAACAGCGCCATCTTTGATTTTTAACAGGAATGAAAGCGAGGCTGTGAGGGATAGACCTCCATCTCTTCAGTGGGTTGTACTGCTATTAAATGTGTTTTTGGATTGTTCTGCTGACGAAACCATGCAAAAATATGTTTCTGAGAAATTCCAGTAGACCAAATAATCCAGACAATATGATCTGTTTAAAATTATAAGTGATCTAGGAGCTTTATACACAGCGGATCCCATTGAAAACACAGTAAGTCCCTCACAGCCTCACTTTCATACCTGTCATGGCGCTGGTCTGAATAAGGTCTATAAGGTGAACACAGCTGAACCAAATGACAAATCAATTAATAACCATGACAACAACTCAGGGAAACATGGCAAACTGAAAACAGGCGGTGTGTGAGTGTGACACACACCTAATTCACATTTGTTTGTTTTTTGTGAACTTTGAAAAGATTCGCTTCACATTTGAATGGAAACCCAGCTACTGTCACTTTTGCCTAATTTAATGTATCATTGCTGAAACAAAACAACCTTTTGAAGAGATGTATTTTGTATCTTGTTTTGTGATTTCACAGTGTTCAGATGAGAGAATTGTGTGTGACAGCTGCGTGCAGGGTCAGCGCTCCGTGCCGAACATTGCTGCCATGTGTCGCCTGTGATCACGTCTGGCACTGACTAGAGCAGAGGATAACTTAATGTAAAGTTATATAACAATCTTTGCAGTTTTTTTTTTCAGGATTCAGAGGGTAATAAGCTAATAGCTCTTACTGCAGTTAGTTAAAAGAGAGTGTATAATCACTGATTATATAAAAGATATTTGTCCATACAGTAAAGAGGGTTTACAACACCCATTTGCAAACATGTGTTAGGTGACCAAGCTCCTGCGTCAGTTGCTCCAAGGACATGGTTCAAGGAAACACTGTGAATGTGGCTCCTGCTTCTATCTACACATTCACGCCTGTCTTTGTTGCTGAATCCGAGTCAGCCGTGAATCAAAGACATCACAGCATGGCCCTTTTTCCATCTGTCAGATTTGCATTGACAATGCAGCTGTTTCATGGTACAGAAAGAAAGAATAAAGATTTGCCTTTTGAACCATAGCAGAGCAAAGGGAGGAATGATAAGCTTTAGGACCGTGCCTTTGAATCTTTAGGACACAATGACGCACTATTCTTATCTTGGTAATTTGAATGCACAGCCACAGGAACTGAAATGACTGGCTAATGCTAGTGTTTCTAAAATCTCCCTTGAGAGTTTATTTGCAGCTTTATATAATTTGGTGTTTATTAATTATTTGCATGTGCTAGTGTCATTTCATCATATAATGACTATACTCAATTTAAATTAATTCAGTTAATTTATTAAAACCCATTTTATCTGATCTCAAATTGCAGGTCGTCGGTAGCTATTCACTCAACTAAGTTGCTGGCGACAAATCGGAATATAATAAACATAATTTGTGAATAAACCAGTGTTTGCATCTCACATGCTTAGAAATCACTAAGAGAACAAAATCACTTCTTCCAAAGAATATTTGGCTCTAAATAGTCATAGAAATTGCAGTTACTTGGGAAGCCACTGTATCTCTCTGTCTCTTTTTTAAATAAAAAACTAACACTTTACAATTAGGTTTCATTTGTTAACATTAGTTAATGCATTAGCTAATATAAACTAACTGTGAGCAATATGTTTTTTAAAGCATTTGTTAAAGTTTTTTTTTTTGACATAGCCTATTAGAGGCCTTTGTATCATTAAAACATCCTGCAAGTTTCATAGCTTAAAAGGTCCTCCTAAACAAAGCATTTATTTGATCAAGCTCCAAAAATGCCTTGTTTTGATATTGCGGGATCTGTGACGTCACACGGGCAAATCACATTTGCATATGACTGCCTCCAGAGCAAGACATCGATGAATAGTTATACATCGTAGGCACCCGCCCACTGGCGTTCAGTCGCTTAAAGGCTGACATTTGCCGACACTGGATGTGAGCGTTGCGTCAGATCAAAAGCAATTAGAACCCATTATAATCACTGACTGTCTACACTGGATACAGTACACAGATGCACATTCAGTTTCTGACATACTCCACACGCTTGAGTAATGACAACATGACAAATGAAAGAGTAAAAGAATGTTAAGAACGTGTACAGCGTCTCTCAACTTCAGTAGGATCTCAGTGTCGAAAACAAGTTGATGGTTTATTTTAATGGCGTCCCTTATCGCTTCAGAGGGTTAATGTTTGTTCATTTTGTTTTGTAAACTAGACACGGTGAGTTCGCAAAGTAACTTTTGTTGAATGATGCAGCAGCAACTGATCTGATTGTTGCTGCATGACAAACCGTAAGTAAATGATTTCATAATGGTTTTATATGGATAATGTTTTCAAAACACTTGCAATAATGAGTGGCCGTTAAAACGGATGCAATGATGTTAGCCAATCATAACAGTTGCTGTTTACTGACGCCCTAAAGGAGATACTCCTTAAAAATGGATTATTTCAGACAGAAGGTCAGAATGAAGGTTGGAAATAATAATTTCTGCATATATATTTGTGTGCAAAAATCTTTATGAACATTATAAGTGAACCTCTAGGAACATATTAAAATGTGAAAAATCCATGTCATGACCCCTTTAATATTCATTAACCTTAGTAAAAAATCTAATTATTCATATAAGTTCACAGTGCATTAACAAATTTGATCAAATACAACTTTTGATTTGAATACTGTATTAGTAATGTTAAAGTAACCATTTACTACGAATAATAAATACTGTATAATTAATGTTCATTGCTAGTTCATGTTAACTAATATAGTTAAGTAATGTTAACAAATGAAACCTTATTGTAAAGTGTTACCAAGCATTAGCATTTAAATATATTGTGATACAACATTTTTTTTTATTATTGTGATATCCAAAAATGTGCATAACAATATGTGGATGAAAACCCAGTGATGCTGCAAACTATTAAAACACTTCCAAATAGAGTTCTAAACTTCCTAGATACCTCTCTCTATTCTCCATAGTTTTAATTTGATTACATCAATAGTTTACTTATTTTGAAACAAAGCATGCTTTTCTCAACCAAATGTTTTTGGATTGGCACAGATTCTTTGTTGTTGAAAGCACCTTGTAAAACCTCTAAGCGATCAATTATGAGCTGTTGATTAGAGAATGAGGAAGCATTGTGCTTGTTGTGAATTAATTAGAGAATAATAATAAAAATAATGAATTAACACTGATCTCATCTGGTCTAAGGATAGTTTCTAGAAATGTGGTTTCATTAAAGCCTTCTTTAGCACATTGTCTGATTCAACATAGCTATTAAATCTAAACTGCCACACGTATATATATTGATTTGATTTGGACTGTTTTGTAATGGAGGTGGGGTTGAAGCGATCCAGTAAATTAAAGCAAAACGCACTCTGGGGACAATTAGTCAATAGATGTGAAGCTGGAGAATATACAGAGGAAAATAGCTGTACTGTTCATACCATCAGTGGGCAAAAACCAATTAAATTACTTGCACAATCCAAGCATAAGAAAAACAAATAAGGGAAGGAGATGGTGGGGATTTAGCAAGGATTTTCCTTCTCAGAGCTATAAATATGAAAGCCAGGGGGGGCATAACTGGACAGTTGTAGAGACGTCTGTGAATTTATGTTTTTTAAACATGGGAGATAAGAGTTTATATAGTAGATATTTTCCTTTCCATAATGCCACAGGGCCATGGTCAGATGTCTCAACTCGAGATCTTATTTAGCCGTCCATGGATGGATGCTATTTTATAACATTACATCTATGCATTTCCCAGAATATTAGGTTTGAACGGGTAGAAATAAAAGAGAAAGTCACTCACAATTGGATGCTTTAGCTATCTGTACTGTCTAGACAGCACAATTATTTCCACATAATGCTGCAAAATACTCAAGCGTGAATTCACTAAACAATTGCACGTTGTTTGAATTTCAGCGGTCAAAACCACAATATGCTACTTTTTATGGTTACTGTATTTGTTGCCTGATGTGAAATAATTTAGTATAGTATGTACTACCATTGAAAAGTTTAGGATTGGTAAGATATTTTTTTAATTAATGGTTTAATGCTCAACAAGGCTGCATTTATTTGATCAAAATACAGTAAAAAATGTTTTCTATTTGAATGTTTTAAAATTACATTTATTCCTTTGATGGCAAAACTGAATTTGCAGCATCAGTCTTCAGGGTCACACGATCCTCCAGAAATCATTCTAATATACTGATTTAGTGCTCAAGAAGCATTTATTCAAAATAGATATTTTTTGTAACAATGTGGAAGTCTTTACTGTCACCTCTGATCGATTGAATGCACCCTCACAGAATAAAATAAATAATAATAATGAAGAAAATACTGACCCCAAACTTTTGAACGCTATAGAATTATAATATTACATTAGCATTTTAATGAAATGTTGGACTGCAGTGCCTGGACTAGGAATGTTTTGTAGATAATTCCCAAAGCATATTGGGTACGGAAAAAAATGCAGACAAAATGTGCAAATAAAAGACGCTATCAGAAGCCTCAGATCATTCATAGTGAATTTCAGAAAGAAAGGTCTACTCCAATAAAAGAGTCCTCAAAATGTCTCGAAAGAACCTCCTTGGCTGCTTCTGGCTTAAGGAGGGTTGGGATTCAATTATCCGCAGAATTAACTAATTAGCCCGATATGAAAAAGAGCAGTTCTGGAGCAGCCTCTGAGAGCGAGCAGGTGAAAGAGGCTCTCTCTCTCTCTCTCTCTCTCTCTCCCTCTCTCTCCCTCTCTCCCTCTCTCTCCCTCTCCCTCTCTGAGAATGCCCTTCATGCAAATGACTTCTGATTTGTCAGACATGGCTGATTCTGACTCCGCATGGCACTTCTTAATCAATTGGCAAATGGCCACTGTGATCTTTCGGATGCTACAGATCATTCCAGTTCAATTATACTGTATATTAGCCTGAAACTTTTAACCTAGAGACAATAGCACACATGGAATCACAAAAGCTCTAGTACTAACCTAATGAGCTGCCTTGTTGCCTTGTATGCTACCTTTTAAATGAAACGAATCCTCGTAAGTGACTGTTTTTAAGCATTTCTACATAGGCACGAGTCATCACGATGACTCACAATAGAGTGCAACAGTCGGGTTCTGAAAGTAAAAGCTGAGTCCATGTTTCAGCTTGTTTTTGCAAAAAACTGACTTTGAATTGAGTTCTTAGTCACTAAGACGAAAAGGACCATCCAGACTTTCATCAGTGACAGGTGCAAAAGCAAACATCTGTCATGGTACAGAGGTGCATCAGTGCAAATGGCATGGGTGACTTTCATGTATGTGAAGGTACCATTGACATGGAGGCGTATATTGGGATTTTACAGAGACATTTAATGGCATCAAGATGACATCTTTCCTGGGAAGTAAGACAATGCCAGGCCTCATACCGCATGCGCTAAAACAGAGTGGTTTCTAGACACTCTACACCGTAGAGGCATGTGCCTGCCTGCAGTCTCTCATTGAAAATGTATGGCCCATCATGAAAAAGGAGAATCAGACAACGACGACCACAGACTGTTGAGCAGATGACTTGTAATGGGGAGGATTGGGCAAAAATTCCACTTGCAAAACTTCAACAGTCAGTATCCTCAATTCCCAAACATTTGTAAAAGGAAAGGTTGTAAACATGCCTCTGTCCCTACTTTTTTGGAGTGAGCAGCCATCGACAATTCTTTTAAATTATTTTATTTGATATACAGTTATTTTGTGCAATTATATATCAGACACATTTATTTAAATTATTTTTAGTGTTGAGTCAAATGTAAGTGTATATATTATTAATCAACTTTTCTCTCACCATAATTAGGTTACTTCCCTTTGGAAACAACCTTCATGTCAGGAGCGCACATGACTCCTACAGAGGCAGCTCACACAGTTTTGGGAGAGAGTAACGCAAAATAAGGTAAAAGGTTTTTTGCACTTATTTGGGTACCTGTCATATTTATTTACTTTTATGTATTCTTTTTTTTTTCTAACAATATCCCAAAAGAGGAAGAAAAACAAACTCTCAAATATAATAAAAACGGACGTCTGACACTCTGACCATCATTTCTGCATTCAGAAAGAGTTTTAAATCTATTTCCTATTATTTCCTACTTTTTTTCTCTTCGTCTTCAAACAGTCGGATCTGCATTTTCCCATTAAATCAGATGAATATATTATGAAGGACAGCTTTGGCTATTATGCTGTGAAGAAGTAGTCTGTCAGTTTAAAGAATAGTCTCCTAGGCTTGGGGGTAAAAATGGATTTTGATGCCAGAGTAGCTTACTCAGCTGTCTGTAGAGAGAACGGTCCAGCATGATTTGGATTTTATAACCAAATTTGTCAACAGTGACTTGACTTTGCTGTCCTGACCTCAGAAACTATTGGCCTGCTTGCCTCAGTGAAACAGCTGGATGATTCTTTTAGAAATTTCATATCTTATTTGAGGCAGCGCATCTCAACTGGTGGGTCAAGACCTAAAAATGCATCGCAGGTCTGTACTTTTGCCGCAGGACAGCAGGGAAGGAGCAATGCGGAATACAACAAACAAAATGCTACTGAGAAGCATGATATATAGGAACCATGTCAGATATCGGCCGATATTCAAATTATTTTATTTATTCTTATCTGCCAATATCGAATATTTAATTGTGCATGCTCATTTTCCCTATTTTTGCATGTATATAACTTTTGCTGTCATCTAACATTCAAAGTTAATATTTATAATAACACTGTTATACACTGTGTATAACACTGTTTTTTTTTAGTATAGACTGAGTTTCAGCCATTTATTGGTTATTGTCCATAACATTAAAATAATGATCAACTTATCGGTCTCAGACAGAAATGTTCTATCTGTGCTTCCCTAAATTTAAGTTACAAAAATAATTGTGTAAAGTTAGGATAGCAAAATAAACAGGTGTATAAAATATTGAAATGCTTTCCATATGATTTGTTGTTGCTGCCAATCAAAGGCGTCTGTCGTTTGGTAGAAGCTGGCCATTGTAAAAGAAAATGCAACCAACATTACATTAAAAAACATGTTCAGTGTCTGGTCTGGTAACACAATGTGTTTATACAACAGTGTACATTTTACTTTTCGGAATAAAACACATTTTGTTGTGTGCACACCTATGCAGTTCAGAGTAATATCAAAACATTTCAATGTTTCATTTTTAAGGCTATTTTTGTTTATTTTCATATGATGAATAATTTTTGTTTTGTTTTGTGTTGGGTCTTCACTTGATGCCCAATGTGAATATAGGTCCTGTACCAAAACCAGTTGAGAACCACTGATTTAAGGCTCATTTTGTGGGTCATGTAAAATATCTGAGAGAAATCCTTCTAGGAAGCCTTAAATGACTTTGGTATTTGCCTGTGAGGAGAAAGAGAGAGAGAGTGAGAGAGAGAGATACAAAGAGAAAGGAAGCAGGAGACGGTTTGTTTACAGACTCATCTCCCTCCCACATACGGAGAGCGCTCCAAAATGCGGGGGTGCCAGGTCCCAGAGCTCCCTACCCTGGACCGAGGGCATCGAGCAGCAGCCCGTCTGGGACACTGCAGGGGTTGTGGGCTATCGATCCAATAAAGAACTAGCAGGCAGCTCATAAGTGAACTCAGGCCCCCATGACATTGCATTAAAGTTGGCGTTTTATGGGAACAGCATCCCACAGGTAAAGCGGCGGGGAGGTTTTATTATTGTAATTACTCGTGGCAGGTTGCTCGCTAAGACAAAAAACAAAACAAAAAAACAATGTTGGCTTGGCTGAAAAATATCTCTGCGTTATTTCAGTTCAAGGCTGTGAACCGCCTGTAAATATAGCAAAAAATCAACATGAGATCATGGTTGTAAGCATGTAGATAATTTGAGGGTGCTTTCAGACTAGAACACTTTTATTATGTATTTCTCATAGCCGCTTGTCTTGAAATAAATTGCACATTAATGTTATAAATGAGACAAAAAGTACACACATCCAGCAGGCCAAAAGCTCAATGTGGGTGCTCAACCACAAAAAAGAAAAAGTTGGCACACCATAGCTCCAAAATAGAAAGCTAATTTATAGCATGTTATCACCAAATGTGACATTTTGAGTTTGACGAAGAGCCATATGGCTCAAAACGTCTCATTTGATGATAACATGCAATAAATTAGTTTTGTTATTTTTGAGCTGTGGTGTGCCAGCTTTTTCTCTCCTTCTGACAATAACAGTATATCACTTTGTTTTTGGCTAATTACTTTTGCATATAATTTTTTTTTATTTAGCTATATTTGGATCATACTTTACCAACGAAAGGTTCTTCAACTCATTTATTTTCTCTTTTTATTTTCTGCCTGATGGACGCACCCCAAAACATATACATGTTTCAAGAAACAAGTTAAAGACGTGAAACAATGAAAATAATGAAGCAGAATTTCATCAAAATTCTGATTCATTCAAAGTCCTTGTAAAATAGCTCATGTATGCACATCTGTGACAGCAAACCAGTACAATTTTCTATTAACATTACTAATTATGATAACGGTTGAACTCTGTGTTTCTTTGTTGTTCTCATGTGTAAATGCACATAAAGCGGTCCTGTCTGCTCTCATACAAATATATCAAATATAAATATTCTTTGACATGACATACTGTATACCGCCTAGCCCTACTAAATAGGGTGATTCATAATACACAATTATGCATTAAACCACATGCTCAACAAGCATATGGTAAGCATCGACAAAGCCCAGATCATATCATCTTGTTCTCAAATGAGTTATATATTCAAAAATCAGCATATGGCACCAGCAGCTGTCATGACCCTCAGATAAAGTTTTACAAACTGCACCAACTGGTCTGTCAGTTCCGCACTCTCAGTTCGGCCCAAAAACAGCACCGTAGAGCTGATGTGATTAAATGTTATACCAGCGAGTCTTCCAGAACCCAAATTGTTCTAATATGGCATGAAATTTGAATGATACAACTTTGAGGGAGCTTAAAGCTTGTTTTCTGCATGACTCTGATATGCTTGAAACTGTTTCTTTATCATCAGCAGCCAATATATTTTTTCTTCTCAATTTTCGCCCAAGTACGCCACGTCCTGTTATATAAGTGCCAAGGCTGAGCATCAGGGATGAACACTTACCCACAGACTTACAGCTTGTTTATTTATAGAAATAAAGAATCTTGCAAAAGTACTGTATTATAGATAGAGTTTATTGAAAAGAAGTCAGAACACATGTAATTAAATTTATCTGTAAGAACACATGTCCCTTTCAGGGCTTTACTGGTACAGAGGATAAACACTGAATACAAATAGCATTAAAAAAAAGTATCAGACAGACAGCATTTATTACTTAGTTGAAGCATGTGTATGTTTCCATACTGATGTGGATAGTATCATTTGTTATAAATAATCATAATACTTTGGTTTGTGTGTGTGTGTGCTCTGGTAAACCCTACATTATGAGGACAAAATGTCTCCACAAAGATGGCAATATTCGAAATACTTGTCCTTGTGGGGAAATTTTTTGGACAATTTAGACACTGAGACAATCATACTAAGTGATGTTTTTGAAAATGTAAAAATGCAGAAAGCTTTCTGCGATGGGTAGGGTTAGTGTAAGGTTATAGAATATACAGTTTTTAGAGTATAAAAATCATGTCTATGGAAAGTCCCCGCATAAAACATGAAAAAATTGGTGTGTGTGTATTTATAGATATTACAGAAATGGAAAATTGTAGCAATACCAAAAGTATCAGTCAGTATGGTGTGGCCACCAGTAAAAGTTCAGTACAGTGCTTCTTATCTCCATAGATCCTGTTTTTGCTGTGAGATCCACTCCACTCTTTCACCAAGTCTGAGGACATGTTCTGGTTACATGTGGTTTGGCACAGCAAGGATAGTCATCTCATCTGTCCTTCCTGTCTCCCTGTAGCACCGTCTAGGCCTTGTCATACATTTTCGTTTGAAAACGCATCTTTTTCTCTCTGGTTTGGGCTTCCGTCCAACTGAGACGCCGTTTTTATTAATGAAAACGACGAACCTTAGTTCACTTTGTAGTGTGGACTGTCAAAACGGAGGTATTTAAAAAAAAGGACTTACGTTTTGTCATGTGACGCATATTGTACCAATAGATATTCATGTTTATAATGGTATTGTGCCTGTTATGTGCTATTCACTTTCACACTGATGCTAAAATATGTTACTTTGCACACTCTTCATGTCACAGTCCTGCAAAGATGACAGAAAATTCACTCGCATTTGCTGTCCTGCGGCAATACATGAGAGGAGTTGTTTTTTAGACCAGACATATAATGGTGAGTGAGTGCGGCCTGGACGCATCAGTGAATGGTGAGATATTTTGCTAAGTAGAATACTTAGAATGCCAGAAGAATTGCGCGATAACTTTATTTAATTTTCCGTCTGTATCATCTCAGTGCGGTTTTACGCATGCACTGTAAGCAGTGAATTTAGCGTTGACAGGCGGTTTCCAAAAGTTCTCATCCACACTGAAACGTCTGAAAACGCTAGTGTGGACGTTTTCAAATGTATCCGGATTAATGTAGGCGTCTTAGGCGTCTTACATTGTAGTTTATTGCTCTGTTCACATCGGCAGTCCTCTTGCTTCCCTGCCGCAGGACTATGGCATGTTCACACACAGGTTAACAGGAACCCTATTATTCTTTCTTTCAGAAACAATTAGCTTGGATTTAAACTGGAGCTGACTTACTCTCTAGTTACCTCAGAATGGGCATCCCAAGATAAAACAGAGAAGCAAATAGAAAATAATTAGTGTAGCTGCTGTTCAGAACATTAAGCATCAGTGTCCTAAGGACTGTCCCACAGGTGCAAATATTGTTCATTAACAATTATGAAAAACATTGTTTAAACTCTTTCCAATAAAGATCTGTAAAGCTTATTTAAATTGTACAAAAAGCACACACACAAAAAACAGCATCCTGAAAAATAGATGTTTTTTTGGCTGATAAATGTAGTTAATTTTTTTTAATCGATTGACAGCACTAATATATATATATACAATGTGTAATTTACTTTTTTTAAAAAAAATGAGATGTGAACAAAAAACATCACTATTATGAATATTTTAAATTACTAATTTCTGCAGCGGATGGAGTACATTGTTGAACATGTGTTGGAACTGCAGAGCAACATCAACACAGAAGAGTGCTGTTCATTACCTAACATCTGCTAGAGCGTGTGCGATGACTCGAGGGTGGGGGAATTTGAGTGTCGTAATCAAAACCCAGCAATATTTGTAGTCAGATCTAAATTATAAAATACAGTGGTGATATAACATTTCTATACAATTTACAGCAACAATTTCATATAAAATAAATTATGTGTTAACATATTTTGACTTTTGAGAGTTTGACCCTGGTGTGAACAAGATTTCCTTCTCCATATTTTTCTCTTGTTACCCAGTACAAATATCTAAACATTCTTAAATCAAGAAACAATTACTTAAGAAGGATATACAGTCAAACCAAAATGTATTCAGACACCTTCAACATTTCTCACATCACCGTTTATTCGCAATAGTTTAGAAAAGGGTAATACAATTTGACAAGAACTCAAGAGTTATCAAATCAGTTGATATTTCACTGGTTTTGGCCATCCTTCTATTAGACTGTCTCACAAATGAATTAGGTTGAATAGCTGGCAGCTGTTAAATTTAAGTACACTATTAGATAATACCAATTTAGGTCAACCAATTACCAAGCAATGCTTAATTTTGTTCAGTCTGTGAAAAAGGTCGCACTAGCAATTAATGAAAAAACACTTAAGCAAAACATGGTCTGGTCAAAGTGTCTGAAAAATTTTTGGTCCCAAATTTGGTCCGTGACAGTGTGTTCCCTGACAGTGTGTTCCCTGACAGTGTGTTCTGGCATGTTCTACCCAAGCCATCAAACTGACGTCATTCTAGAGGGGAAGTTCTTTTTCAGATTTTGATCAAAGATCACATGTGAATCAACTGGCAAAGATGAGTAGTAATGTGCACTAACAATGTAAATAGGGTCAATTTTGATTTCATACTTGTAAGACTTATGTCATTTTGCTTCTCAAGTAAAGGTATCTTGTTATCTACAAATATCTTATAATTCTTAAATCAAGACAAAAATACTGTTTAAGAAAATTAGTCGTAGCTGGCATCATAAAAACAACAACCTTAACCTCTACTGATTCAACTTCAATATGTGTTTAATTGCTGTACATTTTATTAAAGAATCAGCATAAAATGTTACTAATTCTGTAAAAAACAAAAACAAAAAACAATGGAAAGCTCTAATAAAATAGGATATTTAGTGCTCTTCTTGACGTGTTGATTTCTCTCACAGTATCAGTGGAGTTGATCCTGACATAAATCTGTGACTTAAACACCTTTGGTGGACTCTATCTTGCTCTGATTTTAGAGCCGGAGATCTCCCATGTAATCCTCTCACATGATTAGCCTTTGACCTATTTGACGCTTGAGGTGTGCTAAAACTCAAACACATACACACTACACTTACACAAACTCCAGTGACCGTATTGCTAACCAGTTTGGCGTGAGTGGGTGTACCTCAAAACGTAGTGTGCTGCTTATCTAGACTGCATTTTTGGGCGTCATTGGAATGTTCTAACAGACATATGATGCCCAAAAATTCTGTTCATTGTGTTTTAGTTTAATCACCCAAATTAGCATATTTGAGCACTACAAATATGTCATTGTTGTGATACTACGTGTATTTGGTATAGCTAGTAATAGCTTACATGGTTCTTAAATTAGAGATGCAGGTTTTCAGGTCCTCAAACGCTGTCGTGCGAGCGTTTAATCATCCTGTCAAATTGTGTTACACATTTAATCTTGCTATAGCGTGGCCTTTTCCACTAATCATTTTAATATATTTTCTGGATAAGCATTAAAAGCTTCAGCAGTAAACATCATATATTCCTGGATCTATCTCTTCACATTTTTTCCATTTGAGCAATTTACTGGCATGCTACAGGCAGGGCCATTTTTCTGCTAGTCCTTTAATAAAATGAGCTTCAGCTTGGAAAGTGTCAGTAATTCATGCTCTAAAGCAACTCTAAAGTTTCTCTTATGGACAAATTTGGTCTCAAATTGGAGTCGTAAAGAATAAAACCCACTTTGCACCTGAAACGTGTACTGATTTACCACTACAAATGGATTCTAAGCCCAAGTTTTAACCACCCTGATTAAAATTCATAGTCTCATTTTGTTTATTGCTCGTTTTCATCTCGGAGGCTCGCTTTCTCTCTTCGGACCGATTTGTTTAAACCCTGTCAGTTGTGTTTCAGCACAATTTGTGCGTCTCTGTGGTTGGCTGATTGAAAAATTAAACATTTTCTGAAAAGAAACATGGTGTGATAATGAGGAGAAAGTGAATGGTGTCAGTTGGGATTCTTTCCTGAACTCTTGCCCAGAATCCGTGCAGCCCCTTAGGGCTTTGTCCTAGAAATTCCACTCCAGTCACTGGTGATTTCTCCATTGCAGATTACGAGTCTTAATCAGAATCCTTCTTAGAAGTGCCACTAAAGCTTCTATGTCCTGTGCTCAAACACAGATAATTACTCTGACAGCTGTGGAGCCAAATGTGAGTAAAGACATCCCATGTTCGTGCCAGCCACTCCGAGTCTTAAGACACACTGCTGGACGCGAGCTTTGCGAGGCCGGGCTAATGGCTTTCACACCTGGCTGTGGCCGAGGTCTGGGCTCAGGCCATCGGCAGGTTGGCACGACAGAGAGTCTAAATTGGTCCAGAGAGGATCTGGGCTGTCAGGTTCAGTTTTAAACAAGGGATTTAATCAAAGATGTTGGTTTTACACAGGGATTTGTCTATAAAGCCTTATTAATTAATGCTGCGCACAGCTTCTAATCTTTTGCGTCTGCCAAGACTGATGGAGACCATAGGTCAGCGAATCAAACATGCTGTCCGTATGGCAGCAAAGCCCGGAACGCTCCAAGGATGTCTTGCTTTAGTGATGACCTCGAGACCCTTGCGGCAACTGGGGATCAACTTAATGTTGTCGTATGCATAAGCTGGGATTTCGGTCACGCTCAATTTATTTATGCTTTTTGGAAACTGAAAGGAAGTTATCCTTCCTACTATCTCTCTGTCTATCTATATCTTTCTGTCTGTCTGTCTGTCTGTAAAAAGTGATCAGTTGACTTAATTTTAAGGTAACGGCTTTCCGCACTTTTTTAAGTTACAGTAAGTAAATAAACTTCATGCGTAATTGAAAAAAATGTATTTATCCAACTAAGAATCCAACTACTAACATGGCCAAGACCAAAGAGCTGTCCAAAGACACTAGACAAAATTGTACACCACCACAAGGCTAGAAAGGGCTACGGGGAATTTGCCAAGCAGCTTGGTGAGAAAAGCTCCACTGTTGGAGCAATCATTAGAAAATGGAAGAAGCTAAACATGACTGTTAATCTCCCTCGGAGTGGGGCTCCATGCAAGATCTCACCTCGTGGGGTCTCCATGATCCTAAGAAAGGTGAGAAATCAGCCCAGAACTACATGGGAGGAGCTGGTCAATGACCTGAAAAGAGCTGGGACCACCGTTTCCAAGGTTACTGTTGGTAATACACTAAGACGTCATGGTTTGAAATCATGCATGGCACGGAAGGTTCCCGTGCTTAAACCAGCACATGTCAAGGCCCGTCTTAAGTTTGCCAATGACCATTTGGATGATCCAGAGGAGTCATGGGAGAAAGTTATGTGGTCAGATGAGACCAAAATAGAACTTTTTGGTCATAATTCCACTAACCGTGTTTGGAGGAAGAAGACTGATGAGTACCATCCCAAGAACACCATCCCTGCTGTGAAGTATGGGGGTGGTAGCATCATGCTTTGGGGGTGTTTTTCTGCACATGGGACAGGGCGACTGCACTGTATTAAGGAGAGGATACAACCTCCTTCCCTCAGTTAGAGCATTGAAGATGGGTCGAGGCTGGGTCTTCCAACATGACAATGACCCGAAGCACACAGCCAGGATAACCAAGGAGTGGCTCTGTAAGAAGCATATCAAGGTTCTGGCGTGGCCTAGCCAGTGTCCAGACCTAAACCCAATAGAGAATCTTTGAAGGGAGCTCAAACTCCGTGTTTCTCAGCGACAGCCCAGAAACCTGACTGATCTAGAGAAGATCTGTGTGGAGGAGTGGGCCAAAATCCCTCCTGCAGTGTGTGCAAACCTGGTGAAAAACTACAGGAAACGTTTGACCTCTGTAATTGCAAACAAAGGCTACTGTACCAAATATTAACATTGATTTTCTCAGGTGTTCAAATACTTATTTGCAGCTGTATCTTACAAATAAATAGTTAAAAAATCATACATTGTGATTTCTGGATTTTTTCTTTTAGATTATGTCTCTCACAGTGGACATGCACCTACGATGACAATTTCAGACCCCTCCATGATTTCTAAGTGGGAGAACTTGCAAAATAGCAGGGTGTTCAAATACTTATTTTCTTCACTGTATATACATACATATTTACTGTATAATGTATGTGTACACACATAGGTGAAATATGTCATTTCTGTTCTATAAATAAAACAAATGTAATAAATAAATGATGGTTACACTTTCTTTTGATGCTCCACTTTAGACATTCTACTAACTCATAGAATGTAATCTGCTTAAAACAGATATTAAGCAAGACAGTCTACTATAATGACTGGTAGTAGACATGAAGATGCAAAAGTACTTCTAGTCAGTAGAATGTATTATTTATATAATATTTTTACTTGAATAAATGTAAATACATTCACACACAAAACTTATATATTAAAAAATATATATATAAAAACTCTAATCCAAAGGAACATGTTGGCTTTTTTTTTTTTTTTGAGTATAAGATGCACGTGCGTTATTTAAAAAGTATAGTATGCTATAGCTGGCAAGCATGATAAAAAATGAACACGCAAATTTCTCTGCCTTATAATATTTTGAGGTACATTATTGTGTTTATTCCAAGCACTCCCATGTGGGGTGCATTTGACACTTCCATGACATGATTATAATCTTATGCTTTCTGAATGTTGCCTGTGGCTAAAGCCTGTTTTAGCAGTCTGAGTAATGCTCAAATGAAAATATATATGCTGTACATTTTCCAACAATTATCTTTTACCAGAAATATATATAAAGAATAATAGCTCATGTCTTTGACTAGCCAATGAATGCTTTTTTTTTTTTTAACCTATTGCCAGGAGCCAAATACAGCTGCTGAATTATTCAGCACTCTATGCGTCGATATAGAGGAGTATTTATTCCTCTAACATGCAGAAGCCTAAGACAAACTAATTAGTCAAGATTACTCCTGAATTCATGATACAGCAGAAATGCAGGAAGATAATTAATTCTGCACTTGCACATTTTCATTCCATGCATTCAATTATTCAATAAAAACCTCATGCAATACTGTGAAATGGTTTGTTTTGTGTATTCCGTGCCTGGAGTGTATGACCTTTTCCCCTCTGGCTCGGTAGCGTAGTATGTTTTACATGTCATGGGTAGGGTCAGCACACAGGGAACTATCGCTTGATCAAAGAGAAAGGGAGATGTGGAAGGAAAGAGAAAGGGAGACGTAGAAGGGACCTCAGGGAACGCAGCGGGTGTCTGCTGCTCGACCTGGGTCTAATTACCGTGTCCCTCACATTCCAAAGCTAGCTTGTCGTGTTTATTTGTTCCATTTGAACGGTGTTTTGATTATGCTTGCTTTGTCACATATCTAAAACAATGAAATATGTTATGAAGCCTGTGGTGTGGGATATCTTCAGTCACAGCCCTTGGGCAACATCTGATTTCTGAAGGATAATATGACACTAAAGACTGGAATAATGACTGCTGAACATTCAGCTTTGCCATCACATGAATAAATTAAATTAAAATATGTTACAGTAGAAAACAGTTCTGTCATGACAACTCTTGGGAGTGTTTGGCATGGTAATGGATATGACAATATTGATCTGCTACGCTGCTGCTGCAGAGTAAGTACGGGACGCATACGACACACTGCTGTGAGCGAGTCAGACATGCTGCTGCTGTACAATATAGCATACATGAATTACCCGTAGCAGATCTATACAGGTGGAGCTGGGGAAGGGGGAGGGTGTCTAAATGCACGCTGCAAATGCTATAGCAAATACTTTAGTCCCTGATATACTTCAAGTGAAATCGAAGAACGAACTTATGCGACATAATTTAGAACAAATTCAGGCCAAAACAAACTTCATTTGGAGATCGTTTTGGGAGTTCGAAACGATTGGTCCGTGGCCATTATTTAATAGGTAGGTGTGCGCGGAGGCTCCTGTTCTGCGAGTGAAAACATGAACACACTGGAGAGCTGCTTTAGTAGAAAATCAAGTTGTGCTTCTGATGAAACTGATGAGTTGTTTCTCAGTGAAGTCAAACTCTTAACAACTTCTAAACAGTCTTTCATCATGTGAGCCATCACATGCAAAATTATCCATTCAGTGATCAAAATCTGTCAGACATGTTATATTCCATAAATATTTATGAATGTTAGTAATGCTTTCTACATTGGAAAATGGCCTACAGTTGTAATGAAATCGGAATCCCAAATCCCAATCTTCACCAATCAAATCTGAAAAAATTAGATAATAAAAAAAATTATAATAAATAAATTAAAATAAAATAAAATAATAGTATATATATATATACTGTATATATATATATATATATATATATATATATACACATTTCTACATTCTAATTTTTTTTTTTAGAAATTAGAAGTAGAATTTATGTAGAATATGTTTGTCTTAGAGAAAGACATAATGGTGCAAAAATGAACGAGCAACTGAGAATTTTCAGTTAACATGTAACACATTTCTGCAAAAGAAAAGTACTGTAACAAATGTTCTTTTTTTTTTTTAATGTGTACTGCAGTATTGACTTTTCCCAGTCAATTTTTACCTACTGTCTGAATCTGTTTAAAATGCTCAGTGTGATACACAGACAAAACTGGCAATCTTGTATAGTATAGAAAGTTAGTCAGCAAAACAGTATAAAAAAACCCGTATTTAACAAATATTTCCATTGTGAAAAAACATTTATGGGCCTTTAGGGTCTTTTAGGGTGCAGTCATGACCTATTGGTCAGAGAGTCAGACTGGTAACCCGAAGGTTGCGGGTTCGATTCTCAATCCCCCAATTGCTCCCCGGGTGCCACAGCAAAATGGCTGCCACTGCTTCGGGTGTGTGTGTCCACGGTTTGGGTGTGTGTGTTCACTACTGACTGCTCCTAATGTGTGTGCATTTACTTGGATTGGTTAAATGCAGAGGACAAATTCTGATTATGGGTTACTTAATGTCACTTAATCAAGTATTTGAAGGTTGAGCTCATTGGCTACTGATAGAGCAGGAACCAATCCGCTGTGCCCTATAGAGAACGATGTGATTGCAAGCAGAATTAGTTAAGGAACTATTACCCTGTGCCATCTAGAGTTTCATAACAGAGCTTTGTATTTCTTTATATTGTAATAATATTTCACAATATTACTGTTTTTACTGTATTTTGATCAAATAAATGCAGACTTGGAGAGCATAAGACACTTTCATAAACATTAAAAATGTTAATTTCAAACTTTTTATTGGAAGTGTAGACAAAAAATATGCTTTATTAATTTGACAGTGAGATTGGCAATGAGATAGCGATGCACCTGCATCATTATGCAGGTGTATAAAAGCGCACAATTATAGGCCGTTTGCACGTTACTTGCCAACCAAATAACCAGCAGCAGAGAACCATGCAAGAGTAAATGTGCAGCATGTTATAGACAGGTCAAAACATACAGACTCGCTTCACACACGATATGCATTCAGATGCATACTGATTGCCAGGTCAAACGTAATCGGTTACTCTAAATGCTTATCTAAAATTTTGATTGGTTCTTGTGTTTATACTTCTTGGTTGGCTCTATTTGGGAAATCAATGTGGTTGATGAGTCAAATGATTCTTGCATGCATGTGCATGAATTATTCAAACCCGATACTCTGAAGAGGTAAACAAAGGCCCGTTCCATTTGATGGAGAGTCTCACCCTGAATGACCCAAACAAAATGCCATTGCTTTGTTCCAGGTTTTTATTGCCAAAGCTTTTTAGACATCAAAATTCCTCTTATGCAGCGCAGAGGATGAGATACCAGAATGCAAAGTGGTTAAAGCTTCGCACATCATCTTGGTTTCATTTAACCTCAGTGATACACTCCATTAATGCTAAATTTAGCTGCTCTCGCGTTCGCCCCGGATAGACCCCGTAGATGTATTTTTATTAACTACAACCTAATATTAAGATGTGCGTGTGCAGGTTTTTGTAATTATCTCCTGTGTCCTCGTGTTACATTATACTGTCCTATTTGCATTTGCATTAACATTTAAGTCATTTAGCAGATGCTCTTGTTCGTACTTTCTTAGTATTGTATATGAGGAAAAGTACTGTTTTCTTGACACTGTGTGTGACTGCAGTGGTCAACAAATGGCTAGCATCCAATTGTGAAAGTTATCTGCTTGGATGCATTTGCAATTATGAGGATGTCAGGAAATGTTAGTGGGGAACAAGCTAGGCCACATATTAGCCTTTACACTCATATGACTGGATAAATGTGATGGGGAAGATTCTATGAGGTCAGTTCAACATAAAATACGGGTTGATAGACAGGTTTAGCGCTAGGGTTAGAAACGTTTGTGCTTTAGCCAGAATCCCACTGATAGCATGTATATTGTTGAGATTAATGTGTTTATCTTGAAGATGCTATTATGAGGATTCACTGTATTGTTATTCCTTAACGTTCTGATTAGGGGGGTTTCTAAATTCCTAGAAAGCTCTAAATATAAAAACTTTTTTTCAATAACTTCAGCCAATCCACTTAATGTGTCAATTCAAACTCTTTTTTTTAGATCACCCAGATCTAATTTTGCCTTTTGCAAAATGTATACTTTTGTAAACCTCGGAATTATATTTTGAAAATTTAATATTCACCTTTCAAAATGTATCATCGGTGACATAGCTATAAAATTTTGCATGCTGAGTTCCAATTGGTCTTTTTCATTGAAATCTCATTTGATGTTTGCAACACTTTCATAGTTTGTTTTGATTTAGCATGATTTATGATCTACTCTTAATTATTGGCATAAGTTTGATTTGAACATTCTAGGAGGCACTCAGTCACATTGTCATACACTGATATAATAATCATTAGTATTCATTTTGATGTTCGTTTATGTGCTGTGATAAATGCGGATATTTAACTGACTCCATTATTGATTTCATGTACACTACCGTGAAAAATGTTGGGGTCGGTAATATTTTTAATGCTTTTTTCTCATGCCCACCAAGGCTTTAATGAATAAATGAATTTATTAATTAATTAATAATAAAAAAAACCTGTAAAAACGGTAATATTGTGAAATATTATTACAATTTAATCAAACTATTTCTATTTGAATATATTTTCAAATGTGATTTATCCCTGATGGCAAAGTCTAATTTTCAACAGTCATTACTCCAGTTTTAGAATGGTAAATATTCTGTTTATAAATTTCAGAAACCTTGAGCTAAATTCTTTGCTTTTCCAGATTATGTGCACTTCATTCTAATGCTGCAAAAGACTGCATTGAATGCTCTGATGTCTGAATACACAAGAGGAAAAGGACATATACTATATATTTGAACAAAAAAGGCAGAAAAAAATATTATTGAACAAAGAGAAATATTGCATTTTCACTCATTAAAGATTCATGCCCATAAGCACAGTAAAAGCACCGTGCAACATTGCGGGTTTTCATTCAGACAGACGAGTCCTACCAGGCAAACATCTTAAGTGCACCACGAGGATCAAGATATTTCTTACTGTCAGTGCCATTAGTGTCTCTGAATTGAGTTTTAGTGTCTTTTAGATTCACTCCTTATGTAATTTCATACGTCTTCATTGATTTTCCATGGGGTATCATTCAGCAGCTGTATTTAAAGAGGGGTCATTTCATGAAAAATCTAATTCTCTTCTCTTTTAAGTTAAAAGAGCTCAATATAACATGAAAACGTAGGCTACTGTAACTTTCAGAACTCAAATCCTCATTTCTAGTCCAAAAGCTATTTATTGAAACTTGTCTACAAAAACGACTCATTCTGCACCCTACATTCACACATCATCTCCTTGGCCCGTTTTGGCGCGATTTATCTTAAAAATGTATTAGTAGATTTTGAGATTATCATTAACTAAGATAAATAAATGCGGAAGAAGTATTGTTCATTGTTAATTCATGTTAACGAATGAAACCGTATTGTAAATTGTTACAGTTTATGGTTTTCCTAACTATTCCTTTTATTTCTTCAATCATTTTTGTGTCTGTAATCCTTTTCCTGATTCAGCCTCAAAGAAATGTCGTGCCTTTTGGCCCCTGAACTTCACTCGATTTAACTTTGTTGACACCACAGTAATGCATTTTCTCCATCATCTTAAAAGTGTGACCGTGCTCTGTCTAAAAGAGGCCCTGTGAACCCTGCTGATGATTGGTTGATCTTGAAAGCCCTGGTCTTACGGTCAAATATCTCCCTCCTGGGAAAAGCTCTTACAAATGGACCACTTGGAGACCACCGCTGAGAGAGACTTCTTCGGTGGGCGAGAATGCACGCAACTCGAGTGTGTGTGTGCCTGTGCGTGTTCGTTCCCTCCAGGCGTTCCCCTGGAGTCCGGCCCACTGCTGGGAGCGCCATGTGGCCGATTGTCAACCTCCACTCTCTCTCCATCACGTAGCTGCGGGACGCCCTGAAACGCTTCCAATCCAAGCAGATTATTCCGAGATAAAGACTCGGCGACAAGAGCTCTCCGAGGGACACTCGGTATTCCATTTGCAGCTGTATTATTCCAGCACTCCGTGGCGTCTGCGTGACTCTTTCAGTGATGCGTTTCCTGCGCTCTGCTTCCCACTGGCACAAATAGATGAACAGATTTCCGTCTCATAAACAAGGGTCTGGTTCCACTGAGTGATTGTGTATGAATTGCACTTAATCAGCTCCTGTGTTCAAATATCATCTCTGGCTGCCAAGCATTGGGTCTGCTTATACACTCATTAGGTAGATGATAACAATAACAGCAGAGTGTCGTTTTGTATTTGCGATGTCATTGTTATTAGACTGCATAAACCTGTTAATGTGCGGTCTGGTGTCAGACACAGCCATTAAAACCATTAGCGGTGGTGATGTAACACTGAAAATCTTTTCTACTGTCTGGATGCGGAGTCATAAAAGTGTATAATGTTTTCTTTTCCTCTCTTTGTTATTTTAGCAGCTCCCTCTCTCCTCCCAGACCACCACGTCGACATCTAACACGAATTACGCAGCTTATCCCGAACCGATTGTTTTCAAACCAAATCGTGAGAATATTCAGCTCCTGTCCGAGGTAAGGCAACCTGAGAAAGTGTTGCTCCCATCTGACTTCTGTGAAGTAGGCTGTAAATACAGCAAAGCGCTCGCACCTCAAGGCAGAGAAGAGCTGAAGGTCAGTTGAAGGGCTGAAGCTGTTTTATGCTGCAGGAATGCTTGACAGTACATGAATAAGACCTGTGATTTGTGCATTATGCCCGATACCACTTTTCTTTTTTTTTTGCACTATTCAAATAATATAATACCAACCGTGTGCAAAGCAATACTTCTTTTGAATACATATTTTTTTAACTTAATCTTGCATTAATAGATAGACAGAGAGATATGACAAAATAATTTTTTTTTAATAAATGCTGTTTGATCATTTATTAAACATTATTACAACGAATGGAATAACAAATATTTAAAAATACATTTAGTTCTAATACATTTCTAATTCAAAATATATTACAAATAATTTTTAATAAATAACAAAATATTATTGTAAATAAGTTTTGATAAATACAATGTTTACATTTTTAATAAAAATATAATAAATACAATTTTATTTAAATTTAGATTGGATGGATGGATGATAGATGGATAGATATTGATTTCAGTTGACACATGTGACAAAATTAATTTATTAATGAAAAATGTATTAAATAATTTGATTATTTATTATCAAATTATTTATTATACATTTTTAGTTTTGATGAACCCGTTTGCTTGCATCATCCTTTTGTCCATCATTAAAGTAACATTATTGACTCAATCTTACATATCCTCTTTCACCATCCTATTTATATTTTTTATAGCAGCGAAAATCAAAAGCTCATATGTTGTTCGGTGTTTACCATGGATTCACGTAAGCCTCTTTTCTTCAGATGAATAGAGCGTCTTGTCATCATACTGTAGAGTTTGAATATGGAGATCGGAGCCCTGGCTGCTGTCTGTGCCTGTGATTATGAGGGGAAAAAATGAATAATACTTCCTCATCAATGACCTCTGACTCCCACGTCCCTCATTTCTGGACCCTGGGCATTTAGTTGAAACAGAATGACTCCAAGCCGGGTCTACACCGGATGTGTGGGAGAGAGCATCTCACTGCAGCCTCTGACAGATTGTTACGCATGGTTTAAACTTGTTAGAGACACGAATATCATTTCAAAAGCTGACATCTTAATGCACCTTATTTAGGGACATATATGGATTTCCTTATTTTTACCACTTCTAAGAAGAATCATCATAATAATACTGCTGCACTATCACCAGGAACAATTATAGATTAAATGTTTTAAAATGTATTAATGTTTTCTGCCTCTATTTAGTTAAAAATATTAGAAACTCCCTGCTTACAGCCCCTTTAACCTGACAGTATGACATTAGCAGCGAGAGGGCAAAGTTTCCGTGTTTCCTGGGTTCAGAAAAGGCAATTATTCTAATTGTTTTGCAATAAATTATTCAGCAGGCAGAATTTAATGAGCTTACGTGCAAGGTATTTTCCAAGATTTGTATCAGTGTCTTTATTAGCATTGAGCATGAGGACCATTATTGTTGTTTTTGTTGCTATGCCAAGCAAACTTACATGGAAAAGCAATTACAAATGATATTTTAGCATGTTTTAGCAACTTTCCTGTTTAGTATGTTTGTTTTTTCCAATGTCTTTTTCAGTTTTTATTTTATTAAGATCAGTATGTTGTGTACCCAGAAGTGGAAATGTGATACAGGAGATACCAGATCATTTTAATGCAGCGCTCAGCCATTTCTCATAATGGAAAAAAGAATGATGATGCTAGCATCTTAATCTTTTTTGTTAATTCATTTTTAATGCATTATCATTTCAAATGGTACATAATAACAACAGGTGACGTCATAAGAATGTGATAGGAACGTTTATTCAATGTTTTGACAACTTCTAAATGCATTTCACTGTTTAAGTGGTGACAATTCAAGACTAGATTCATCGGATTTGCATTTTGTTAACTATAGCCTACGTCAGATTGTTTGTCCATTTGTCCAGAGCCATCATGTAATTATTGATTATTATTATTGAATTATTGATGTAAGGCTCTAAAGCAAGTAATTTCTCTCGGTGGCCATCCTTATGACATCCATAGACAGCTATTATCTATTAACCAAATTGGGAATGAGTGAAATCTCCAAAAGTGTCGGCTAAGCTATATAAATAGCAATAAAATCAGTCAAAGATTAAAATTTTTAGCTCAAATCGTGGAAAAAAGAACTGTGGTTTTGCGCATACATGTTCTGAAGTAAACAATTTCTCTCATTAGTTTTTTTCTTTGTGTGAGTGGTCCATCTCTTCCTCTTTTGCTGAAAGTCAGTGGTTTACAGTTTTGTTCAAAAATCTGGGGTCAGTATGTTTTTTCTAATGAAAGTAATTAATACTTTAATTCAGCAAAGATGCATTAAGTTTATCAAAAGTGACAGTAAAGACAATTATATTACAAAATATTTATTTTTCAAATAAATGTTGAAAGTTATTTTGAACTTTCTATACATCAAAGAATCCTAAAAAAAAAATACATCACGGTTTCCACAAAAATTTTAAGCAGCACAGCTGTTGGTAATAATAAGAAATGTTTCTTGAGCAGCAAATCAGCATATTATAATGATTTCTGAAGGATCATGTGACTGTTACCTGGAGTAATGATGCTGAAAATTCAGCTTTGCATCACAGGAATAAATTACATTTTAAAATATAAAATATTTTAAATTGTAATGAGAACAAGCTAATTAAAAGTAGCCAATCTCATAGTATATTTTGGAGAACAAAATTATCATCCAATCACTATTCATTATCGATTAACTTGAAAGTTAATATTATTTATATATATATATATATATATATATATATATATATATATATATATATAGGAGGTGGGATATTAGAGAGCACGGAGCGGAAGAGTCAACGCAAAGATTTAAAAGAAGCGTGTGTTCCTTTAACAAGGATCTTCAAAAAGAGTTTATCAAGGTATTATGCTATAAGTTGTAATAAAAATAAAATAACTAAATGTGGTTCAACTTCTCTTTGCTCCCGAATGCTCAAATACACACAGATGTCAAAATACCCATCATGGGGAGTATCGGTTATGGCTTAAATGAACGTAAACAGTATATTAGATTAGAACAGTCAGTATATTAGATCCTAGCATTCTGTCTTAAAGTGACAGCAGCCTAAAATACCAGTCTGTGCCATTTAATGTTAATCAAACAACAAAAATGTTAAATAAACCTACTGTACCTGAAAAACTTAATTTATTTAAGTGAACTCTAATTAACTCTATTGTATTTGTCCTATTGTTTGTAATTGACTTCTTTGTTCTTTTTATATATAACAAAAATAACTGTATTATATACTGTATATATATCATTATCATGAAATAAATTTTGTCATATCATGAATTATGTGAAATGGAGTGGGGGTGGGGGATGTGCATTTCAATCCTGTCCCGTTTTCCACCATGAGAAATCTGGTCACCCTAAGAGACTAATGCATCCTCTCTAATGACAACATACTGAACGGACAGGAACTGAAAGGCAACCAGAAAGAATGTTTTGTAATATTATAGAGTGATATCACCAGTAGTTCAACAGAACTGGTGTGTGTATGTGCACGCACACGTGTGTGTGTGTGTGTGTGTGTGTGTGTGTGTGTGTGTGTGTGTGTGTGTGTGTGTGTGTGCGTGAGTGCCCTGTTAAAACATGACCCTCTCATGTCCACACTTTCATGATTTCGAACATGCGAGGACAGCCTCTACCCATTATGGAAAGGCCTGTCATTATTTTGACATACTCTGCCTAATGTTGCGCTGTCACCTCCTCACATCCTGTCTTCCAGAGTCATATTATCTCACACGCGCCATCAGGTGACACAAAATGCTCTCCCTCCTGCTGAAATGTCCAGTCCAGAGCAGAGAAGCTCCATCTGGGGCACCATCTGCTAGTTTGCTTTCATTACATGTATGGGGCTGAAAGTCCAACACTCAGTGTTCTATCAACAGGTCAGCAGCCTCAAATGCTTTAAAATCTCATCCTTTATGAACTGGAAACTTCTTTTTTAAATTTTCTTTGGCGTGCATACATTTCTGTATTTGAATGCATTTCTTTACTTCAAAAAGAAGCAAGACAGAATCTCTAATTCAATTGCTACCATTTAAATATGCTCTTTGTCTGTGAAATCAAAAATATAATTATGGCCATCCTGCTCTCTGCCAGGCATCATGAGATTCACGCCTGAATCCAAGCCATACATGTGAAGTAAGCATCAGATGCTGTGTTTCTCCACCCACATCCCTTGGCCCTAAATTACAGGTCAGTGTTTGTTGGTCCTGAGAGCGGTGTGTGGGTTTTGTGTACCACTGTCATTCTTATCCAGTCCTTTTTACCTCATGCGATTATGTCTCAAACAGATATTCATGGATATTAGAGTTCTGTGAGAGGGAGCAATTGTCCTCTGTCATTTACTGGTGTCAGAAGTCTTGACTTAAAATACATATATTTGCAAGACAATTTCCTTTTTTTTTCACCCTGTTTTTGATAGGGCACCAGTGGAATACATTTACAGACAGCGGCACCAGCTTTTCTCAGTGACATATGGACCTTTGAATCATATTTTCTCACCGTCAAGTGGGTTTAAAGTCATGTGCTGATATTCTCGGTGTAAAATAGCTACACCACAGTGTTTTTTTGTTGTTGCACGATTTGAGCTAAACATGACAATTTTTTGTCTGATTCTTTTGCTATTTATATCTTAGCCGACACTTTTGGAGATTTCACTCATTCCCAATTTGGTTAATAGATAATAGCTGTCTATGGATGTCACCAAGATGGCCACCGAGAGAAATTACTTGCTTTAGAGCCTTACATCAATAATTCAATAATAATAATCAATAATTACATGATGGCTCTGGACAAATGGACAAACAATCTGACGTAGGCTATAGTTAACAAAATGCAAATCCGATGAATCTAGTCTTGAATTGTCACCACTTAAACAGTGAAATGCATTTAGAAGTTGTCAAAACATTGAATAAACGTTCCTATCACATTCTTATGACGTCACCTGTTGTTATTATGTACCATTTGAAATGATAATGCATTAAAAATGAATTAACAAAAAAGATTAAGATGGTAGCATCATCATTCTTTTTTCCATTATGAGAAATGGCTGAGCGCTGCATTAAAATGATCTGGTATCTCCTGTATCACATTTTCACTTCTGGGTACACAACATACTGATCTTAATAAAATAAAAACTGAAAAAGACATTGGAAAAAACAAACATACTAAACAGGAAAGTTGCTAAAACCTGCTAAAATATCATTTGTATTTGCTTTTCCATGTAAGTTTACATTGAGTAAACATTCCTATCACATTCTTATGACGTCACCTGTTGTTATTATGTACCATTTGAAATGATAATGCATTCAAAATGAATTAACAAAAAATATTAAGATTACAGTACAATTTTTTTCTCTACTACAACAACTATGGTAATGTAAAACATTTGTTATTATTATTATCAATTACATGGTTTTAAACGAATGCTGATGTTCTCCGTGTAACACACACAAAGAACAGATTAGTTCTCTGCAACAATATAATGTTGGGTGTAAAACTGAACAACTGACAAAAAACACCATACAAATGCTATGACTTATGAGCTATAAAATCTCGTTATTTCCATCTGTGCATTTGCACAAACCTATTGTTAGTCATTTTTTCACTAATCTTTAACTTCACTGTTCACTCTCAAATCAAATTCGCTGCTTATTCTGCAAGTTGGATATCAGTCATATCAACATTTACATTTATGCTTTTTAAGCAAAGCGACTTACTCTGCATTACATTCAGACTACAATTCTTTCCCGTTTATGCATTTCCTGGGATTCGAACCCATGACCTTTGCGTTGCTAGTGCTATTGCTGTACTGTTTGTGCTACAGAAATATCTATTTCTTGTTGCCAAGTCACATTTTATTTGCGAGCCAAAGAGGAAATTAATATTATTAGTTATCAAAAATATTTTGTCAAAATTATGAAGACAAATAAATGTAAACAGTATTTTGCATGGCAACCAAATAATTATAATAATTTTTTAAAAAAAATAAGATAACACTTTATTTTAATAAGTAACTTTGAAAGTACATGTCAACTTATTCCTACTAACCCTAACCTACAGTAACAGTCTACTAATACTTTAATAAGATTTAGTTGACATGCAGTTGACATCCAAGGATAGTAGAAAGTCTAAAGTGGACTAATAGATATAAATAAACAAAAATAAAAAATCTTTGTGAAGATTTCTTAAAAACCCTTGTGTTGAATGGAAAAATAATATGTGTGGATTTGGAACAGCATAAGTGTGAAGGTTGGATCATGCCATGTCAGAATTACTGTAATTTCAACTTGTAAAAAGCTTTCACGTCCTTGTAGAACTCATAATTACAACTTGAAAACTCTTTTCTGAGATCTCCAACTTGTACACCACGAGCACGATTCCACCTGACCGCCGCAGATTCATTTAGGCGTTGTTGGTGTAGAAAAGCATATTCTGAGTCTGAGGATGTGAACAGCTCTGAGTATAAAATCATGTTCATAAATACGGTAATTACGAGATGATGTGAAGCAACACGAGTAAATAATGACAGAATTTTTGGGTGAGCTATCCCTTTAAGAAACTCAAGGGTTCCTTGGATGAGTTTGCAGTTCAGACATGTTTTTTTTTTTACCAAAAATATCCTGCAATAATCTCCCCCTCACAGGAACACGATGTAATTTACGGACGTGCTTTGTGCCAAACAGAGCTGTGTTTTCCAGTGATTTTGCAAAATCATTTCCTGTCCGATATCTGTTATGACCATTAACATCTCTGCATTTAAGTGCAGACTTTAATGCCATGAATTCCAGTGAAGTTTCCACTATTGGTTTACAGACAGCTGTGATTTTGCACTGGTAAGCTATTCCCCGATTTGTTTGACAAAGATGCTGAAGATGATCATTTTTACCACATCCAGTGGCGCAATCCAATGCTTAATCTCCATTGCAGGATGACCCAATGAAGGCTGGGGCTTTCAGTGAATGCTTGTTAAAGGGAAGCTATGAGTGATTTTATGCATTTCTTTTGTGAGGTATTCTGGTTGAAGTGATCTGAAGACAGACACTGAAATGTGACGATAAAACCCAAGCAGAGCGGGAGCGAATGCACGCAAACATCCGGAATCCCTGCCTCATGCGATAATGAGAGTTTGAGCAGGTCTTAATTCTCACAGATGGGATCTGTCGATAGCAGATTAATGGAAACTAGGTTTGTGTGTTTGTAATGCATGGCCAGCCAAACCCTGAGGCATAAGAACGAGACATGTTGAGTCTGGCATAACTGGCCAAAAGTAGCCATGCTACAACCTTTTTTCAGTAGCATGGATAGCTTTTCCAGTAATGTGCAACGCTGGAGAATTCTATCATTTTTGTCATTTTTCTGTCTTTATGTCTTTAAAGGCATTCTGTGATGGAAATGAGAGTGATGGAATTTACATTTTAAACACTTTTGGAATCAAACAGCTGGGTCTCTTGTTTTTCCAAGGCTGATTTTACAGAATATCCAGCATTTTATGCATCATAAATACACATAACTACATTTTTTAATTTTTTGCACAATTTCAGAAATCTGTACAAAAGGTTTCAGCTAACCATTCCTAAGTCTCGACTAAAATCAAAAGCTTCTCTGTTGCAGCTCCTTGTTTATGGAACAGTTTACCCCTCCATGTTAGATCTTGTGCCACCCTTGATGCATTTAAATCTCATTTCACGAGTTCACACTTACATATAATTTTGAGGGAGTAAGATTAATGCGTATTTGGCGTGCTGTCTGGAGGGAGGGCTCCGAGCTCGGAATTCAGCCCGAACCCAGAGTACTCCCCCCGCATGTAAGTGTTTTAGAAGGGGTGGTGGGGGGGATGCTGCAAACTGTCAATGGATCGAGGTAAGACTGCTGAGTCTACATACTCTCTTATCATTGATTGCTGAGTGCTGTCCACTCGTGTTAATTATCTGAACGTGCTCCTCCCGAACTTAGTTAATAAAACTTCATTTAAAGACTCATCTCTTTTCTCTTGCATTTGATCGTAATTCATTTTTGTAATTGTTTTATACTTTGTTTTATAATCTTAGATTGTATGTGTGTGTGTATGTGGGCTGTATGGAAAGCACTTTGGCAAGCAATTTGATTGATTGATTGAAAAGATTTCTAAATACAAATAAATGCTGTTCTTTTGAATGTTCTATCAAAAAAAAAAAAATTCAGACAATAAGAAATGTTTCTTGAGCAGCAAATCAGCATATGAGAATGATTTGTGAAGGATCATGTGACACTGAAGACTGGAGTAATGATGCTGAAAATTCAACTTTGCATCAAAGGAATAAATTACAGTTTTAAATGTATTCAAATAGAAAACAGTTATTTTAAATGGTGATAATATTTCACAATATTATAATTTACTGTATATGTGATCAAACCGACCCCAAACCTTTGAACGCTAGAGTCTAAGTGATATTTACCTTGATTTTTCTTTTTTTTCTTCACACATCATGTCTCATTTATCTCAAGCATGATGTTTGCTCAGCTCTTTTCCTAAAAGTGTCAGCTTTTCCAGTAACAAGCTATATTGCTGTTAATAGATTCACTGTTGTTACTTACATTTTCTTAGTAGCGTGTAATGTAGCTAACTACATTTCGAAAGGGCTTTTAAATAGCTTGTAGCTTAGAAAGCATTGGTGACGCACATTCTTTGGTTGTGTGCCATGTAACCCCTCATAAACGCATCATTGCTCTGTGAGATTAGCACAAGCACTCCTTTAGTTATCTATTCAAGCCTCTGACTGAGGTGAAGCCAATGTGAGACTCGGGTCATTATGATGTCTCAGAACATCACACCAACTGCATGACATTCCTCTATTAATACACTCGATAAACTCAATGCAGCTGTCAATGTGAAAATCTTTGGCTCTGTCTGCTTTCGGAAATAATTGCCTATTTACAAACCCACTGAAGTGTTTCGGCACAAATAGAGTATAAAATGCAAGCCTGATGAGGCGGTGTCAACCCTGTCAGTATTGCAGCGAGCCCGGCAGCGTCCTCCTTCGCCACCCTATTTGAGATTTCTGTCACCCCACACGCTTGTCACACAACTGTCGCATTATGCCGTCTCTCTCTTGTCTTCCTGCTTGTCACCTTTGGGATATTAGAGGGCGTAATTTGTGCCATTGAATTTAAACTGTGAAAAATAGTTTGAGGCCCAGATTCAATCAACTCCAAATTCAGACGAAACTTGTCGCAGAAACTGTCATTGCAAACGATTGTGTTCAGTGTACGGACAAAATATGTGTGAGGCAGAATGAGTTTTATCTCCCCTGTTATCGTATCATCTTCCCTATAATACAAGTGAGTTAAAAAAAAATAAGAATTGTCCATTTAGATTCCACGATCAATTTAAACAGTTTTCACACGCTTACTAGTTGAATTTGTCCAATAGCAAGGTCCTACAGTGTTTATAAATGCATCACAGGAGAATTTAGAATTGTTGTAGTTTTTATGACATTACTTGACTCTCTCTCTCTCTCTCTCTCTCTCTCTCTCTCTCTCTCTCTCTCTCTCTCTCTCTCTCTCTGTGTATGTGTGTGTAATAATATTTTATGATAAATGTCTTTATTTAAGATTGAAAGTATAGCTCTGGAGAAGGTTAAAACAATCAAATTAAATCTATGGAAAAGAGCAGCTCATTTTTATAATAACTTTTTTGTGTGTTCCACAGGGAAACATTTAAATGATTTTGGAGCGAAATGAGTGACTGCGATGACAGAATCTTCAGTTTAATGTCTGCTACAGTCTGTCCCATTTCTGCAATCCTATAAGATCATTACAAGGCACTGTGGATCTAATAAACTTAGGTACGTACAACGTAAACTTGGGTACATGTATGTATACTGTACGCTGATGACACCTATTGAATTGTAGGCTACGCAAATTAATATAAAAAATAAAAATGTCATCAGCATGCCGTGATGATCAATATGCCGTTGTATTTTTATTGGCTAGTAAGCAAACAGACTGTGAGATGAGCATGCAAAATTTTTGACACTGTTAGAAAATTATTGCAGGCTGTCTTTTGTCGCAAGACCGTCAACGGTCATCTTTGAACCTCTCTCTCTGTAAAAATGTAAAAAAAATAATTCAGGCCTAGGCCTACATGTCTGTTCCTGGATGCTGTTCTAGCAAATGGAAGGTTTCCTCTCAGCATAAATGACGGGGAAACAGCCAAAATGCATTTCAACCTACTATCACTGCTCCCTACTTACTGAGCTCTCCCCTCGTCACGAGCGATTAATCCAAATCTCCTCTTTTTTTGCACTCTGGAAATATCTGCAACAGCCTCCCTAACGCAATATTACCGCTTTCATTTGCCTATTTGTCTTCGCTCATTTGCAATTTGCACTTTTATTTACACAGTAAATTTTTTTGAAGAGGAAGTCTGGAGACTGGTACATTTCTCTGTCAGAAGCACATCGTTTTTCAAATTAAATGTTTAATGGTTCATTAATAGGTCAAGATTTAGCTCTGATAACTGCTGCAGGAAGCACTCAAAAAGATCTATTATACTCATTGCTTGAGTATCCTCTGAATAATCCGGTGGCTCTGCTCAAATACCCACCCATGTCGATCCTGTAATTTTTGCTTTATTATGTCGTCTCTACCTGTATACCTCTCTCCAGCACTCCTTAAGACTTTCTCGTTCCCTGGCAGATAAACGTAGGGAAATGACAGATGGGCATTTTCACAATTTGGCTGTTTTCTGAACCTCCTACCTAAAGCAGAAACGCAGAACCATTATGATATTCCCAGGTGGCGGCACAACAGGCTGGCGGTGCAGGACAGTCTGTTGCTTTGGTCACTCTACCATCGCCTAATGCGGTAAATAAGTGAACATTTTAGGTCCTCTGTACTCAAAATAGAACACTCTTTTGACACTAATGACAAAACATTATGATTTGGCCAGCTACAACTTAATCTTTCTTCCATTCCTTCCATTTCCTAAACAGCCACTCATATATTTACTCATGGCATTAAAATTGGTCAATTAGTTGACAGCGCTAAATACAGATGTCTTGAAAACGCATCTGTTCACTGAAACTGAAACAGCATTTGGAGGTTGTCATGGATATATCGCATTTGTTATTTAAATGCTAATGTTTCTCAGGCAGTATTGAAGGACCCCCAAGTCATGCAACATGTAATAATTGCGCCAGGTTCTGCTGTAATACAAAACAACTATATATATATATATATATATATATATATATTACAACAAAGCATTTAATATCAATATGCAGTGACATAGCAATGTGAAACAGACTTGAGTACTTCTGACTTTTTTTTGCACAAATACTACTCTACATCTTTTTTATGCTCAGGAGATGGGAGATGAGTAATTTTATATATATATATATATATATATATATATATATATATATATATATATATATATATATATATATATATATATATGTCCCTTAAACGCATACCTCTGGTTTTTTGTGACCCGGGACGTCATTCGTACCCTCCTTCTCATTAATTTTTCAAATTCAAATTCAAATTCCTTAATTCATAATAAACAATATAACTAGAATTTTTTTTGTTTATAAAAGAATGCCTGTTTTCCCATTCATTTTTGGTAAACATTTTATAGGGTTGCTAACGTTAAGGTGTAATAGTGTAAGTATATTTTTTCTGCACATTTAATCTTTGGTGGCTGAATAAGTGCAATTCACCTTAATATCTGATACACAATGGTGAAGTGACGTTTCACTCATAGTTACCGCGGGCAGAAAACAAAAGTACGTTAAGCATCTTCAGCAAAACCTGAAATGGCTCAGTGACTTACTGCAGAGCAAGTACTGAATGCAATAAAATATTATTGTCACTGTCACTTGATGGGGGATCTGGTGAAGAAGCTGTTAGCGATCAAAATATTGATTTTGAAGATGTTGAAAATGATAGATTTGAGATCGTGAATATGAGCAAGATGCTGAATATATTGGGAAATGAGCTCTGACGAGGTCAGTGATGATGGTATAAAACATCTGTTCAGACTAAACCCTTCTAAGCTCCAAAAGGTTATTCTTCTGTAATTCTTACTTTAATATCAGGAGAGTTTTAAATTATCACGACAGGTAGAGATCCATCTGTGTTCGATATAGATCCGGGTTGTGCTAAAGTCACGAATATGTAATAATAATGATTGGCGAAACATTCATGCATTTAAGGGATATATATACATCATCCTGGCCACCCCTGAGGTATCTTGTGCTATATTACAGAGCCGAAGGCAACAGATACGTTCATTCATTAATTATGAATAGCAAATTGCAACAACAGTAATTTGTTGTGTGTCCTAAAGCACATTTACTTTGTATTAAGTTTCAAGAAGGATATTAGTGCCGCTGAGATCCCTTGTTTCACCTTGAACTCAATGGCTTATCCATTTCACGATATAACATGTGAAGATAAATCCGTGTTAAGGCAGATGACATGATAGGCCATTATTATCGCTCTAAGGTTATAATTTACTACCGAAATCATGCATCCTCGTGTTTACTGCTATCCAGAGTAAAATAACCTTGCAGTAAATGTTATGTATTGGAAGGTTAAAGATGTGGATCTAAGCAAAATGGCAAGTAATTGCCAATCACGCTGTCAACATCTGACGTCTAGACTGCGGAGGAGCGACTCAAGTGCAAACCGAATACTGAATCTGTAATATAAGGCCTAAAAGGAGTGAAACATGTGATGTAGATAGATAGATGGAGGTGAAAGTGGAGGAGAAAAAGATTCTGATGACAGCAGCAAGTAGTTGACTGATGAATGTGAGGTAAATGTACAGGTAGACAAACAACTTATTGACAAAGCGGTTGGTCTATTGATTGACTGCTTGATTGATTGATTGTGGTTTTTTGAGCTAGTTTTCCTGAGTTTCCCATTATTGCTTTGCCAGCTCTGAGTTTTACCCACACCCCTTGAGGACTTTTGATAAATTAAGACTATAATTTGGTTATTTCTGGAGTAGAAGCTCATTTTTCGTCTGCCTTTAGCTCTGAAAAAAGGAATTTGGCCTTAAGTAAGTTTGCTCTTTTGATTAATTTTAATCATGTTTTTCATTTTACTAAAAAATAATTAGCGTATTCTTTGTGTTTTGAACAAAACTATGTCAATTAATTAAAGGCAATCATGAAAAAATGTAGTTGTTGCAGCTGAGGTCTTGGATCTGAATATTTCATATGCTCGGGAAAGTAATGGATGCTTATGAGGACTGTAAATAGTTATCTGTGTTTATAGTTCTATCCCTTCCAAATCCATTCAAGGTTTAAAGTTTCTTCATGGAACCAACCATATAAGCCAATAAAGAACCTTTATCTTTAACATGCACCAATGCTACAATTTTCTCTGTCATAATCATTTGTTAACAAACAAGTATTCATTACTTCAATGAGCTCATTGTTTCTGCTGTAAGACTGGAAACACTGGAAGAGAGAACAAAGGAAATTAAGATCTGACTCTCACTTGAGAAACTAGCACCCTTGAGTCAATCACCTTCTGCATTGTTGTCCCTCTCTCTCAAGGTGAGATCAACTGAAATTCACCCACGAATCTATATAATTTAATGTGAATAATTATCTTACAGTATTACACATGTTTGATATCATTTGAAATGTCTCAGTGCGACTGGTACAAAGGTCTCATTGGCAAAGAAGTAAACCAAAAGGTAATAATGTATTTAAGAGTTTAGAGATAATTCACACACAGAAGAGGGTGGGTCTTCCAGGCAAAATGGTCTCCTGCTCTCAAGGTGTAAACTCAACTCAAATTCCCATTGTTAGTAAATTGTTCCATGTAAATCAACTTCTGCCCCCAGTAAGTCTGGGATGGTGATTAATGTAAATTTCCACTGTGAACTCATGTTTACATCTGAAAATAGGTTTCTTCCTTGGTCTGGCTATATAATGAAATGCAGCGCGAGGTTCAGGGCGATTTGTAACTCAAATTAGCTTGAGATGTGGAGTGCATGAAATACACTTTGCATCATGCATTTCTAATATCAAGGTATTGCATCTTCTCTCTTTATTCCAGAGCATTTGATGTTTGAATCTATATCTTTGAACTGATTATGCAATTGCCGTGATACATTTACCTGACATAATAAATTGTAAACATTTGATTTTATTCTAATCGACACTATTTTCAGTAAAGAGCTAAAAAGAATAGTCAAACATTCGCTCACATTTAATGATGCTCAGATATCATTAAAACCTTTTTAATTTATGGAGTCAGATGAATTAACGAGTTAATACATACGAGAAAATGTATTTCATTTACTCATATTACTTTCCCACGCCGAAAGACAGTAACGCGCAGAGACCTTCACCCGCTTATCGAATTTCCTCCATTGGGTCGATTGAGATGGGCCTTACACTGCCATAAATTATTACATTGTTTAAATGAGTAAATTTTTAGCTAACTGTAGTTTGTATACTGTATGTACATGTCTGAAATACATAATTTAGACAGTTACTTCTGATAACAAATCACTCTAAATTGTAATGTGGCATTTTCTGTAAAGCTGCTTTGAAACAATGTGTATTGTGAAAAGCGCTATAAAAATAAATGTGAATTGAATTGAATTTAAGAGTGCAAAAAAACAAACAAAAAACATTCAGCTTTTTTTTAGTTGTCAGTGAGATGCATCTTGTTGTCGCCTATTTTACCAAGCCACTGTTGGTGCCTTCACTATTTTGAGTATCTTATTTAGAGTCTTTTTATTTGGCAGAAGGCTGCTTTTTGACAGAGGGCAATTCTCTGTGGCTCGTGTTTCTAGCTCTGCAAACTCGCTGGTTTGACAACCTCACACATGGAGTTAGATTGAGCTTGTTACGGTTCCTTTTTTCTGCTCTGCACATATAGCTTGGGGAAAAAAAAGCTTGAACAGATGTTTATTATGCTATATTTTCTAGGAACGTTAACAAATGTCAATCTGCCACTGTGCTCTTAATGCAGGATCGATTCTGATTGGCTGTCAATATTTTTATGCTCACCAGCTGGAAAAAGTGATTCTGAAGTGATTCCAACAATTATCCTTTCTCTGTACCATTATCGTTAAAGTTGTGGTGTGGACTTTGCTACTTTTTTATATTTAGAAGGATTTTTTCTAACTATGTCTTTATTGTTATTATTTTAATCCTTGGTGTGAATGGGCCTTAACTCTTTCCGTTGAGGGTGAATGATTATAAAACAGGCAACATAAACATTTCTGGACCATGTCACTATTATTATAGTTAGAGGACAGTTTATAGAATGTTTTAGCGGTTTACAATTCTGTTTGACTGAAAATTCAATAGTGCAAATAGCTGGAAACCGTTTTTGAAAAGCTCATGGGTGCGCATACTTACTGTAGCTGCAGTGCAAAGGAAGGACAAACTGAGTTTTCTGCACACCTCCTGGCATAGTTTTCACAGCACAAATGGCAGCTTATTTACCAGCTGACAGAGTAGTTGCTCTCATTTTTTAAACTACCTGAAGAGATTTTCTCAAACAAACCTGCCTGTTAAGGACTTGACATCGAAACAAGTTGCATTTTGGTGGCTTGTCTGTTAACTCCGTACTGGTAACATTGTCATACTGACTCACACCGTTCTTAATACCCTTACAAAGCACTCTGGTAGGAGAGAATTGCAAAAATATTGTTTAACGCCGGCATCAAACGGATGTTGTGATAGTATTTTTTCCCCCTATTGTGACATATAGTTCTGTCATGACAACTCTCTGAGAGATTGGCATGTTAATGTATTTGGTCTTGGCCACACTGCTGCAGAGCAAGTACAGAGACTTGCTACTGACAATACATTCACAGACATGCTGCTGCTGCACATATAACATACATGAAATAACCCTCGTAGCAGATCTAAACAGGTGGAGCTGGGGAAGGTGGAGGGTTTCTGAAGTGCGCTGCAGACTGCTAACAGCAAACAATGCCAAGTATTTGAATGATGACCTGCAAGCTCATTGGCTGCTGATGCCACAGCAACCAATCAGCTGCACTGTGTAGGTACACTGTAAAAAAATAATAGTTGGATTAACTTAAAAAAGGAAGTTACCTGGTTGCCTTAAAATTTTGAGTTCATTGAAATAAAAAAATTGAGTTAATACAACAAAGGAGATTGGTTCAATAAATAGAAACTCAAAATATTATGTTATCTGAACTATATTAATTATCTAAGTTGACAAAATATAAAAAGTTGTGAAAACAAATCATCAAAATTAATTTTTACAGTGTAACGAAGTGATCGCTAACAAATTCAGTTAAAGATGCTGACTGTACTTAACTGTCTAAATAATAAAAATACAATGATATGTTTGCAGATATTTAGGAAACATTCTAAGTTTACACACTCGTTTCTCTGAAAAACAATGCAGGTGGGGCAAATGAACCAATAATCAGGAAACAAGATGGGAGTCGACACAATCTACAGCAGAGCACAAGACACAAGTAAACACAAGCCATGTGCTCACACAAAACATGACAAAAAACAAGCACATGGCCAGTAAAACAAATCACAAGCCATTTTATGGCGTGTAATACGTACGCACTCCACACCCTAATCCTACCCAAGCGGTTTACAGTGCGTAGCATATGCACGCAAAAATCATTTTTGGCGTATTAATGGTACGAGAAATTAAACTCGTGGTATAGATACGCACTTTCATGAGATCGTGTTGGCTACACAGCACAAGACAAAACATGACATGAAAGCACGCGGCTGATGTAAACACGAACCGCGTGCTACACAAAACACAACAGACGTGGACAGAAGAGTGTACATGCTTTTGGATTATCAAAAAAAAAAAAAGAAGCAAAGATATAAATGAACTACACCACAGTATCACGCAACTTCACCACCCCTTAGCTTCCGACAACTCTTTCAGTTTCTTTCATCTAAAAAACATTTTCTCTGCAAGTTTTGAGTTAGAATAGTTTGTAAGAGCGCGGTTAAAAGTACAATGACCATTGCTAAAAGCATTGCTTTTACCTGTTCGACTGATGATGTTTAATGTCCCTAACACCCTCTGTATATCCCATTTATGTACATAAACCCACTTGTTAGCAACTGCATTTTTTCAAGATACGTAACATAAATAATGAGTGGGGTCTTTTATGTTGTAAAATAAAACGTAAAAGTATCTTAAGCTTGTGTTCATCACAGACCTTATTTCAGCTAAATAAAAAAACTATTGACTTCGGGACGATTGAACCGGAATGCTTAAATGCTAACTCGTTTCTGGGTTTTGTCCTACAAAAATGCGTCAGCACTCAATTGCTGTGATTGTGAGTGACAGGTTGTCCCGCCCTCACGCCAGTAAACAAGTCGCTGCAAGAGGGAGGGGAAGTTATTTTGATTAAAGATTACAAGGGCACATGAAAAAAAAAAATATGTGCATGGATAAATCTTTTATAAAAAATACTGCAATATTCCCTGAAAACAAGAATTGTCCATTTTTGTTTCATGGTGACTAAAGATTGTGATAACTGTATAGAAACAGTGTGGATGTGCAGTTGCACTGACTTTAAACAAACTCTTTTTCAAACAGAGATGGTGCTTTTTTGATAACCAGCAGAACACAATGACCTCAAAATAACCCTCAGATTGTTTTGTTTTTTTGGATGATACAATCACATCTGTACTGTACATCTGTAAATCTGACATGAAATGGTGTGTGTAGCTGTAAAATACATGGGTCAGACAAGTGCATGTGAGCATTCTGTTCCAGAACAGTAAACACTTTATTAATCAGAGACTGTATCCTAGAGGTTTTATCCATAGCTACAGTATAAGAAAAAAAGGCAAGCGCAAATATGCTGTTATATTTGAAAGCAGCTGAATGATGTCACATGTTGTCTGTACACAATGATAAAGTTAAAAAAAATTGCAAGTGCATTTTGTTTGACCATGTTATGCTTTCCATGGTCGCCTTTAGTGGGATAGATTTGTGTGTGTACTTCTCTGTGTGGGTCTTATCTCTTTCTGGTAAGATGACCATCCAGGGTCTAATTTGATCAAACCTGTATAATTTCAGGTGCACTTTGCTTTTCTCCATGTCAAGTTAATGTTATGCTAATATCTGATAATGTTAATTTTTCTGTTAAAGCCCCCATGAAATCAAAATTTTAGTTTTTTGGCTTTTAGTATGAATATGTTAGACTTTCTGTTATCTCTAAGCTAGTGTGCTCCAAAACAATGACAAAATTCACATTCAGAAGATATGTCCAAACTTGTCTCTCACTTCCGCCAACGTGGATCAATGATTTTGATGACATCACTCTAAACTTCAGCTTCTCATCAGATTTCCTGTCCAATCACATGCTTTGTAGAATCTGAAGTGTCCCGCCCCCTACATTATAAATAAACTGTGGCTAAAATCAGTCACTTGTTCATTCAATGACTATTTTTTATTCTCAATGGCATATAATGCACTATAGTGGGTAGGAAATGATTCAGACAGTGTAAATAAGCTTTCCAATGGGGCGAATGAAGTCTAGTTTCACATTAGTGTCACAAACCGCTGCAGCTCGCACACTGTCTGCTCTGGACGCTCAACAGCACATATTAGAAAACATATTGGACCCATTTTAATTCTGCACAGAATGCTATATTTTAAAGTGATATGGAGGAGATTAGGTGGAGAAATGGCTAGATTTGGAGGAAACTGCGGCATTAGCGAGCTCAACAGCTCTGGCCAAGCTGTGATTTATAAACTAAACACTATTGGCTATTTTTTTTTTTTTAAAGGGAGGAGCTGTTCCATATGTCCCGCCTGTCCTCCTGTTTAAGTGGAAATTGTCAACACACTGAATAATGCTTTGGGTTATATAATTAATAATTGTGTTTATTGTAATTTAATATGTAAATTGAGTTTGTAGCAACCACGATTGGCTATAAAGTCATAAAACGTAGCCTAAGCTATATGTACAATGAACAATACTAAACTCATTTCCAGTAGGCTACAGCTCATAACTGCATTTTTTTATTTTATTTAGCTACTTATCTTGCACGTTTTAATAAAATTCCATTCATTCTTTCATTCATTCATCATTCATCATTTATTTATGTATTTAGATCTAATCGACTTACTCGTTAATGTTTGATGTTGTCGTTAATGTTGTCGCTAATGAATTACTCGGTATGTTCTATTCGCTCCATCAGTCAAATCCTCGATGCACTCCAGAGTTGTTCACTCGAGATCCGCTCGGACAGATTTGTATTCGAGTCGTTTAGTCTAGTGGGAGTGGTGTATATATCTATGAGTGGGTGAGACCGGTTTAGTGAACTGGTTCAAATGATTCATCTAAAAGATCCGACTCAGTAGAACGATTCGTTCACGGATCGGACATCGCTAGCAGACGCGGTGTAAGCACAAGAAAGGGGGGGCTGATCTCAGGAGCGTGTTATCATCACACCACAGGAATGAAGCAAACCAAACGGATGCTTAACATACAGTTATTTTGCATAACTTTGTTTTATTATCTAAACCCGCTGTTTTTTTTTTGTTTCTCACTGACTGGGTAGGGAAAGTTTCATATCTGAAGAGGAATACCTGCCAACTAACGGAACGCATCATCCGCAAACCGTCACACCTTCGCCTCAGTATTTGAGAGCGTTGAGGAGATCGGATCTGCTTTCGGACTGCATTTTCTTGTTTTGTTTCTATTTGGGGTGAGGGTCAAGTCCCTTGAAGTACGTATATTTTTCTTTTACAAAATGAGTGTGGATCTCTAGTGCCCCGGTTTTCAGTAGGTTTGTGCGGATCGTTTTGTGAAATAGTTTTAGTTCCCCTAGACTGTTGTGCTGTTTCATTTTTCTCTTTCTTGGATGCTGGAATTTAAGACTGACAGTCCCGTTCTCTCCCCAATGCCTATGAAAACAACTCTCGGATGGTAAGGATTCCAGAGAATGGTAAATGATCGATGGAAAATCATGCACAGTGTTTCAGAACTCGAGGATGGTCAGCAGCATAAATCGCAGGTATGTTGCACGCGCATCATGTTGGAAAGCTATTAGACCTGTGTCGATGCATTTATGATGCTCAGGCAGGTCAAAAACTATGAATATGATCAAATGCACGTCACATTTCATTTTTTATATCTAATAAAAAATAAAATGAGGGGGATATTACTCGGAGCTGAATATTTTGAAACGCATGACACTGTTAACAAATCCCAATGGACATTGCAGAATAAACTATTTGTTTAAATAAATATAATTTTAGAAATTTCAGTAAGCTATTTGTCATCTTGACTATTGTGTCTTCTAAGTAATTGCTTTGGATCAGACAGTGTTGCCTAGACTGTTGAAAGAGATTTAAAAAGTATGACTTTAAATAATACATGAATATATATTATTGAAGGACTTTTTTGTGTGTGTGCACATCATGTGTGCCTAACTATATATATATATATAATTTTGGCCAAAATGTAAAGTAGCCTACTGTTATTTATATATATATATATATATATATATTTATATATATATATATATAAATATATATATATATATATATATATATATATAGCTATATAGATATTGATATCTAGAGGACCAAGTGGTCTGTAGCCTAGTGCTGACAAACAATATGCAATACAATTTACAAAAGTGGATGAATTCAAAGGAGTACTTGCTTTACACAGTATTTACTAAGAGTCTCTAAAAATTATTAGAAAGCAGAAAATCCATTGACAAGGCTGTTGGTAAATGTTGTAACCAACATGCGACCGCTTCTGTTAATCGCCGGTGGATGCTGATAATACCTAAATATTGACAGATTAATGGGCTTAATATAAGTTTATTGGCAGTAAAGAATAAGCCCCTTTATCTCTCAAGCATTCAGAGTGATATAGTACGAGTGTCAGATGATACCTCTCTCCATGCCCTCTGCACACGAGGGAATACATTTGTTTCTATTATGCAGCTCACACAGAACTCTGGGATTAAGCTCAGCCCCTTCATGTATGAGCGACTGCATGTCTGCCAAAACGTTTCACTCATGACTGGTGGAAGTTCATGCATTCACTGCAGAGAGAGAGCACATCACAGATCTGCACGCAGAAGGGTGTTGCATCTTTGATTTCTTTATCTCTCTCTGTCCCTTTCAAAGCTCTCGCTGTTGCCTGCATTTCACGGCAACTGTAATCTGCTGTGAGCATTTAGGGGGAAATGTGCATAACACGCTGTTTATGGCAATCCTGATTATAGAGGTTTAAGGGTGGGATCACGGTTGTAACAGCTGTTTATTACTGCTATCATCCTCACGTGGTATTCTCTAACCTTCTCTCAGCAGGGGTGTGAAGTGTGCATAATACAATGCCCTTTCAGGAATATGTCAAGCCCTGCTTTTGAAGCATCAACATCAACACGAGCCGCTTGTTTTAACGGCAGTTCTTCATTTGCCTGTCTTGTGAAACTGAGTCATTTTATCACGCTGCACAACCAAAAGTGTCGTGCCAGTTTATCAAACTGCCTGGGCTTGTTTGCTTTAGTGCTGTGTAAGTTATTTTAGGGGTTGTTAATTAATCAACGTGAATTCATCTGCCATCCATTTCTGACTGATGTTTATTAATAAAATATTCGTTTGGGAGCGGGAGAGAGAGGGGAGGGGTGGGATCTCATGGGACAAATAAAACCGTTCACCTGCTGTGCTGGAACGTTCAGACTTTGATGGACACGATTTGTAATTTCTCGTGCTGCTCTTTGTGCCTTGATTTTTTTCCCAGTAGTAGGTGAAACCCCTGGCCCGTTGTGCAGGTGTAAAAGCGAGTTAAAAATAGGCTTAAGGGTCTTGTTAGACAGGCGTACAGGTAAAATAAGGATTTGCATGTTTTGCTTTTCCTTTAGCAATGTGATGTATGGTGTGTGTGTTATGTAAAGGCCACACAAGTCACTGTAACATTATTGTATGGTCAGATAGACTCATTAGCTCCTTGTTCCTCAAATGCTGGGGATTTCTACACTGTCGGCCCACCCGTGCTATGCTTTAAAGTCCACCCCTGCAGACACACACGATCACACATGCTGGAAAAAAACATCTGCAGTGAACTCCTTTCCTGTTGTTATTTACTGGCCTTCATATCTTTCCAAACCAAAATGATTTTTTTTTTTTTATTTAGAAGTTGAAATTGCTATTTTGCATGCAATGAAAGTGAATGGTCGCCAAAAGGGCCATAAAAATAGCCCACACAAATTGTGCACTGTATTAAAAAGGACCATTCACACTAAGGCCGATAAAACTATAATTTTAATAAGAAGGTGCACTTTTAAAAGTAAAGGTTCTTTATTGTCATCTATGGTTCCATGAGGAACCTTTAACATCCATGGAGCCTTTTTATTGTACAAAGTGTTCTTTATAGGGGAAAAGGGTTCTTCGGATTATTAAAAGGCTCTTCGTTATGGTTATATTGAGAACTGTTCACTGAAAGGTTCTTTAGAGAAGCAAAAATGGTTCTTCTATGGCATCGCTAAAAAACAGTGTACGTCCACATCACAGCTATAACGATAACGACACTGAGGAACGATATTATCGGAATCACTTTCAGAATGATTTTTTTCAGCTGATGAAGATAAAAACATTGACAGCCTTTTAAAGCGGCAAATGACATAACTGCAGCACACACTTACTAATAAACAGAATGTTATTGTCCATTTATAATACTTGGTGTGAACTCTTCTGAAGCTCCAATCTCATTCTCGTTCAAATATATTCCAAGGGTTGTCAAATATTTTGATTTCTTGTCTTTTACCTGATTGCAATATGCCAAATTTGAATACACATATTCACATTACACAAATTAGGTTTGAAATGGATTAGCGATCTTTTGTCTTTAGATGACTTATAGTGCACAGTTTGATGCACTACTGTGTTTTGTTTTTTTTTCATTTGTTTTTTTATCTTGTCATTTTTTTAGCTTGACAGTCCCTGGTCACCATTCACTGTCATTGAATAAGAAAGAATACGGTGAACATCCTGCCAAACCTGTCTTTCCTTCTCGTTCTGGTTTGGAACGTCATGGAGACGAGTAAAGAATGACAGAATTGAATGAACTGTCTGTTTCTTTAAGCTGCTACTGTATTTTTAACCCTGGAAAGCGCAGGCTAAAGCATCCGTGAATTGTTCTTCAGACCAGGTAATTGATTTGCTTGCCAGTCTTTTGACTTAAAGGCCATTTAGCTATAAGGGGCTGGAGGGATTGACGATTTCAAAGACTGAAGAAACATTTGCCATCCTGTACAGCTGAAAAAATGAGCAGTGGCCATTATACAGTAACATGCAGACTTCATCTCAGCACAGGATGATAGCAGCCACCTAAAGTTAAATAGAGTTTTATCAATTCATTTCCCTCTCAAATGTGTCAAGCTGCTTAAGTTGTAGTAGCTATTAGGATTTGCAAATTGAACAGACTTGCTGACAGCCTGGGTAGCTTTTCATCAGGATGAAGTGTAGATGTGGAGGAAACCCAGATACTTTATCTCTTGAGTTAATCTTTAGAGAATCTGGGAAGTCGTGCCCAGCAGTTGTCTGCTTTCTGTCCTGCAATCTCCCATCGGGCACACAGCAATTCAGCACGGCCAAACAAAGACAATGTGAGAGATGTTTACCAATTGTGTGCTGGACACAATGGGGATGGGAAGTCCAAACCAGTGGGCTGAAATTCATTTCTTCGGGATGCTTGTCAAACACGGCGCTGCCAATTAAACATTCCTCCAAAAACCTGGAAGCCTGCTGTTCTGTAATGAAAGCTGTAACCGCTTGACTGAACATAGCCATTATGTGTGTACGGGATAAAACACTGGATACCTGGTGAGTTCCCTAGCTTAATAAGTATGACCTAGTGCAGCTGCGACAACTCTAAAGGCTTGTCACACTAAGATGATAACTATATTAGTGTCTACACCAACACATGACAAAATTCTGTTTATTAGCATGCACTGCTGATATTGTCATCTGCCGCTTTAAGTGCTCTAGCTCTTTAAAGCAGGATGGATTCTGATTGGCTGTCAAGGTTTTTATCATAAATTGTTGTAAAAATGATTCCAATGATATTGTTTCTCTGTGCCATTATCGTTGTAGTTGTGGTCTGGACTCTGCTATTCTTTAAAATTTAGAAAGATTTTTAAAACTATATCTTTATCGTTATAGTTGTCCTCGGTGTGAGAACAGACCTTTAAAACTATGTCCACATTCATTAAAAAAAGTTTCACTTTCCAAAAGTTTCTCATCCGCAATGAAATGTCAGAAAATACTTAAATCCAGGACCGTAACCACCATAGGCAGTATCATCTCAGTGAGCTTTTATGAGGGTTTAGGCATGCGCTGTAAGGTGAATGTAGCATTTTCCGACGTTTCAGTGTGGATGAGAAACTTTAGTAAAATGCTTGAAAACACTATTGTGGATTGAGAGCGTTTTGAAATGCAAACTCCGTTTTCAAATCTATCCGGGTTGTTGTAGACGTGTTTGTCAATTTCACAATGATGGCCAATCAGATCAAAGAAGGCGGGGCTTAATGTTCACTGAAGATGAGTGTGAGTTTCAATGCTTTTAGGTTTTAGTGAAAGAGTGTGTGCGTGGTAAGATATAAGCTAAACATTTCGTATTTTACAACTGTTTTATTTGACCCACTGTAACATACAGTGATGCAAAATACTCAACTTTTTTAATGTAGGCTAATTTCGCCATTTAAATGATGTCATTCATAACTGAATGTGACATTTTTGAACATATTAGACATACTAACAAGAGTGAATGTGCATATTTTTAAATAAAATATTATTTGGAAAAAGTTTAAATGGATTACTTTACAACAATATAGGCTATCATTACCATTCCTATTTCTTATTCCCTTAAATCCCATTTAATCATTTAATTATTTAATTTCTTTAAACAAAAAGACCCCCCCCCTCCAAAAAAAAAAAAAAAAACTTAAAAAAATACCTTTGGTTCAAGACATGGTTACGGCCTTGCTTAAATCATGTTACTCCACATGTATAAAATGTAATAAAAGCTCACTGAGATGATACCGAGAGACCAGACATAATGAAGCTCTCACACTATTCTTTTGGCGCAATAATTTTATTAGCAAAATATCCCGCCTCTTACTGGCATGTCCAGGTCGCACTCAATCACCATTCCATGTATTCTTAAAATGCAATTGCTCTCATGTTTTCACTCAGGATAGCGATTGCAAGTACATTTTCTGTCTTTGTTGGAATGTAATGTAAAGATTGTACAGAGGAACATTAATAACATAATCTTTGGCAACACTGTGCAAGTGAATAGTACATAGCTGGCAAATCTCTGTGTAATCATACATATCTATATGCGTTATCATTTTCGAATGCCTCTGTCCACACTACAACACTAAAACAGCATTTTTTAAATTATCCACTTTGGATAGCGTCTTCAAAAAGCTCAGTTTTCACAGGACAATGTTGTCTTAGTGTGGTTGAAAGGCCAAAACGTAGAGAAAAAAAATGCTTTTTCAAATGTATCCCTATTAATGTAAACGTAGCTTAAAACGCTTCCCATTTCCCTTGTGCGTTTTGAGCTCGTATTAAGGACAAAACCCTGCTTAAAGCTGTTTATCTTCCCTCACAATAACATATGGCTTTTTATGTTTGATCCAAGAAAAAAAAATGGGTTTAAATCAATCAACTGTGGCTTGAATTTAAAAAAATGCCCTTTTAATACCCATTCACTTTCCATCTTTCTGGTGTTTCAGTTTTTATTGTGGCCTGAAATGCTATCAGAATTTCAACCCTATCCTTTCAGCCATACCTCATTCCTCGTCAAGCCTTCCTGTATGCATAATAAAGTCTTCTGGCCTTGGTTGTAGCACATTGACAGTAGATGGATGTGAAAGCTATAAAGTCCCTACAGATATATGGCTTTCCCTTCTCTGCTGTTATCTGTGCTGGATATCCATCACAGGATCTTGGGGCTATTTGGGTGCGTATGAATTCTGATATATGGAGTCCCACGGGCGAGGGGCTCGCTCTAAGAGTAGTTGTATAATTATAGGCCATCAATGGCTCTCCTAGATGGCGTCTGTATATCAAACTGTCATGGATCGTTTTTTCAGTGTGATGGAGCGAATGTTATCTGGTTTAACCTCTGACATATTTCGGATGATCCCCAATGTGTCTCTTCCCTCTCACCTTCAACAACAAGGAATGATTTTAAGCCCAGGTATAAAAGTAAACAATCTCATTTGCTCTGGGTCAGATCTGTTGACATTTTGCAAAAGCCATCTTTATTTAATTCAGGACTATAGACACACCTTTTGGTATTTATCTTGCGTTTGACATTTCTTCTCCGCTTTTGAGATTGCCTAAAAAAGACTTACATCCATCTTTAGTCAACTTAAATAACACAAAAGACACTGTATTGAATTCATTAAACAGTTGCACTACTTTTTCACGCTTTGTATTTCAGGGTAAAAACATGCTGAACATCTTGTTCACTTTCCCAATTGGAAATTGCAGCATGCAAATTGTGTAGGGCACAAATTTGGAGGGCGTAATTTGTTCTTTAATGACTTTGAGAGAATCTTTATGTTGGATTAGTGTAAGCAGGCATGTGCAAGGGAGCAGAACAAGATTTTAATACTAATATAAAGAGGCACTATTATTCTGCAGCACAATATAACTGATGCTGCTTGACCAGTTGTGTTCAAGAGTCAGCAGTATTTACAGCTTTTATTTTTGGGGGATTGTGCTATTTTTATTGACAGAGGCGGTAGAGAGGCGACAGAGAATTTGTGGGAAGAAAAGGGAAACCGGAAGGCAGACCTGGATCTTCCACAAGGACATAGCTCAACCTGTCTGGAGCATATGTGCCATCGCATTTATAGAGTACCTGTCAAATGTTTGGAAGCATTATTTTATATATATATAATTGTAACTAACAAGAAAATACTATGGTAAAACAGGGTACAATAGAATACTGTAGTACATGAGTTTGGGCTGGGCGGTATGACGATATATATCGTTACCAGAATATAAAATGTCTATTGCTAGATATTGTGCTATATTGTGTATACCACAGTTATGTAAATAAATAGCACTATTGACACTTCGATGTGATGAAATGCATGAATGACTGGCACACTGCCAAAGTGAGTGATTGCGAATTTGGGATGTGATCGATGTAAAAAAGTGTTAGCACAATAAGCAGTGAAAAAGATCCCAATGCAGTGCACACACTGACTGACATGCAGTATTTGTCCTATTGTTTGTTATTTGCTTATTTTTTCTTATATTTAATAACAGGAATGAGATCAAATAAAACAAAATAACTATATTGTGATATATACTGTATCGTTAGCATGAAATAAAATCTCTAATATCGTGAAATTAGAACTTGGTCATATAATAAATTCATAATTTAACAACCATATTTCAGTTATTTTAGCGTTTTGTGAGATTTAAAAAAAAGAAAGAATGAATGGCACTTGATTTAATATTTTGCAATAAAAATTCTGTTCATACATGTGTTGCTTAGCTGTTTAAATTCTGTTCAAAAAGTGTGCCTGTTATGAAGTCAAAAGCCATAAAACAGCAATGTTGAATAAGTGAATATGATGCACTATAAGACAAATACAAAATAAAACATTACATGGAATAACTTTCCACATTATCCAATCCAATAAACAGCCGAATATGGTGTTATAAATAAAAACCGAGTGGCATTTGCTGAATTATTATGAGCAGGGGAGTGTGAAAATTATAGCCACAAAGCCTATTAGTCCAATGTATTAGAGGAAAGATAATCATAATAAGCACAAGTGCTTAAGGCGGTCAGTTCTTTGTTTTTTGCCGGGGGAATAAAAGCTGATTTTGAATGTGGTGGATTGTGTTATTCGGAGACAGAATCTCCTGTTGGAGCCAATTGGGGTGGGCAGATTATGATCTAGGTGGATTGAATCTGGCAGTGTGAGGGATTTGGATGTGACAATGGCTGGCAGAGATTTATTCAATGTATGGGAAGGTCAGAGCACGCAATTTTTTGCTGCTGTTCAAATTGACCCTTGAGTGGCTTGCCTTCCACTCTTGCACTTTTGTGCAGCAATAACAGACAGTGATAACACAGACAAAAGATAAAGCGATAAAGCTGCACATTCATTTACTCATCATACTGCACATGGTCTGCAAGGATTGCACAAGAGCGGATGTGCATCTGTCGCCTTTATCAGGATGTTTCAGGTACATTCATCTGAGACCTTTTGTGTTGAGCTTTCTGAAACATTTACCAGTTTCTTAGTGGTGTTCCATGAGAATTTCTCCAGGAAGGCTGACATCTTAATCAATATCAATAAAAGACTGTAGACTTAACCATATATATATATGGTCAAGATCTTGGATTGACAATGCAAGAGTTGAGCACTCTGTAAAGTCTCCTCCAGCACATCTCAAAGACTTTTAATGAATTTAAGGACTCTGAACTCTGCACTTTCACAATTTGACCGTGATGAATTTTGGCTTGTCATCCTGAAATATGATGCCATTATGTGTTTTCCTACATGGTTGTTTAAGAAATAAAAAGCTACACTCCATCGATTAGGGTTAAAAGAACTGTTCCCAAACAAATAACATGCTAGAAACATAATGATCACTGTAATAATGACCCTATCATTAAGCATTCATCATCATTAATCATTTGCCTATTTAAATTCAAATATCAACTTTTATTTTGCTCAGCAGTATGTGTGTGTGTGTGTGTGTGTGTGTATTTACTAATATTTTAATGTAAGTATATTTAAATTGAATTTTAATTTGATCACTTCAAGTGTCAAAATTTCTTTCCACAGCCTCACTTAGAGACCATCACTGCAAATGTTATTTACATTTCTGTTCATGCCTTCCAGTTCATGCTTTAGTCCCAGTGACACTCGGGGCAAAGTTGTCGCTGACAGTTCTGTTGATGTATTCATGCAATGGTTAAACTAGTTGCTATTATCAGCTAATTAAATGATAATGACATTATGGCTTGCAGTCGTAAGTGAAATTTAGAGAACATCTAGTGGTTGATATGTAGGTCTGTGTGTTAATGAAGTTATATTGGCCATTATCATGACTGGTCTTCTTTTATCACTTCTGTCAGGAAATCAGTATGCATTTGTCTTTTCAGTTGATTTATGTACAAACACTAATATAATTGTCACCTATAGGGATTCAGCAGTATGTGGGACAGGAATATTTTGTTTTCTGCTTGTCAATTGGTGTGATTTACAAACTGGATGGTGTTTTAGTCACTCGAGGGGAAGTGCAGTTAATGTGAGAGATCACCAGTCTTTTAAGACTAAGTGCCACAGAGCAGTAATGATTTAAGACAGGATTCCTCAGCTTTTCCGATTCCCGTCGCTTTGGTGGCCATTTTGAAGCTGAGTGGTTTTAAAAAGGAGAGATGGAGATTAAACAGGACTCAGCTGTTCTGAGCTCAGTGAATCCCGGAAGCCTTTTGCATTTTTCAACCTCTGGTGCCCATATTTCCCTCACCAGATTGGCTGATCTCATTACTGGATCTAGGGCTACATTACCTGGGACATGACAACAACACTTATGTGTCCTAGTCTAGGTCTGGACCATAGACTCAGAGACAGTTTATATGAGACATGCCACTTCCTCAATCCTCAATACAACTATATAGTGAAAACCCGTAACGCCAAATATGGCGGTTGTATGCACATGCCTCGCCCCTCCCGATGGAAAGCCAATCGTCTGCTTTTAACAGTCAAGCCAGGAAACATTTAAGCCTATCGTCTGGTTCCACTGACGTATGCGCACAGTTGATGTTTGCGACAGCGGAGACGAGAACCCTTGCGCATGCGTAGTAAAGTATAACCTGTGGGGAAAAAGGCGTTTTAAACCTTATTTTGGGGCAAAGTCATCAAACTTTTTCAGCAATTTTTATCATATTTTACTGCTGTTTCTATACATGCAGTTTTTATGTCCCGATAACCAGTGAAAGTGCAGTTCTGACTCTCTGCCCATTCATTTAGATAGGAGCCTGGTCTTGTTAGTCCGAAATAGCTGCCCGGAGGCGTTGCCAAGATGGCGGCCGAGTGGCATGACTTGCCTAAAAGGACTTTGATAGACTGTAAAAAAATAATGGATGTAGTGTCCGTGACGTCACCCGTAGGTTTTTGAAGAGCGTTTTTGGAACCTAAAGTGGGCGGGGCCGGCCGTCGCCATCTTGGCAGCGCGTCACCTCTCGTCATTCCCGGATAAAATAAAATGGGCGAAGAGGATGGACGTGGGTGGAGCTGAGGTGCTAATGCTATATGCTACTGACCTCGCGCTAAAGTGACAGCTAATTGAAGAAGTAAAGCCAATAGTTAAAGTTCATGTTTTTACCCTTCGAAATACTGTAATAGTTAAAGGAGCTGTATGTAAGAAATTTATTTCAATTAATCATAAATTTTCCCTGAAATGTCACTAGACATTAAGAAATCATGTTCATTTCAAATACTTATATTACTGACAACAGTAGTCCGGCCAGGATATTGTCATTTAAAAAGTGAAGTTGCAGCCCTCAACTGATGTTGTCATGTTGTGTTTTGGTCTGATGCTCCACCCTCCACCGATCTACCAATCACGAAGTCTGTAGTGTTGCAGCGTTCGGGTTGCCAGCTCTGCTCTAGTTCCCACAGCTGCAGCTAATAACGTGACGGAATCGGATCCTGCAGCATATCTGGCAACCTCGAGTCAGTAATTTGAAAGTGATTGCAGTACCAGTTTTGGCCACAATCTTACATACAGCTCCTTTAAAAGACGTAACTAAAAGTGAGACTATGTGTATCGTGATTATTATTCTGCTAACGTTAGTTAAAAATGTATTATCATGCAGTAACTTACAATATTGCTCGTGTGACAGTGATTCATGCGCATATGTCAATCAGTATGGCATCGCACGTCAAGTGATCCGAAATGTTCACACGTTAAAAAATAAATACAACCTCACGTTATGTCAATCACGCTTGCACACTTTTGTCCATCATAAAAAAAAAAATCGGATGGGGGTCTGCGTTTTTCGCATCCGTAGCAAGCAGTTTAAATGGTGTTTGAATGGTATTTTGACAATTCAGAGCCACAAATCATGAATACTACAAAACGAAAATTTCGGACTCCGTGTGCAAGGGCCTTTAATATCACCCCAACTGTATGTAGCTATATAGGTTTACCATACAGAGGCCCACTCTTTATTCTGGACATGGCCGTAAAACATCAGCAGATCGAGATTTCTGTAATGTCTGGGCACACATGAAAAGAATCCGCAGATAACAGACACTCTGACACGGAAGCGCGTCAAATTATCCACTATTAACCACATTTTATGACATGCATTGTAGATCCGTACACAGAAGCTAACTGCATTTTTAATGTATCTTTCAAAAACAATGTTGACAGCAACAAACTTTTCCATAAAGAGATATTTCCATAAGAGATAAAGTGATATTTCCGCTATAAATTGATTTCCTGGGGCTTTTTTTAAAACCTTATTAAATAGTAGGCTATACATCATCATGTAGCCTATAAGTTCTTAAGTTTGAATAAATAAAAAAAGTTTGAATGAATAAATAAAATTTTATTTATTTTTTTACATTTATTTGCATATTTATTTGTTTTATTTATTCATTTATTTATTCATTTATTCATTTTTAATTTCTGCAGGTTTGGTCCTCCATAACAGGGAGGTTGCCGCTTGGTCTGGACGAAATATATATTGTATATTTTAGGACGATTGTAAATATTGCATTGTTGTTAACATGCGTTTTTTGGCCATTAAAGGGGTCATATGATGCGATTTCTTGTTTTCCTTTTTCTTTAGTGTGTTATGTGACTGTTTGTGCATGTATAAGATCTGCAGAGTTACAAAGCTCAAAGTCTCAAACCCAAAGAGATATTCTTTATAAAAGTTAAGGCTCAGCAGCCCCGCCTTCCTAAAACGCTTCGTTCAAACACGCCCCCATAAATCTACATAGTTTCATAACACCGCCTAAATCTATACGCAAAGAACGAAGGTGTAACTTTTATTCTTGCTGTATTATTGTTGCCGCCGGCGCCGCCATGTCGTGGAGATGCTGTGTTTTTTGTTGAGAAAGCCAAACTACTTTGTCTGGCCTTCCAAAAGAGGACACAATTAGAAAACAGTAGTTAAGCTTTATTTACAACACTGTTCCTGAACAGTACAACCAAAATATTCGACTATGTGCTGCGCATTTTCCGTAGGACTGTTTCCAGAACCTGGGAGAGTACAAGGCCGGCTGTGCACAAAGGCTGATTCTAAAAAGTGGGGCAATTCCATCTTTGCAAGTACATTCTGGCGCTTCTGACTCTCAGACACAGCCTGTAAGTATATTTTCATATCTTAAGAATTTGCTACTGACTATTGAAACGCAAGTTTTGTGCAGAATAGAGTAGCGCTTGTATGTCGTTTCTACGATCACAAATGCAGACATAGTTTTATGTTTACATAGTGTTCTCAACCCCCGTATTAGTAAAGACAGTATAAGTCATTATAATCAGTAATTATGTCCCCAATAAATAAAACCTTACCAATCTGATATGTTCTGGTCAAGTCGCGCTGGCAAAGTTGATCGATCAGCTTGGTCATCTGGATCAGATTCGGGCTTGAATTGATAAGGTAGTACCGACCTGTCATTATTGCTTTGGGAGCTGATGTTCCAAATATTGTAAGGGGCGTGACATTTCCGTCACACGCTTATGGTATTTGGGCCAATCATAATGCCCTGGATCGCTGGCCAATCAGAGAACACCACACTTTTCAGAACGAGAAGCTTTGTAAAAATCGATGCGTTTCAGAAAGGCGGGGCATAGAGGAGTGGGTAGACTTTTTTTTAACCTAAAATCACAAAAACATATTGTATTAAACCAAATCCATGAAATAATGTTCTTTTTAGAACCATCATATGACCCCTTTAAGTTTCCTAAAGATTGAGTCATTACTCCTTTTGTCATGACTTTTGAGTTTGAAATGCATCCTCACTCAAAAAATATGGAAAACATATTGTAAAAACTATGTAAAAACATATAGGGCCCTATCTTGCACTCAGCGCAATTGACTTTGTACACCGACGCATGTATCATTCCTATTTTGCACCCGCGCAAAGCGGACTTTTCCCTCCACAGACACACGCCGGTAAACTAGAGAATGAACTTGCGCTCCCTGGGTGGTTCAGCGCAAAGAGGAGGCGTGTTCCGGCGCAAACTTTCCCTCATGCTATTTTGCAGTTCCAGAAAACAATTGTGCCACTGACCAGAAAAAACCTAGTCTAAAGTCATTGGCGCATTGCGCGTACATTCAGATGCTATTTTAAGCGCGCATGCTTGGTCATAATACAGAGTGTGAACAACGCGCACACACTGTAGATGGTTCTCTCATCTACACAGATGCATTTTCCTTTTTGCAAATGATACATTATTATAAGGAAAAATATTAAAACACGAGGGAAATCATTGTTGTCCAGTCAAGTCAAGTATATAGTGCTTTTCACAATAGAGATTGTATCAAAGCAGCTTCACAGTATTAATATGCTGTGTCCATGACGATCGGAAAAATAGGCATAAAGCTTAGGCCTACATATTTACCCAAATTATTATATGCATGTGTAACCGAAGCTAATTTGGGTGGGGTTGTCCCATCTCCAATGCTACTTCTCTTTCTTCTACGGCCCTGACGAGAACATCGATCTCCTCGGCTGTGAACCGATTCTGAAGCGCTCCTGGTAAATGCGCCGTTATAATAGTATTGCGCCATGGAACAAGCGCACCTCGTTCATCATGCTCTTAAAGGGGATGTGATATGACGCTCTGATTGGTTTATTTCACGTTACGCCCAAACCACACCTATGAATAATGAAGCTACTTCAGACCAACCCCTTTTAGATTTGCGCCAGGCGCAAGAGGCATTTATCCCGCCGGTAAAATAGCAACAGCGCCGGGATCCGCCCACAAAGTTACTTGCGCTTTGCGCTTTGACACTTGCGTTTCAGATCGTGTGCTGAGTGCAAGATAGGGCCCATAGTATTAAAATAATTTTAGGAGTATTTTTTTATATTTAAGAAGTATCATATTATATTACATTATTAGTAATCATATAAAAAGAAAACTATTAATTATCTTTTTTGTTAATAGAGTAAGAATAGTGTGAGAAAACATGACTTGATTATTTGATTTATTTGATTTATTATTGAACTGTTTTAATTCATATATTTTTTATCTAATTGACTGCAGTTGCTCCTTGATCCAAATGGTGATTCTTCTGATTATTGAGGTATATGTTTTGTAGGGCAGAAACCAGAAATCCAACTCCATTGGATCCGCAAAAAATGTAAAACCTTGTAAGTCAATCTTTTCTTAAAAGAAAGTAAAGAATCACGTCTATACAGTTCGAATCCAGAGTCATTATTCAAAAGACACGACAGTTTGGACCGTCTCTGCTTGTTTGCAATGTACATACGGGTGAATAAAGAACTGGTTGTTTGAATATGTACAGCATTTTCTTTACTCAAGAAACAATATATAAATAAAAAGGCTATGTATTTGTTTGTTATTATGTTATTATGCATTTGAGAAGTGAAGAAGAGAGTCTTAGTCTAGCATTTGTCATAGTCAATACTGTCTGAAATAGCCTCTGCATTGCACCTGGTCTTAAATAACATGAGATTTTGGCCAAAATTACAGAAAAAAATTGAGCGCCCACATAACTACAGTAAACTTTATTACTGGTAAGTTTATAAAAACATAATGCAATACACTTACTGTCTCAGAATCTGCCAAAAGTTACGATATATAGAATACTGTCAAGTGTTGGTAGAAAAATATTGAAATATAATTGTTTTAGCTTAATCACCCAATCCTTTCCTTGTGGTTCGTTTTAAAGTATTGTGCAGAATGTGATTTTTCATTCTCTTTCTCTGGTTGTTGACTTGAATATGATGTAATTTTATTGTGTGAACAAAAACGATTGATACAGTATTTGATGTATTGTTCACAAAGGCCAACATATGTTTTTTGACTGCACTGCAGTTAGTTGTTTCACATCAGTGATCTAGGGGTCTTTCAACGTCAAACACAACTCACCATTCTTTATTTTTTTTTGGAGAGCAAAACAATCATGTAATAATTCTTTCTCAAAGTGAACTGGAGGAGATGGTTTTCTGCAGATTTAACAGTAATGATTGGGTCTACGTTTGGAAATCCGGGGCTTTGCCGACATCTCCTTTTTGCTTCAAGCCATATAGAAAGGATGTTAATGGCCATTCTCCCCTGCATAGCGTCTCACAGACCTTTATATTTAATGCATTGCTCATTATGACGGTCCTGCTCTGGTGCATGCTTTTCTGTCAACCACCCACTGACTACTATTATAGATTCCCTGTAGTGTCGCAGTCAAGTTTTTCCATAACTTCCCCAAACCTGTGCTGTCAATAGTGGCTAGGAAACAAGGCATTTACAGATCTACTTCATCTATTTCTATTGAAGACTAAAACCTGGCCAAAACCCAGTGTAGACCAACTTTACACTGAGCACGGATATAATAAGTGACTTCAGTCATCAGGTCTATTTTCTGAATGCAAAATAACGGGAGCAATCTGAAAACTATTGGACCGGTTTCACAGACTGGGCTTAGATTAAGCCAGGATTAGGCCGAAGTTCAAATAGGGCATTTAAGTAGCTTTTATAAATGTGCTGGTGTACATCTTGAGACAAAATAATGGTATAATATGTCAGTGCAAGTTGCTTTCAGTTAAAACAGCTCAAACATGCATTTTAGTCTGGGACCAATCTTAAGCCTTGTCTGTGAAATAGTTATATAGATAGTATTTTTATTTATTTTTTGCCATTGGTGACGCTATTTGAAACCTAATCTTGGCTCACAGTTTGAGAGAGATTGCAGATCTTCATTCAAGTTGCTAGAAGAAGGACTTGTGCCTTCTTGGTGCTGTATTGCTTTTTCTCTCAACTCTTGTTTTCTCGTCGTCATTGACAATTTGTTGTGGAATCATTGTTTTGCTTTCCTATCAACCATAAAGCCTTTTCAGTGAACCATTTTGTGACCATTAATAGGATTTTTACCATCCAACAAAACAGACATGTTAAATGGCCCACTTGTGAAGTGATTGGTCAGGTTGTGTATATGAGGCATAGTAGAATGCAAACAGTGAGAAGTGCTGTGTCACACTCTAAATTATAGACCTCAAAAGCTGACTGACCAAAACATCACCAAAGCAATTAAATAGAAATAGTATCTTCATGTCACCAGAATCTGTTCATGATTCAAAATCTGGGCCATGTGTTTCAGTCACTAGGCGAACAAGTGGCATTATTTCACCCCAGCGCACCTATACTTTTACTGTGCAGTTGTGTTGACATAACATCCTTGAGTTTGTGCATGTGGCTTGGGATTTCTGATGGCTTTTAAAAGGCTGTTTTCGGTGCCGCTCTGACCCGGGGTCGTCCTGGTGTGATGCCACCTGCAGGAGGCGCAAATGGATTTGACCTCTGCGGAGAGCTGGCCAGCGACTAACAGGGATTTTAGAATCATAAACACATCATACGTGGAAAGCCAGAAATGAGGGGCCGAATTATTACACTCAGATACACACACACACACACAAATAGTTTCATACTTCACAACAGCTTTGGCAGCTGTCAAGTCTCATCACATAAAGTGAGATGGAATCCATTATGGACAATCTAATTAGTTTCTGCACTGTGAAGCCCTAACTGGCTGTGTCAGTTTAAATGGTCTGCACATGCCAGGGTTCAAAACGCATGCCATTCAGAGGGTTTTGTGCTCAAATTACCGGCTAATTCTTGAAGGTCCCCATTTTAAAGCGAAGTGCATTTCGTGATGGTGATCGTAAGTGTGTGAAAGCTTCGATATTGAATGTCTGCGCATAATACACTGAATTTTAAAACGATTTTGATTGACGGTATCCTTCTGTTCCTTCTGGTTTTTATTTTTTAAAATTGCGACTTGAAAACATTTTGTCTGACCCTTACAATTCTGTACGGTTTTTGGAAATATATCACAATTTGTTTCAGCGAGACATTTTCTCCCAGTAGTATTTCCTGGCAGGCTCTAAATATGGCTTTCTGAGAAAAAAGCCTCTCTGTAACAGAAATAAATGACCATTATTAACTACCTCAAGCTGTGACTTCCCGTGAGTGATAAATTTTTTCCTTTTTTCTTTCTCAATTGCTGATTTTTAACACTAAAATCTTGCCTCACCTTTGAAATTTTGTGGCCTCTTGTATTATATTATAGCAAATAAATATACGTATGACCATACTGAATTACCATGATAATGTTTCTTATTCCACTGTCTGAACAATTAACAGACAACACAGTTACTTTAAAGGGATAGTTTACCCCAGAATAAAAATTCATCATTTACTCACTTTCATGTCGTTGAGGTACTAATATTCACTAATGAAGGTAGGTAACCCTAGTGAAAAATAACTAAAATAATATATATATATATATTGACATATCAAACGATATGTCAGTAAGTATGTTAATGAATTTGTAGTATGAAACAAATGTATTTTGGTATGGGTTTTTTTCTCTAGGAAAGGCACTTATATGTACCTTTGATGGTACTGGCCCAGTTAAAGTCAAATTTTTCTGGCAGTGAAGTATAAAGGAAGAAGAATTGGTATCAGAACCATACAGCTGTGTTTCCCCCAGACGACCAGCGTTTTTTTTTGTATTGCTTATACTATTATGGTATTATTCATATGGTATAAATGAGTTTTTTTTATTTTAGCTTTACCTTGTTTTATTTTACTAGTTTTTCATCTAGTATTCATATTTCATTTTATTTAATCTTTATTTCAATGAACAAAAACAATTTCTGATCATTTTAGTTTTAGTTAACAATAACGACACTAGATGACAATTTATCGGTAACACTTTACAAGGTTTTATTAGTTAACATTAGTTAACATAAACTAAGAATGAACAATACTTCTACAGCATTTGTTAATCTTAGTTAATGTTAATTTCAACATTCACTAATTCATTATTAAAATGTTAATTATTAACATTAGTTTTCTCTAGTTTCCACTAAACAAAGCACTTGAGAACCATTGAGATGTTCCAGTAAAATGATATAAAGCACCTCTGGAATGTTGTTTATTTCAGAATAAATGTCAAAAATGCATTTCTCCTGAAGATTTCTCAATCCTTTGAACTTTTGCACGAAGGATGTAGAACTCATATTCTCCTTGTGCACAAGACATCCAAAACAACATTTCACTTGCTTCTCAAACGGCAAAATAACATTCTGAGATGTGTTTGCTCACTGCCGGCATCATACAAATGAGATGTGCTTTTACATCTCATGCATTTGCTTTCTCTCAAATGGCATCCGTTGGTCCATGCGTGTGTGTGTTTGTGTGTACAGGCTGATCTTTTGTCCCCTGCAGTTTTGATCCAGCGTGTCAGACCAAAGCCCGAGCTGACTTCTGTGTGTCAGCCATTAAGGAGCGGAGAGGAAGAGTGTGAATGGTGACTTATGGCATCCCTGCAGAAGCAGCTCTCTGGAGCCCAGAAGAGGCCTGAAAGACAAATCGCTGCCTGCACACATCGCTGCCTGTCCTTGGAGTGCACTGACAGGCAAGCCTGCAGAGAGAAGGCACTGTCACTGCTGCTTGCCACTCTTCCGAGTTACGCATACACAAGCCGCACACACACACACCACACGCTGAGGCTAAATCATGTCAACAGTCAGTTGAGTGGACACACACTACAGTCGTAACACTTTCTGTTGTATAGCAGTGTATACTTTGACTTGGAGATAATGTGTACAGTCCCAAAGCTCATACAGATGTTTCTTCTGTAATATCTTAAGCTCAGTGAATATTTTGCCACACAATTGCGAGTATGGTAATGGTTTTATACAGAAAAAGTTGGTATTAAAGGGATAGTTCACCCAAGAATGAAAATTCTGTCATTAATTACTCACCCTCATTTCATTCCAAACCCGTAAGACTTCCGTTCATCTTCGGAACACATCTTTTTGAAGAAATCTGAGAGATTTCTGTCCCTCCATTGACCGCTCAGCAACTACTACTGTGACGCTTTAAAACGTTTATAAAGAGATTGTAAAACTAATCCATATGAATTGAGCGGTTTAGTCCACATTTTTTATTTACAGATTTTATTCAGGCTTTTATTTACATATAAACATTGATCAGCGAACATAAACAGAACCTCAGCTAAACCTGCTTGACGTGCGAGAACAAACCTCATTGGTTCTTGTGAAAGCTGAAACGTGCTGCGTAACACACAAGAATGAATCTCATTGGTTCTTGCTGAAACGTGCTGCATAACATGCGAATGAACCTCATTGGTTCTCTACTTTGTAGACACAATATTACTACGTCAACATATTTCCAAACAATCCAAGGCAGAATGAACTGTTTTGAATGAATTGAATCTGTGAATGATTCATTGACTCTCTCATAAGGAAAGACACTTATTTAATTCTTAAAGTAAATAGAGTTTTTGAATATTTGCTTTCTTTCGTCATATTCTGGGCTCATCTGCTTTCCTGTACATAGTATGCTTTACTAGTATGGTGTTTACTGAATTTTAGATCACTGAGTTTGATAATATCATTTATTTCTTTTAATATCAGTCTACTCTAATGCATTAAGCATAGACTGTATTTTTTACATTAGCATTAAGCCGGGATAGCGTTTCAGAGCGTCTCCGAGAACGCGTTGTTTCGTGACATCATCACGTACAATATCAGTCCAATTTCATTGGCTAGACGCCAACCAATAGAACGACTCCATTTCCGCAACACCCCCCCCCCCCCCCCCCCTCTCCCACTCTCGCCTCTACTGAGTTGCAAGTGCACAAATCAGTTTTGCATCTAATATATCGCGAAAAGAGTAGCAAAAGTCAAGGCGTGAAATTTGCACTTGCAGTGACAGATTTGAGAAGTTGCAAGTGCCAGTTTGAGGTTGTACTGCGAATTTGAATTTTAGAAGAAGTGCAAATTTGTATTACAAGTTTATGTCTGTCGGATCTTTGTGAGTGGTGTTTTACACATTTGTGACTACTTGTCTGCAGCTTCAAATTCAGAATACAGGTTTGTGACTATTGTCTGCGAGTGCAAATCTCAGCGTTCAAGTTCAGATTTTTATTTGACAGGTTTTCACATCGGAGCTGTGAGTGTAAATGTTCGTGTACAAGTACGAATATATGTATTGTACAAGTTCTCAAATTCACATCTACGTGCTCTCGAGTTTTGCGACTCTTTTACCTTCATAGTTTAGGGTCAGTGCAGGAGGATTTTGTTTAAAAATTGATGGCCAAGTTTTCAGATCCACTTTAGCAGCACATGGCAGCAATTTCATAAAGCAATATACCATTGAAGTGTTTATTTCCTCTGTTCTCTGTGGCACCCGCTTATTTCCTTCGAGAAGATGCAGAGCTTGGAGTATAGCAGCTTCTCTGGAAATGCCTTCAGTAAACGTCACACTGTGCTGATAGACAAAAAACCCCTGCAAGTTTTATAAAAAGAGCACTGTTTCTTGACCTGCACTTGTGTAGTTTTTTGAGGCTTGAAAAAACATGGTTTCTTTTTCATTTTAATTAACTGTAAGTGCACTACGAATACTACAAAGTGCACTACAAATGCTAATTCATTACCCCTGCCTTGTTTACCTCTCTCATCTGCAGGAAGTAGAATTATTTTTATCGCTCACCTCAGGCTATAATGAGCATATCGCAGTGCTTTGACCCGCCAGTAACTCCTCAGATTGTTGGCGAGGCGCTGTTATCTGCTTTGGAGATGCTCGTGAGATGTTTCAAAGATACACAGAGGGCCCCTTCTCAGGATGTCATCACCTATTGGCTCAGAAAAGCAGTTCACACTTTAGTGCGATGCTGTTTAATAGCCTCGGTGGAGCTGGTGGAACAGTCTGCTTTTGACAGCCTCGGGCACAGACCTCACCCCCCCCACCCCCCCACCCCCCCCCCCACCCTACGCACAGTAAACTATTTATCATTTCAAACCGGCTAATGAAGCCACATATTCTGAGCCAGCAGATTGTGCTGGTTTGTGTGAACGCATGTGTGTGTTTTGATTTGTGTGGATGCGGCAGTGCGGATCTCGTAGTGAGTCTGTGCTTGGGTTCCAGCGTCTTACTGCCATGCGACGTTAGTGATAAATGAACTGGAGAAGAAGAGCTAAAGTTGTGTGGCCATTTTGCAGATTAAGAATAATCCCCTACATCTGGTCTGCCCAAAGCGCTAAGACTTATTCGTTGGGATTTCTGCTTTAAAGTTGTATCACAAGATATTTTTTTTAGGCCTCGGGTTGCTGTGTAATTCAGAGTGAACAGCGTAGTGATCCCTTAATTCGTGTTGACGGGCGATGCTTTCAGGCGTTTGGCCTTACAAGTGTCTAATTTGTAAAACAACTGGAGCTTGACCACATTTAAGACCTGTGTTTTTGAAGGGGTCTGAAAGTGCTCTAGGGGTCTTCAGATGAAGCCTTGATGGCAGCAACAATCAAGAGTCAAAGAGTCAATTGTTTGGAAATCTATACTAGCTGTGCTGTATGTTTAGCTTTATAAATTCAGTAGCAGTGTTGCGACATCATTGCATGAGTATTTTGGTACACGACTATCTGCATCGGTAAAAAGCCATTAGCAGAACGAGAATTCATAGAAATCATTTTGAATAAAGTTTTCAATAAGACCCTGTTCTCGGTTCTCAACCCTGATGAATATAAATACCCTATATTCTGGATGTATGCTATTAGTAGGTCAACACACATATTAGCAGATACGTTTTCATTTGTTCTGCTGAAGTATTGAGAACATTAAAAGGTCACTCATCAAGACCCGTACAGTTAATGAATACCCAGCACTCTTGAAACAGGGAGATCTGTACCTCAGGGGAAAAAGTAAACAACTACATATGTCTGACCGACAGACTGTTTATTTCACCCTCAGAATGTATGTGCACAGCTGGGAGAGCATCTTTCTCACTTAAGCTCTTATAAGAAGATTATGTCCGGCCTAGATTAGAGCCTTGAGGCACCCCGATATTTCAGCAGGATCGGTAGATTTTATTGTAAGATAAAGGTACCCCTGAGCTAAAGCAAATGTTGTGGTATACATCATCAAGTCTATTATCGGGTGCTGATTGGTAGTGCTGTCCATCTGACTATTATCCTTGCATGTACGAAGACATTATTATGTCTTTTATGTTTAAATCTTTTTCTGACTGTTTATCCATTAAGTGTGGATATTAACAGTAGCTTACAGTCTGTCTCACAAAGATGGTGCGCCATCACTTGTATTAACAAACTGTTTGTGTAAATGTTGACATACTTGTGTTATTTGTAGTTATGCCAGGTAAAAGCGAACTGATCACTGGTACAAATACTAAAGTAAAATACATTTCGGAATCAATTTTGTCCACTTTTGTACGCTCAGAAGCTCAATGCAATTACAATTACTTTTGATTTGTGCTACGTTTGTCACTATAGATAAAATAACCAGTTCAATAAATAAATGTAAAAGTAAATGATATAATAGTTACCACGTTGACATTAGAAATTACATATTTCCAAGGGCCTAAGGAATTAACAATGACTGCTAAGCCTTTGAAATATCTCTGCTATTCACATCCTGGTCTTCTCACATGCTACATACATATCCATCCTAGATTTATATTTCTATGAACGTTTACTTTTTAAAAGCTAAGTGTAGTTTAATATTCACTTAAACCATGCTTGTGTCAAGGTCATCTTTGCATTAAGATTATTGTACATATTAGAACATGTGAAACCTACAAAGTGACTTTAAAAGCTCTGACCTTAAAATGAAGCTATGCCCTAACAGCCTTTGAATCACTGTTGAAATTGCCTGCCACCTCACTGGCTGTTCATTGTATTGAAAACCCTTCAGAACACATGCATTCATTGAAAAACCAATATGAACCTGAGGCAATTCACATTCTCATGATTTGTAATCAGCAGAGCTGCATTCATAAGATTAGAAGAACACACAAACCCAATGAATGCTGTTCAGGTTTTATTTATTGATTGAGTTATGATTTAAACCATATGTGTCTCAAGGGATGCTGACCCTTCCAAAAAGAGAATCCTTTGTTTCAAGAACAGAGAGAAGACCAGTCGAAAGACAATTTTCCCTGGTATCTCAACTTATATAACCTACAATTAAACTAATGATGAGCGAAACCACCCTGAGGACATTTTTATTGCTTGGAGGTTACTTTTCCATAGCTCTGGAGACTTCATGGAGTTCTTCAATTATATTTAAACTTTTTCTCAGATGTTTCTCTGAAATTTCTTTAATGAAATAAACAGAAGGACCCTGCGGCACCCAAGTAGTTATCTGATATGACTTCCAATAAACACCCCTGTCCTCCATTATGGATCCTTGAAGGATCTTTCTCAATATGTCCTGAAAGTTTAAAGACCAAGGTTTCGTACCATTCAGAATTGAATTGAGAATGCCTTTTAAATTCCAATTCTATGCCTCAATTTGAATTAAAATTCAAATCAACTGCCGGTGGGGTGTGGCCAGTTCAATTCAAATTCACATTAATTGATTACAAATTAATTGAAAAGGAGACAATTCTTAATTTTCCACAACCATGGAAGAGACAGAAATTCTTAACTTTACATTACTATTTATGATTTTTTTTTTATTTGCTGTCCATTTTATGTCATTTCTGTCAGGGAGAAACTATTGGGTTACAATGTAGATTTTATTGTTATTTCTAATAGCAAGGCTGTTTCTCTGTTATGCTTCTTTTTTTTTTGTCGGAGAGCCAATGTCAAGAGCAAAACCTGACACCTCACCTACATCTCCCCAAATAAGCAATCACCAGCTCTGTCATGTGACGTTCCCTTTCGTGTCAATGCATTTGACCTACCTCTCAGTTCCTGTGGCTGGTATCAGTGTCGATTCACTGTGGGTCTTAGAGGTCTAAGGTGGGCGGTGGAAAGAATGCGGTGGTGTTTTTGTTCCGCAGCTCCTCTGTTTCACCTCTCCTCGTTCAAGAGCCTCGTCTAAGCGCGACAGATAAAAGCCCTTATCAAATATTGTCTGCGCTCAGCTGAGCGTGGCCCTCTAATCTTAACCTGTGTCTGTTCAGGGGGCATCTGAATACCGTCTGCCCACTAGACTGTGAGAGGAAGTAAAGGTGTGTAGATGCCTCTGAAGGCGGCTACTGTCAGGGCCTGTGGCCTAGTTAAGATGCAAGTCGTGGAATTGCGGCCGAATGTTTACGAGTCCCAGTTTTTTCTCCTAAACACCCGTAGAGAGGCTCTATCACAATGAAGAAGAGCAAGATTGATGGGGCACTTGTACACAGAATAGACGAGCTTGCTGCCTCATTGTGTCGGTGAGGATTTCTCGCAGGGCTGCTCTGGAGGGAAAAGTCGGGTCTCGCCCGCGTCTTTGTTGCCACGCTGCTGTATGCGATATGCTCACAGTGGAGGGGTCAGATATAAGCCCGGTTAATTCCAGCAGACAGCAGGTATTGTTGCTTTATTGTAACAAATTGATCTGAGACCGCTCTCGTCTGGTGCTGCATGATGAAGTAGGCTGGAGTCTTTTGTGCACATTAATTATCTTTAAAATAAATATGACAATGCCTGTGCTCGACGCAGTGGGACTGCAGGAATAGGGCCCTCTTCACCAGGCTCCACTTTTGCTTTTGTTCATAGGTGTCGTGTGAAGAGATTCTTTATCACACGTATGGAAATACAATATAAAACCTCTGCAGAATATTATATCCATGACTCAGGGACAAAACACAGCTATCGTAAATTTAGATGTCTTTTACAGGGAGTTTTTGCATCAGAGCAAGGGCCATTATTCACAGTAGTGACTGTTAAATCAACATCTCAGAGGGTATATGTCTTTTTATTACATCCGTGAGTGTGTTTGCATATATGCAGGTGTACAATATTTGGTGATTTAACTTCAAATGGAAATGTCGGACTTACTTGGCAATGCTTTTATTTTAAGTAGTTTAAAGTGCATTCAAGCTATATGTTTTATCAGTTCATGTGTTTCCTGTGTATCAAACCCATGACCTTGGTGTTGCTTGCACCCTGATTTATCACTATCGGTAAAGATGGCCAATTGGTAAAGTTGACCAATGTGAGAATGTTTGGAGCCAGTTGACAACTGTGACTTGCCTAATTGTTCCATCACTATATCTTAATTATTTGAAATGATCTTAATGAAAACTTTTTTTGGTTTTCTGTGACAAAAAATCCACTTGTTGGCAACTTTTTAAACTTAAATTAAGTTGGCTTGAATTGATTTATCTTAGTTATAGTTTTATTTATCGATTAAAAATGTTCTGCATGTATTTGAATAGGTTGAAAATCACTAACCAGTGTCAGTGTTGTTTCGCCATGAATGCTATTCTCACTATTAACTAGTTGGTTATTAGCATGCATATTACTCGGATATTGGCTGTTTTTTAGTACTTATTAATTAAGCACATATTAATGCCTTATTCTGCATGACCACATCCCTTAATACTGCCCCATACCTAAACTTAACAACCTTACTAATTATTAATAAGCAATAATTTGAAGTATACTGAGGCAAAAGTCGTAGTTGATAGTTAGTTAATTGTGAGAATTGGACCCTAATCTAAAATTATGAATGCAAATGATATATTCATAAAATGTTTACATTTATAATCTTTTTTTTTATGTGCTAGGCCAGTGAATATGTTTATGAACTGCAAATAGAAATCTGAACAATTGGCCCGACCAGGAAAGCAGAAATAGTCTTATTGTAGTGTCAGTGATTTAATTTCAATCATAAATGGCACTACGACACATGGGCATTGAGTCACTCTGGCATATATGTAAAAGTACAACAAATAAATGTAGAAAATGTACTCGAAGCTCTCGCGAGGGAGCGGCACCCGCTGTCAAGTGGAATATTGAAGTGGCACTTATAACAGCGGGGCGAGCGATGCAGGCTCCCCCTGAATAAAAAGACATAGCAAAATGATAAGCAAGCCCTCTCCAGTGCCTGCGTGGCATTCCCTAGTTTCCCATCAAATGTTCTTCACTTCATTTGTTGTTATATCTGCATTTGTTGCTGTATGCACACACACACACACATACACACATCGTCTGCACGCTGGCATACACTCGCGTGGATGAGAGAGTTGTCAACTCTGGGCACTTAACCAAACCGTAATATTGAGCTGTAAGGCTTATATCTGTGGTTTCTAGTCTTCTGCCCTGTGGGGATTTGCCTTCCTAGATCCTCAAAGGAAACACTGCTCATCTTGTCGTTTATATTCAAGCCCACCGCTCGGGCCCTGGGCAATCACAGAAATCAGTGTAAAGTGTTCACAAATGAGCTTCTGCCGCCCCTCCTCCTAATGTACATTGGCTTTGGCTTCATGCTACAGTTTTAATGCACAAAATTAGAGGAAAACATCTGATTTTTATATGTCTGAAGACTGTATTTAAAGTAATGCTGTCAATTTTGTGATACAAAAATGAAGACAATTAATCGTGTCCCCTTCCCAACTCAACTCAAACCAACTCAAAATATTGATTGTTAAATTACTTATTTTATAATGTCTTTACAGTGTCTATATTATTTGTTTTGTTGTTTTGGATTTATTAATCAGCATATCATGTCATTTATTTATTTGTTTCTCAAATGATAGCCCTAATATATACACTGAAAGTGTTTTCAGTGTATGTTTTCACATAAAACTCAAAAAGATAGGAAACATTTTGAATTGGATGATCGGGGTAAATTGTATTTATGAAAATATATACATGTCTTATGTTGTTCTGATTGAAGTGCAATACTAAATGAAAAAATATAATCTTTAAATAGAATAAGTAAAAATTGCAAATCACAATCCTGTTCAAAATTTTCACCTCAAAATCATACTGTCACTGCTAGTTCAAATATGCAGAAGATGCTAGAAAACTGAAGAATGTGCAGAACGTGGATGACTTTTCTGAAAAGAGTAGGCAGTTTAACCGCTCAGGACAAACAAGAGACTCATGAACTACTATCACAAAACATGCAGTAAAAACAGTTGTCATCCAGGTATGTAATCTTTTAAACTGGTTAACAATAACAGTAATTAGAAAAATAACATGCAGCTTTTATGATCCATTTTATCTAGCACCTTCTGCAAGGGTTATGTAAATGTATGCATATAATCTATTCTGATTTAAAGATGATGATGTGAGCAATTTCATATATTTACATATCAGCCCTAGTACAATATAACAAAGAGCAAAGGATACACATTATGTGTAATTGATGCTTTATCTGTTTTTATCTTTCTCGTTCTCCCACAGTGAATATAGTTTATTTGCTTCTTAAACCAGTTAAATGAGTAGCATTTTAGCTTTATAGTGATTCAAAAGGCAAATGGTGCACCAAAAATGGAAATGTAATTGCAATCAATATCAGTTTGCTTTCGCCATGATTCTTTTATCAGAACATCCCCAATTCTGAAAGTCTGGGCTTAGAGAAAATCCTGAGTTTCTGCTGGTTGAGGCTGCATGAATACTATCATCCTGACTTAAATTATCTGGAGCGAGGGATGGCTATTAGGTCTTAGGCAACCAGGCAAATACATTTCATTTTCTCATCTTTTATAAACACCTTTGTGAAAAGCCTGAATTTATGTATTCAGGAGTCTCCAGGTGTTACATAATAGCAGATTAAACTTTCAAGAGGTATCTCCATGCATGTTTAATGCTCGACAGGGATTTTTAGAAATTTGTAAGCTGCAGTTGTGGGAATTTGAATCTGTGTTATCAGTATATGTCAGATTTGATATGCCCTCCTGCAAGTTTAATCAGCGCAGTTGTATTTAAGATTAAAATGTATTGGGGAGAAAGAAAAAAAAAACACATTTCCGTCTGTCTATGATGTGCTGGTCATTTTAATGCTTCTTTTGAGACATGGTTTTTTTTTGTATACTAATGCATCTTGTTCTGTGTCTGTTTTTCACGCTCTCTACAGAGGATGAGCTGTAGCTATCTCCTATGCACCATCCTGCTCTTTGTTGCTGTGTTACTGGCTGTCGTGGTAACCGGGATCATCGTTCTGATGAACCATTACCAAGCGCCCAGCGGCCCCGATGGCCCCCCTCTCATCAGCACTCACCAGGATGAGGCTAATGCCCTGGTAACCATCGAGAGAGGCGACGGTTCCCGCATTAACATCTTCATTGACCCCAACTGCCCCGACTACAACAATAACTTCCTGCGTCTGGAGGGCGTGCAAACCTCACTGCTGCACTCTCTCACCGACCACGACACTGATCTGAAGTCAGTGAAAGGGCAGGACCGGGCTCTGCTTGTTAAACTGGCTGAGGAGGTGGCCAAACTGTCCGCCCATGCCAGTCAGCTGAAGATGGAGTACAACACTCTGAGACAAGGCCAGGGCAACATTGGACACGAGCTCAACACTCTGCAGACTGAACAGGGCAGGCTTATCCAGGTTAGTTTGAGAAATGTCACTTGTGCTCCAAGAGCAGACCTGACGAATCAGCCTGAAATGAATTATCCACAAAGCCAAATTCCTGTGCATACCAAGTCTGAATTTCTGGCATGAAGAACTTGCAGAACGAGATTTTAAAATACAATGCTGGGAGAGTTCACAAAGAATGAATGGCGCCGTTGATAGTGCTTTTTGCATCGTTTTAGCGCCAGATTCACTACAGAAATTATGCAAGTTAGGTAAACGTGCAAATGCGACCACATTCACTATCTTTCAGGCTGGTTCTGGGCATGAGGTTGTTGGGAATGCTGCACACTGTGTGATCTGGCATACTTTGCTGGGACTTTGCGGCATTGCCCAACCAATTCTATCCCGGTACCTTATTCTGAACTTTACATCTCTCATCTGGATGTATGCCTGGTTATAATGGAGCAACCCTTTAAATGTGGTTCACCATCTGCTTTCCATTGGCAGTAATCACGGTGTTAAAGGGATAGTTCATGCACCCAATAAAATTAAAATCCTGTCATAATGTATTCAAGTTGTTCCAAACCCAAACATTTCTTTCAACTGTTGGACACAAAAGAAGATATTCTGAAGAATGACGGTAACCAAACAGATGATGAGCCCCATTGACTTCCAAAGTGTTATTTTCCATACTATGTCAATGAGGTCCATCAGCTGTTTGCTTACCGACATTCTTCAAAATATCTTCTTTTGTGTGTTCAGCAGAAGAAAGAAATTCATGCAGGCTTGGAACAACTTGAGGGTGGGTAAATGACGACAGAATGGTGATCCAGCAAAAGCTAGGTTTATTCAGAAGCTAGGTGATTTTTTTTTAAACTGTTCATATGTTGAAGAAAATCACTAACCATTTGATTTTTTTTTATTGAATTTTGCCATAAATATAGTATTCATATTTTCTTATAATTTGTATATATTATTTATATACAGTAATTATTTATAATATAATTATTTATTATAAATAAATTATTTGTTTATATATATATATATATATATATATATTGTGTGTGTGTATATATATATATGTATATATATATATAAAGATTTTTAACAGGGCTCGACATTAACGCTTGTACGGGACAAGTGGATTTTTTGAAGGGACAAGTAAAAGAGAATTTTACTTGCCCGACCGGACAAGTAGCCTGATTAGAATATTAATACGAAAAAATAACTAGGAAATCACTAAAATGAGAGAATTATTCTGATTTTATAACATTTATTATAAGTTGTGAATGCAGTCGATAGATAATAAATGTATTAGCCTACTGACAAATGAGCGGAGCTCACAACGAAACTCAGTTAACAAACATACTGCCAATTTTTATATTTTTAACATACAGTGTCGAGGAAAACTGTATGATACAGTTGACCTCACACGACGAGTGCTGTTTTCCTGAATACCATCATGATTGAAAATGTGACATTGATTTCATACAACAGTTCAATAAACAGTTAAAATTAAGTCACTTACATTTTAGATGCAATATTGACGTTTTTTGTTCTTTTTCAGCAGCGAAAATAGTTCCAAACAAAGATCACAGCAGAACGCGCATCTCACAGCAACACTTAAACGTGTTTTCATTACTGAATGATTCAGCGTTTTAATAAACGAATCGTTTGAGTCAAAGATTTAATGACCCATTTATAAACATCTGTCTCATTCGTGAATGAATCAGTCGTTTAAACGAATCGTTTAAATGAATATATTCATATTTATAATAATATTTACAACACACACAAACTTTTTTACTCGGACAAGTGAATGTCAGAGTTGTCCGAAGGACAAACATATGAAAAGGCTTAATGTCGAGCCCTGTTTTTAAGATTTTTAAAGTTTGAATGTTTTTAATGTTTAAAGTCTCTAGTGCTTGCCAAGGCTGCATTTAATCAAAAGAACAGGGCAAATAGTTATATTGTGAAATATTATTACTATTTAAATGAACTTTTTTTTCTATTTTAATATATGTGATGGCAAAACTGAATTTTCACCAGCTATTTTAGCTCCAGTCTTTAGTATCCATGATCCTTCCGAAATCATTCTAATGTTCTGTTTTGGTGCTCAATTATTAATTATGTGATCAGTATTTATAATGGTTCCTAGTATGATCAAACAGTTTTTGCTGCTTAATATTTTTTTTGGAAACCGTGATACATTTTTATACAGCACAAAATATACAGCAGGGTTGTGTGGCATTCAAATTCTCAATATTACCCAACTTTGATATAATTGTACTTCTGTTTCATTAAATAGCGTCTGATTTCATGTGAACAGACCTTGACACCTTTCACATGAAAACCTGATTTTGCTCAACTTTTTGCTGATAGCATTTTTAAAATAGTTCGGTTCAACTTCATAAGCACCAGACTGCTTGCCTCTCCTTCACCTGTCATTATGTTAAAGGCTTCATCAGCACCGTCTGGATTGTCACGATGGAAGAGTGTAGGAAAATCACAAGCACCATTACTCACAATGTCCCACAAGCTCCCACTTTATGACCCTTTATGAGTGTAACACTCGCTGATTACAGAAGACGAGAGATTATTTATCCTTGACAGTAATTTGAGCCTAGAATACTAAGGTTTCTCAAACATTCAACCAATTTTCCAGTGTTTACAAGATACCATTTCTCTCTTCTGCCAATATGTTGTCGGCATACTAAAGCTCTTTATGAGCTTTTCCCGTGTGATAAACGGCTCTATCTTTATTTCTTTCTCTTTTCTTTTTTTTTATAATTGAAATTTGAGGGAAATTACTTGCCTGTGAACTAGCGGGGGATTGAGCTCACACTACGCAGCCGTATGCCAACATCCCCACCAGGCACACACCTCATTTTCACTGTGCATTTGAAGATGAGATGACAAAACGCACTGGAGCTCAGTGGTCAAACAGAGGAGGACTTTATTTGATGTGGCAGACCACACAAGGACATTATAGTGGAGAATTCAGTCAACCACATGATGTCTGTATAAGAAATATAGACCCATTTGAATGTTTTATATCCAAAAATAACGTAACATAAATATTACAGTTGTCTACATATTGCATATATTTGAATGTGCTTTTTTGAGATTTAGCTGTGTAGCTTTTCAATGTTAACCTTTTTACTTTTGCTATATACATATTATGTATTATATTAATATTATATGATCATATTTTATATCCCAAATATTATGAAATATATATTATATACAGTTTATATACTCTCTCTCTCTCTCTCTCTCTCTCTCTCTCTCACTCACACACACACACACACGTGTGTATATAAAATACATATATGTGGGGAAATTCTGTGGATTCACTCTAAACAGAACATAACTAACACATGAAAACCCCCCCCATAACAGAAAACAAGCATAGATTACCTGTCACACTGTGTGTATGTATATTATATGTTATTATATACTGTTATATTTCATCAAAACAGCTGTTACTATTTTACCCAGTATAGTATAATGAAATCATATTTAAGTACATTTTTGTTATAGGAATATCTTAATGATCTAGATGATCTAAACATCTAAACGGTCAAATCCCTTGTTAAATTGTGTAAATTATGACGTAATTGTCATTTTCTTTTATATTTATCAAAGTGCCGTAGGTGTCCTGTGTGTCTGATATGTGATAGCGTTATTTCAGACCTGGCTCTGGAGAGCAGGAGACAGAATGAGAGACAGATGGGATCTGCGGCCCCTACATTTAGATCAGCGTTTTATGAATTCAGCCAGTAAACCAGGGCCATGCTTTCATTACATTCCCTCGGCCAGACAATAAAAACACTGCCCCATCAATAGGCATGATTGGGTTGAGAAAAGGGGGTTGTATTCCACAGCCTTGTGGAGTTTAGACTATACAGCCTGGTAATATCATGGGAACTTTTTATTATTTATCACAGAGTCAGAGATAACTTCATGATATGGATGGATTTCTCAGCCCAAGGGACGCACACGCTTGTCGTGGTTAGGTTGATGGGAGCTATAAACTGGTTTGCGCACACTCTCCTTGAAAACCACAGGATAAATCTGAAAGCAAATATGAGGCCATTGAGTGGAATTACAAGAATACCGAACGAGAGTTCTGAAGGGTAATTTCAAAACTTAATTACAGGTATACCATGATATCCTGAGCTCATATTATTAAATCTGTCCATAACCTGTGTTTACTTACTCTCTACAGATGCAATGAAATGCAATATCCGCCTAGTGCTTACTAGAAAATAGTGGATTCGATCATGTTATATTAAGTAAGCTCTATTAAATCTTAATAGGCATCATTCAATTTATCTTTGTCAAAGGTAATTTTTTTTATGAGACATGTAAGCGATTAGTCAAATATTATAGTGAAAATTGCTCCTTTTGTTTGAATGGCCTGATATTCAGGCTCAATTAATTGGTGGTGACATTCTGAACAATACAGCGCAAACAGGGTTTTTGAAGTTAACATCCCATTCATTTTTTAAATATTGTGTTTAATTCAAGTGAATGTATGTTAGTATACAGTGTTGGGCATGTTACTTTAAAAAAGTAATTAGTTACTAATTACTTCGCACAAATAGTAACTGAATTACATCATTATAAACATAACTAATTACCTGGGAAAGTAACTGTTGAGTTACTTTTAAAAACAATGTTCAAATAAATAAAATAACTTGGAGGCCCCCAGCATTAAATATGTTAAATTAATGAAATGGACACTAAATATAATAAATTATTATTATAAAACATTGTACACTAATCTACACTATTTTAATGTTGCTGTTGGACAATGTAAGTTAAATTAAATGTATTGTTGTAAATATTATCATTACTACAGTGGAACAATAAAACACAATATATGGTTTAGAACTTTTAATATGTATTGCACAGACCACAACTGGCCAACAAATAAGTCTAAAAATAAATCATGCTTCTTAAGAAATGTACCAAAAATGAATAAATAAATAGTAATAAAAAATATACATACACTTTTGTAGTGCAAATGAAAAATGATAAAACTGGTAGATGGGGTTTTATTTTCATAACCTACAGAGCACGTCATCATCAGAGGTTATTTAAGCCATATTCTAGGCGTGTATTCCGCACGTGTTCACAACCACAGTCAAACAAAGATGTTTTCTGGGGAACGTTCCCTGCTGGTTATTTGGGGATTTTATTTTATAACCATGTAAATACCAATAGGCCACAGAGGTTATTCTAATGCTGAAATGTGTAATTTATTGATAAACAATCTATATAATACTCGGACACACTCTCGGCGCACTGCCAAGCGCGCTCATGGCGTTTGCTTCTGCGTTTGCTTTGCGCCATTTGCCTCATAAACACACACACACCAGAGAAAAAACTTTGCAGGTCCTATGTCGGAGAGAGGGCTTACTCAGATGAAAACCTCTTTAGTGAGCTCAATTATAGTAACACCACATTTTATTGCAGTAACAGTAACGCCGTTTATTTTTAACGCTGTTATTCCCATCACTGTTAGTATACATATATGAATATGTTATAGGCTTAGCCAGGTTAGAGTTAGCCTAACCCTAACCATATACACTCACCGGCCACTTTATTAGGTACCCCATGCTAGTAACGGGTTGGACCCCCTTTTGCCTTCAGAACTGCCTCAATTCTTCGTGGCATAGATTCAACAAGGTGCTGGAAGCATTCCTCAGGGAGTTTGGTCCATATTGACATGATGGCATCACACAGTTGCCGCAGATTTGTCGGCTGCACATCCATGATGCGAATCTCCCGTTCCACCACATCCCAAAGATGCTCTATTGGATTGAGATCTGGTGACTGTGGAGGCCATTTGAGTACAGCGAACTCATTGTCATGTTCAAGAAACCAGTCTGAGATGATTCCAGCTTTATGACATGGCGCATTATCCTGCTGAAAGTAGCCATCAGAAGTTGGGTACATTGTGGTCATAAAGGGATGGACATGGTCAGCAACAATACTCAGGTAGGCTGTGGCGTTGCAACGATGCTCAATTGGTACCAAGGGGCCCAAAGAGTGCCAAGAAAATATTCCCCACACCATGACACCACCACCACCAGCCTGAACCGTTGATACAAGGCAGGATGGATCCATGCTTTCATGTTGTAGACGCCAAATTCTGACCCTACCATCCGAATGTCGCAGCAGAAATCGAGACTCATCAGACCAGGCAACGTTTTTCCAATCTTCTATTGTCCAATTTCGATGAGCTTGTGCAAATTGTAGCCTCAGTTTCCTGTTCTTAGCTGAAAGGAGTGGCACCCGGTGTGGTCTTCTGCTGCTGTAGCCCATCTGCCTCAAAGTTCGACGTACTGTGCGTTCAGAGATGCTCTTCTGCCCACCTTGGTTGTAACGGGTGGTTATTTGAGTCACTGTTGCCCTTCTATCAGCTCGAACCAGTCTGGCCATTCTCCTCTGACCTCTGGCATCAACAAGGCATTTCCGCCCACAGAACTGCCGCTCACTGGATGTTTTTTCTTTTTCGGACCATTCTCTGTAAACCCTAGAGATGGTTGTGCGTGAAAATCCCAGTAGATTAGCAGTTTCTGAAATACTCAGACCAGCCCTTCTGGCACCAACAATCATGCCACGTTCAAAGTCACTCAAATCACCTTTCTTCCCCATACTGATGCTCGGTTTGAACTGCAGGAGATTGTCTTGACCATGTCTACATGCCTAAATGCACTGAGTTGCCGCCATGTGATTGGCTGCTTAGAAATTAAGTGTTAACGAGCAGTTGGACAGGTGTACCTAATAAAGTGGCCGGTGAGTGTATGTGTATATGAATATTTTGAAATACACCTAAATAATAATGTTCTTGCTTATAAATATTAGTAGTGAAAAGTGTCGTAAATGGAGAAAATAAATGGGAAGATTCATCTGAAGCGAAGGCTGCTGAAAAAGTTGGTAGTAGAAGTGTTAGGCAATCTCTTTATTTTTGCAGTTTCTATTATTGCCACTAGTGGTGCAGAAATCAGACTATTTACCTTTGATCAAAAGAAGGTTTATTTCTTCCAGTGACAATGGAGTTGCTGAGATGATAAGTAAATCTATCCTCAGCGTCTCTTTGAAGGATGGATAAAGGTTTCTTTTGTGGATCCCAAGGTGTCAGCGATCTGACTCGGCAAAAGCCCTGGATCATTAATGAGGTTGGCTGAATCCAGGCCTCCTTAGTCATTATCCCACCTCAGTGCTCCCGAAAAACTAGAACATGGAGAACATAGTGATGCATTAGAGGGAATATGCCACTTTTATAGAATAACTTCCACGGAATGTTCCCACTGTGTAACATTGCATGAGTTTGCATGCTTTTGGTCTGAGTATATTTACAATGAGGTACAAAAGCATTTGATTTTTCACCGTTGAACCTTGTTGTATATGATGCATTAAATTCAGTGGTTAATCATGCTTTAATCTCTATATTTCTATTGCAAAGTCGGCCTGATGTTTTTTTAAATAGCTGCACTTTAACTTTCAGGATATATAATTTGTCTCCGGAATACCTGCCATCTCCTTCTCCCCGCTCACAACTAGGTCACTGCCACGGCTGCAGAGCTGGCAGCACATCTGAGGTGGCAGGAGATCAGTAGCACGCATTTGGGGAAGTAGTTTGCACCTCTCTATTCCACTTCAACAGCAACTTAATATAGTTGTTGAGTGTGTCATGAAACCTGGGTTTAATAAAGGGCAGGTAAGACCCATTTGGTCCTTCAGGAGAACTTATTAATCCAGCTACAGGACCTTATTAGAACTCTCTTGTTAATTATGAGCATAGACTCATTAGAGCAGTTGCTGTGGGAGATCGCTCTGCGAAGAGAGGAGCTCATGGCCTTTCTACCTTTACGATAAACCGTTGGCAAAGAGACCACTTTCTTTTGTCCTTTTGCTTTAGAAGGTGGGAGGACGAAGGAAATGTTGACTCATCTGTCAGCCAGACTTTGAAATTAATACATGCTGACACTTCCCCTTTTCTCCTGGCAAAATCCTATCTGTCGTCTGCCGCAAAATGGAAGGATTGAAAGAGCTGGTTCGACTTTTTTGTGATTGTTGTTACGCCTTGACAATGACTTTGTTGTCATTTATTTAATTTTTTAATTATGCGTCAGCTCTCTTTTTTAAAAGTATCTTAAACTCTCTGAGAAGAAATGTAAATTGTGTCGTAATTTACTCACTCCAGGAAACACAATACCAGCTGCGCGTTCACGCTCTCTCATCTCTCCGACAGCGAGTGACACAAAAATCACGTCCCTTTACTCACTCGTTTCATTTGCTTCGGATGAATATTGTTGGTGTTCCAAGGCTTGAATTTTGGCGAGGGATTGCACGTATTGAGCAAAATTGTACTCATTCCCACAGATTTTGTGCTCACACCCAAAGTGTGCACACATGAAGACAAGTATATTGGCTAAGCTACACTCTAAGAAATAAATCCGTAAAATAACAGAAAAAGTACTGGCAGCTCATTACCCGGACTTTGTCCCGTAATTAAAAAACGGAAATTTTCTGTTAATTCACAGTGCGCCCACTGTAAATAAAACAGAAATCTTCTGTTATTTAATGGTGTATCTATAGTAAAAGACCAGACACTTTCTGTCATTTAATGATGTATTTATAGTAAAAAAACAGGACACTTTCTGTTATTTAATGATATAACTACAGTAAAAAAACGCAAATATTCAATAAATCCGTAAAATAACAGAAAATGTACTGGCAGCTCATTACCCGGACTTTGTACCGTAATTAAAAGATGAAAAAATTTTTAATTTATGGTTTTCCTACAGTAAATAAAACAGATGAATTTAGGCAATATACCTACAGCAAATAGAATTTTTACTTTTCTGTTAGTTAACAGTGTAATAACTCTTGTTGAAAACATTTCAAACAAATCTTCTGTGATTAAAAAACATTTTTATTTACTTATAGATCTACAACAATTTCATGAAAACTAAAATATAAAAGGAAAAAAAAAACACAAAAGGGAAAAGTATAGTTTATCATCTCTAAATTGTTTCAAGTCTGCTAATTCATGACACTGTGTTAACATTACAACAATTGCATCCACTGAATAAATTTTAAAATGTGTGAGGGGAAAAGGTTTTTCAGAGGAACATGGTACTTTTCTTGTCTTCAGGTAAGATGAAGGCTGTAAAAGAAATACAAAACACTATTACTGACATACAGAATGTGTCAAAACAAAGAAAACAAAGATTCTAGGTGGGGAAAACTCATCACTCACCAAGAAACGTGTAGTAAATTCTTCAGAGCCACCGGACTGATTGGACCAGGTCCTGGTAGGACTGCCACCGGGTTTTGCCACCAAAAACTACAGAGGGGAGGGAACAGTATGTGGCCTGTCCATCAAGATGTTTCAAATTTAGTTACCGTGTACTGTAATGGTTCTGACTGTGGTTAACCGTACCTGTCTGTCTCGCGGCGAGAGGCCTGCATCACGGCCCAGATGTCCCTCCAGGTTGTCGTTGTTCTCTCCGTGCTGACACAGGTAGATGGTTCAGGGCTGGACGTAGATGTTCATCAGGTAGATTATACTGGATCTGTTTGATGAGGAAGTGCCGATCCCCGTCTATCACCTAGATGGAGTGATTGGTATGTTCAGTTAAAGTTCTATTTTGAGATTTGACAAAAGCTAAAACTTTACATGGTTTTTCGAAGTTGTTCATACAGGAACTTCAGCAGTCTTGGAGGAATGTGTAGACGTTTGGTTTCCTTCATCTCAGCCTTTTCGAACTTCGTTCAGGACTTCTGCACAGAAAAGTTGGATATGAAGAAAAAAAAAAGATATATTTTTAGCTACACAAGAAATTAAATGAAGGAAAATGAACTACAAAGTATCATGCAGACCAGGTTGAAAACAATTGTACAGTATTTTACGTTCGTTAAATTATCAACTATAAATAATCAGCCATCCCTAATTCTTTCAAATTCAAACACTGTATATAAAATGCTAAGACTTGTTTCCAGTGGACTCCAATTGCATGTCATGGTAGCTTGTCTGCTCAACTATACATTATAATATGTTTAATTATTTTCAACTAAATAAACAGAAACACAATAGCAATCTATAAATCATTTAATAAAAAATGTGTTGCTTACCTTTATATGAACTCCAGGATAAGTGCCATTTTCTTCAAGTATTTTGTAGCTCACAGCCTCAATGGTGTAGAGATGTGGTCATTAATAACTTCTTGAATGACAGCAATCCTGAATGTCCACCACCTTAAACAAAAAAAGATATTACAAAATGATATTACATTAATAAAGATATTACATTACACAATCATTTCAGAAAACCGCTTTAAAGGGGTAGTTCACTTTAAAATTAAAATTCTGTCATCATTTACTCACCCTCAAGTTGTTTCAAACCTGTATGAATTTCTTTCTTCTGCTGAACACAAAGGAAGATATTTTGAAGAATGTCCGTAACCAAACAGTTAACTGGAGCCATTGACTTCCATAGTAGGAAAAAAAAAAATACTATGTAAGTCAATGGCTCCAGTTAACTGTGTTAACCTTTGTGTTCAGCAGAAGAAAGAAATTCATGCAGGTTTGAAACAACTTGAGGGTGAGTAAATGATGACAGAATTTTCATTTTAAAGTGAACTATCCCTTTAACCATAGTTGTTTAAATCTACTGACCATGTAAGCATACACATCTTTGAAGGGGGTAAGTTATTCAGCAACCAACTTTTTCTATCAACATTTTTCCTCAGACTTTAAATTTAAATGTATGTTGTATTAAACACTCAGTGATTAATAATGAAAAAAAAAGCTAATAAAACTAAATACAAACCCATAAGCAGCATGCAGGTGGTGCTTGGGATGCAAACTACAGCAGCAAAGTCCTGTCAATAGATAAAACAACAGAAAAACTATGAAACATACTGAGGAGGGATCTGGTAAAGAATGACTAACGGTACAGGCAGAAGAGTAGATAATAGCAGTCTTGTTAAATGTAAATTAATATTTTATGGTCATTATTTGGGGTTTAAAGTCGTGTGTGTGTCGTCTAAAACAAAAACAAGAAGTCTAACGTAAACATAACGTTAACGTTAACTTACCTCATTTGGCAGAAAATGAGGTGGTGTTTTCCTTTATCCAGCTGTTACTGCATCTTTACACACAGGATCTTCACGTTGTATCTTCATGCCTTTTAAATCAAGCAAGTCTTAATAGCCTTTACTTTTCTTGACGATTCCTCTGGTAACGTTAGCTTTTGTTTTCGTTAGTACTGCACTTTATCACAACTGGTTAACGGATGCGCTCGTCAAGAAAAAAACGCATCACCGACAAATAAAAGTAAATAAACCAAACTACAACGAGGACACTATAACACATATATCAGGGAACCTCCACGAGTGTAAACTAAATATTTGTATGTGTGACGATATGCATAAAATGATAAACGCGACGGCTCCGGCATTCATTTGCCTAACATGCCAGATGGCAACTAAATAACGTTACGTTAACAGCTTATTTGACATTTAGCAAAACATAAATTTCTTATTTTACCACAGAAGTGTCAAAATGGCTTCCACACACCCGAAATCCGACTTTAATAAGCAACTTTGGCCGCGATCATCTGCGTGTGTAATGGCGGTTGCATCTTAAACTCTTCGCGCCGCCAGGTTCTTGTTCCCACAATGCAACGCGTAATTCAAAATACGGGTAAATGACCTGTAAAAGACAAATACGGAAAAATCCTTCAAATTTATATGGTACATTGTACCGTAGTTTTACGGAAATTTTTTACAGTGTATATAAAACAGTATTATGGGTCCGTGCGTCAGGTCTTAAAAAGTGACAGCAGCCTAATATACCGATTGCCAAATTATGAGATAATATTAAAAAAATCTATATGGCAGGGTTTTCATATGGTATCAATTTCAAAATTGTGGCCAGTGGAAATGCTGAATAGCTAGTAACTTTGGAAAACCACTAGCCACAGTGGCTGGTGAGCAAACGAGTTAGAGTTCACTTTGAAATAAATTTTTTGTATGTTTTAGCTTACCTCAAGGGCATCCAAGATGTAGGTGTCTTTGTTTCCGCAGTAGTTTAAATTTTGATATTTTTAGGTCAAACCGTTCTTGTCTGTCAGTCATTTAATGGAGGTCTATGGTCACCACCTCAAAGAGCATGCACAGAGAAGTCCAAATTAAACATGATTTAATGACTCATAATGTAAGTACACATTGATGGCCTAAGACACGAAACGAGCGGTTTGTGTGAGAAAACAAACAGTATTTATATCGTTTTTACCTCAGACCGAAGCGCCCGCGCCCTCAGATCACTTGAACGTGGCTGTGATTACAAGAGGTAAAAACGAAATAAATACTGTTCGTTTTCTCACACAAACCGCTCGTTTCGTGTCTCAGGCCATCAATGTGTACTTACATTTACGTAAGTACATTTGTGCATGTTCTTTGAGGTGGTGACCATAGACCTGCATTATATGACTGACAGACAAGAACTGTTTGACCTAAAAATAACAAAATTGAAACTACTGCGGAAACAAAGACACCTACATTTTGGATGCCCTTGAGGTAAGCTAAAACATACCAAAAATGTATTTCAAAGTGAACTATCCCTTTAATGTCAAGCCCTGTATGTATATATAGTTGCTGTTGATATTTGTAAATAAATGCACAATCTATGGGAACAGTTCAGTTCACTTGAGTGCAGAATATTGTGTTTTCTGTCATTTGCATACTAAGAAAGTTTTGATGTGTCAGCAACCAGCACAATTTTTCCCTTTGGTCTCCTCCTGTTCGATTGTGCTTATTAATCTTTCGACTTTGATCTATCATCAGTCATTTCCAAAACTGAGAGCTGTGTTCCAAACTTGGACGCATACTCTGTTGGCTAGATTATTGATGATACAGAGTCTTGCGGAGGAAGCGTGTTCGAATATGTCTATGATTAATGAAAGCCCCTCAAACAGGAAGCAAATTTCTTTTAAATAATGTTTATGCCATCGATGTTCAGGTCCAGCCTGGAGATGACAAATGGCCCATGCGGCACTTATTTAAAAGAGGGGCTATCGGTGTCTCTTTATCTGCTAAATTGTTTTGGCATGAGACTCTTAACCTCAGTTCATTTCCCTCTATCATCTCTTAACACGCTTTAGAGCGATGGAAGTAGACAGACGTCGTGTAGATGTGCAGTCAGTGGGCGCTAATGTGCCTGGTTCCATGCTGTGACATTGGCTGTGTTCATAATAGCTTACTACCAATCTGCTCTTGCTATTTCTGCAGTTTGTAGTATAGGTATGTATTATGGACACAGTATTTTTCTGTATGCATAGATTACCTGCATGACCTGCTACATTCGCCTCATAAACCCGTGTTTACTGTGTGAAATATGATATCCCACAATGCAATGCTCTTGACATTTACAGTGTGATCCACGATCCAGTAGTAAAATAATATTTTTCTTGTCTCATTAATTTATTTGAATGGCCAAATGTAACCAAATTTTTACCAAACTTTCCAAGATGATAACAGATGAAAAGTGATGAGGTCATGTAGTGATAATTTATCATATGACTGTTTGACTTGTGTACATGTATAAAAATCTTCTAGCAAAATTGAAATATATTAAAGACATGCTTGGTCTTTTCTTTTTGTTCTCGTCCTTGCATGTTTCTTCTGGATTCTTGCAATATGTTTTTGCTGTAATATTGAACAGTATGTTAGCTAATTAATTCATTCTCATTCATGTCTTTAAGAGCAGGATGGCCATGCCCATGACCTTTCTTTTAATATAAAAAAAAGGAGTGTCCTTCTTGCTCAAAAATTTTTGCAAGGAGCTATTAATTTCTTAAATAGCTTGACTGATTCTAAAATGATCTTTGTTCGGACATGCACAGAAAAAAAAAAAAAAAGCGTTCTGTAACTGTGGATATTTAAAATAATAATAATAATAATAATACAAAAAAAGTTGTATTATTATTTTTTTTTTTTTTAATTAATAAAAAAATATTACATTTACAATAATAATAATAGGTTTATTATTATAATCATATTATTGTCATTAAAGTAAGAATGATAATAATAACAAAACAATATATAATAGTATAATAATAATAATAAATTAAACAAATTGTTTTTACATTTACAACAACAATAATAAGTATTATTATTATTATTATTATTATTGTTATTATTATAAACATTATTATTATTATGAACGATAATAATGTTATTCAATACATAACCATATAATTATCCTTAATAATAATAATTATTAATTGTATTATTTTTCTTTTCTTATAATCAAATGTAGAATAATACAAATAATGTTGTTGTTTTGGATAAGCAAATTTATATCAGTAATAATAATAATAATAACAATTAATAAAATAGGTAAATAATATACATAAATATTAATAAAAATAAGGTGTTTGCATGCCCCAAAATTCTAATAAATACAGGTTAATGCCAGGTATTGATGTTTACAATACAAATCTGAGCAAATTCTGATTAATATCTTGTGCATGTAAACTGACTTTGAAATATTCATCATGTAATAATGCCTATTGTTTCACATACAGTTTGAAAACAATAAAATGCGGTATACAATGTATACAGTAGTTGTAATGTTCTGTTCCAAACACAGCCATTGAAATTGACAGTTCAAGGAGAGTTTTGAATAGCTGGATCTTTTAATTTGTAGTTTCCTGCTGTGTTCTTTAATAAAAGGCATGCAGTGTTTAGAGTAGATGTGGTGACTAAGTTCTTTCGTTCTGTCGAGTGTATGCCAAGAGGTTCGAGCCATTGAACAAGCGCTAGAGCGTGGCATGCATTGTACTTTTGGCGACATTGTTTTCATGCGTGTGACGTTTTTCTTTTGATGCTGGACAGGCCTTGTAATGATAGACGTTTAAGTGTTGTTGCTATGGCAGCGTGCCGGAGCGAACCAGTGTGTCGAGAGCTGTGAATGATAATGTCCCAGCCATCCACACAGAAAGTACATCAACTTCAAGTGTGTGCACGGACACACCAACACACTTAGCTTGCAGTGTTGTCACAGCGACATATGCGCACACGCAGACTTGTTAGCGACACTCTCTCAAAGAACTTGATGTTAGTTCACACCCCAAAGGCGAGCTTTCATGTGTCATAGGAAAAAGGCTTCACTTTAGGGCTAATTTTTGCTAATCGCCAGCTGAGCTTCCTACATGCACAAGTGCCACGTTGAGTCATGATAGATGTCTGCAACACAAACCTTTGAGAAAGGCGTAGTTTGCCTCACTCAGAAAGAATGACGTTTTTTTTTTTTTTTTTTTTTGAGGTGACCTGAGCGGCTTTGCTGATGCAGGCAATAAAGAGAGCTGTCTGGGTAACTTAAACCGAGTAGCTTCCAGACCCACTGGCCGCGAGCCCGCTAAACTGAAGCTCTATCAGTGTTGTGCAGCATAGCGCACCTGTTACTTCACTGCAGAGCCGAGGACCACATGCTGATACAGAGACCTCATTGTTATTTTTGTTTAAGCCAGGCTTTTAGGAAAGGCATGGAAATGCCAAGAAATCATGAAATCAAGTGATTTCAGCGGCCAAGCAATATTTGCACAAAAATAAGAAGTTGGAATTAGTTTACGTCAGAATTCAACATTTCCGAATAATTTTCCGAGCCCCACGTCATCCAAGATGTTTTTAAGCAAAACATTCCAGGATTTTTCTCTATATAGTGGACTTCAATGGGGTCCAACAATTTGAAGGTCCAAATTGCAGTGCCAAGGGCTCTACACGATCTCAGACAAGTAATAAGGGTCTTATCTAGCGAAACGAATCGCTTTTTTTCTCAGAATTATTATTAATTGTGCCATCCAGCGGTATGTTATTTTCCTAATAACAACCACTGCATACATACAGAGTATATGAAAACAAACGCCTGTGTTGTTTGCGTTTGGTGAGCTAATAAAATATTAAAACTCAAATCAATGTTTTGTGTACAGATATTTAATTCGGTCATCGCGGACTCGCTCTCTCTTGTTTCATTCAAACGCAGCTTCTGCCACATAGAGGCGATAGTTTTGTCCTCGGTAATGGATTAGAAGATAACAAACAGGTACGATTTTAAAACAGCTTCCTCTCGGATCAATATCTCTTATCCCCATAATTATTTATGTGGTGTAATAAGTGGTAAGACTGTATACCCTATCCCTTAAATGTCTGTCTAGTTTGAACTCGTCACACTAGCAACTGCCCTCTACATGGAAGCTTTGCGTTTAAAGAGCTAATGAAAATATTTCAATGTACTTATGTGACAAGTAGCCGTGTAATAAGCAGGATAATGTACATCCAGCCAGTTGTTATCGCAGAATAAACCACTTCAGGCTGATGCAAGTCCCGATCACCCTGTCTGGGTTTATTCTGCGATAACAACCGGCTGGACATACATTATCCCTTAAAATAGAGAAGAGTTATTTTGAATTGTAATAATATTTCAAAATATTACTGTTTTTACTATATTTTTTATCAAATAAATGCAGCCCTGGTGAGCATAAAATACTTCTTTCAAAAACATGTAAAAAAATCAAACAATAAAACTTTGATAACCAGATTTAATATTACATTTTTTAAATTAAAATTCATGATTTTCATTTTAATTAACTTATATTAATGAACTTATATTAAATAATAACTATAAATAATTGTTTAAATATTATTATATTATACTTTTATATTTATATTTTAGGAATAGTTTAAACGTTAAATTTGTTTATAAATGGTATTATAATTTTTATATTGTACAAATATATAAACAGTATTTTAAATATTGTAATAAATATTGGTAATTTTTATTTTAATAATATATATTTTTTTAAATCCTTATTTATATTTCTATATGCCTATTTTCTAAATAAAGAATTGAACATTTAAAGGTTTAAATCTTTTTTTGTGAAAGGTTTAAAGTTTCACAAAGCTCTTGGTAAAGTGAATCAATACAAATGTGGCAGCTGCGCCTCGAACATTTTAGTGCTCTAAAGTACTTGTCAGGCTGATTCAAACATGTGAGTACGTGAGTCTCTGAGAGATTCAGTAAGAGAAACGGATCATTTGTTTTATCCCTTTGTCCCTCAAACTTTTCCCTTGCTTTCTCTCTCCAGCTGCTGTCAGAGACTCAAATCAACATGGTGAAAGTGGTGAACTCTGTGAGCGACGCGCTCAGCTCCATGCAGAAGGAAACTGGAAACATCAAGAGCCGTCTCAAGGCAGATCTGCAGAGGGCTCCGGTGCGCGGCGTCCGGCCCAAAGGCTGCGCCGGTGGAGAGGGTAAAAAAAATCTCCTCATTAGCCACATATTCTCAACTTTTCAGCCGGCCCTAATGAGCCCTAGAATGGTTTCACACCTATTCCCTCATAAGCTTTCTAGCAGTGTGAAAGAGACATGCCACTGCTTAGACAGCAGGTGCGAGATGACAGATTTGAAGTCTTGAAGCTTTCTTTTCTCACACCGTACCTTGAACAGGTTTCTCAAAAAACTAAAAGAAAAACAAAAAAACGGATGGCTTGCCGCTTAATGTGGATTGATGATGCTGGCATGTCCTATCTTCTGCCAGGTTCCAGACCCAGGGACTGCAGTGACATCTATGCCAGCGGGCAAAGAGAGGATGGTATCTACTCCGTGTTCCCCACACATTACCCAGCAGGCTTCCAGGTCTTCTGTGACATGACTACAGATGGAGGCGGATGGACGGTGAGTCGCTCGGGTGTCTGTTCCCAAATACGGCAATATTCTGACATTGTTTCCGGTCACCTCTGAGCTGTTTTTTTTTTTTTTTTTTTTTTGCTATATATATCTGAATTAACTAAACAGCCGTTGGAATGAAAATCACTAGTAATGAGTCACTCCATTAGGCATTGACTTGTTAAGCGTACGCTCCCACGCATTAGTAAGCAGGTCACAGATATGCGCATGAATGCATTCGCATGCACAAACACGCTTCAAACCGATGTTTCACAAGTGTACAGTTCATTACAGCAGCTGCATACCAAATAGACAGAGCAAACTATCTTTTCCGTGGGCATTACCTCCTCATTCGACGCACGCGGAAGAGTTTTAATTTCATGGTCTTTTGAATAAAAATAAAGATAAGATGTAGGACTGGCAGTGTATATATCATGCAACGGTAGAAATGTGTCAACCGGTAAAGATTCTGCTGTGTGCATTTAAAAGAATCTGACAAGCAGAAAAGTATAGTGTTCTCTTGAAAATGTGTCACAGAAGCTTCTGCTGTAGACAGATTTTTTTATTATAATGTGAGTGATTTCGTTTTGGCGGTTTTGCACTGACTTCTACAGTTGTTACGAATAATCGTATTATTTGAGTTATCTCGATTTTATTATTTATAAAAATTATATATTTATGATGTGATGTGGTCTTGGATTGTTCCGTTCTTCGAAGCTCATCTCAGACTTTGTCATAGGTCAGCGTCTGGTCTGCAAACTCAGGTTTATTGAACGTAAACAGGATTAAATTGTGGTTTATAAGTGGAAGTCTGATATTGGAAGTCTGTCAAAGCTGCTGCTAACAGAGAAGCCTGTTTAATTGTGGACTTTAATAATTTGATTCATTTAATATATAAATTATATTTTATGTTATAGCAGTGTGACTTATCAGAATCTTGTATTCATTGCGAAGTTGACAGGATCATTTATAATGACATTTTATTCATCAAGAAGACTTCTGTGCCATTTCTAAAGTGTAAGTGATGCAGATGTAGAACTTTTACTAAGTTTATGCCATGTTACTGAATTACACTGCATTACTGATTATTCACACTGCAGATATGACAGGTATTTAATAACTTGTACAGTGTTTTTCTATCATCATTATTAAAGAGTCCACTTTGTGAAATTGCAATTATAGTGGAACACTGTGATTGCTTCAAACCGGCACATTTCCATGTCTTGCTTTTCAGAGAGCATGTTCAGTCATCTTAAGAATGAGTTCACAGGGATGACTTTGTATGGTTATTGTCAGATACTTTTTTTTAAAAACAAGTGGCTTTAGATGTATTCAACATTTTCAATCCTTTAAGCGTATCAAACAACACTTTGTTTTAATTAAATTGAGTGCCGTTATTTGTAAGACTAACTGATTGGACTATGTAAATCGTATCTGATGATGAATAATTGAAAGAACGCTGTTACCGCCGTATCATCATTTGTTCGATGTCCTCTGAGAAGATTCTTTGAACAATACTTAGGGAACATGAACATCATAAGCTTTATGCAAGTCTGTCTTTGCATTTGCAAGGCTATTGCAATGAAAGAAGATAAGATGTCAAATAACATATGGTATTACTAAGACTTTGACAAAACTAAGCGGTAAAAAGAGAAGAAGGTATTTGATGACACATCGTCTTTATGGTCCTCAGTCTCTGAATGTGTTTTGTTAAGGTCAGTGGTAGAGGCGGAGAGCACAGGACGCCACAGAGTTGTCCTTGTGTTATGAACACCAGCACACAGTTTTCTCCGTCCCGATACAAGTGCCAGAACATGTATTTTCATATTTGCTCTCTCTGGATAACATACATGGTTTTGAAAAGGGTGACATATTGTATTCCCTGATTACAGTCAAAGCTGCTTTGCTGCGAGAGCATTAGCTTAGCGTTGGGAATCTGAAGAGGCAGAAAGGAACTGTTACATGGAATTAATAGACCCAGCGCCCCTATTCATCATCTGCGGCCTCCAGCGGTTTGTTATGAGGATGTTGGGCTTTTCTGCTGGTACCGGAGTAGATCAGCCGGGTCACGGAGACGGGTGCTGGGGGAGGGGGTTGTAATTTCACATGCCCGGACATGCACACAATTCCTGCCACGGACATTCCCGGTTAGCTGTGGAATGAGCTGTCCTCTCTCCTCCTCTACAAACGCTTGGTCTCTGGTGTTTTATTAAAGGAATAGCTCTGCCAGAAATTAAATTCTGTCATTATTTACTCACCCTCATGTCGTTCCAAACCCACATGGTGTGTTTTTTCTTCTGTTGAACAAAAAAGAAAAATATTTTGAAGGATTTTTATGTAGCACTTTTTATAGGACAACAGTTCTTTGTAACTGTGTGTCAAGCTCTGAAGGGAACAAAAAACTAAATTACAAGCACCAAAGAAATTTGTTGTAGACTTAAATTTCAGTTTTTTTCTTACATAAAGCTTTTGTATGAATTTAGACTTAGAATATAGAGTTCCTATGTAGTCATCATTACTCTAATTCCAACCAATAATTTGCATGTTACAAGACTAACCAATTAGTATAAAAGAATCATTCGTTCACAGTATTGTTACACTGATTCAGACCGATAACTCATGACTGTTCAATTTTCATTTAAGGGCAGATTTCACATTATTTCCTTCTTGGTTCGGTTCGCTTTCACAAGGCAACCATTCAAAGCGTAGCAAAATGTGTTTATGCAAGTTACATGCGAGTACAACTGTACTCTTATTGGTCTCTTATTAGTTTTCTCTGCGTCATCCATCAAGATGATTGACAAGTTCGCTCCGTGAACTTATTGTGGCTTTATTTGTAACTGTTGAGACACATGCAAACACTATACGAATGTAGCTGTCATTCCTGCTGTTAAATTATATATATATACATATTATATACATTAATATTATTAATACTGCAGCAAATACAAACACGCTCTCTCTGGATCTCCCAGTGCTGTGTAGAGGTTAAGTCAAGACACACGCAAACAGTATACGAATGTTATAATGCAGCTAGGCAGGAATCAGGGCTTCATCTGGACAGCATTCTCGCACGGAGAAGTGCAATTACACAACATTTTAAGATGAGGAGGTGCTCTTTTGGTTTTCAACTGTGATAACTAATGTGCTCACTCACAGAATCAGACACTACTCCTATTTATAAAGCACATTTCCCATTATGATTATAATACCATTTGGACCGTTGGGTCGGATTGTTTACACACCTCAAGCGAACCGGCCCAGAGTTCGTTTGCAATTGGTCCGAGACCACCTCATTCAGGCTATCTCGGAGCGATTATTTTTGTGCGGATCCGAGCGCGATTGCCGTGTTCACTTATGCCTAAACGAACCGAACTATGGGAGAAAACGCATCAGGTTGCAAAACAAACCATCAGGTGTGAAAGCACCCTAAGAGGTTTTTTTTCATAAGAACCATACGTTTGCATTGATTCAGATCAATAATTTAAATGTTCTATACTAATGTAAAGTCTTTAGACTGTTTAAGACTGATTTTGATTTAAAAGAACTGCTCATAAGTATAATCTGTTCACACTGATTGAAAGTAATGCGGTAAGTTGCATGTTCAAGACATGACAAGTCTTTTTGATTAATAATCAGTTTCCAGTGAGTCTTTACACTGATTCAGACCAATTATTCATGTTCATGACTGTTTTTACTTTTTTTTTAACCATTTCATAAAATAAAAAAAATGTTTCTCATACAAATCATATGTTGGCAGTGAGTCGTTGCGCTGATTCAGATCAATAAATTAAAATGTCAAGACTGAATTTGAGCCTTTGTCAGTTCAATATAAAAGACCTGGCCCAAAAGCATCATCCACTTGCAATGAGTATTTACACTGATTCAGACCAATAATTTTAAACCGATTTATTTGAAAATATCTGTAGTGCGTCTTTATTAATACATAAAATACATGTTTAAGACTGATTTCTGAATTCATTTAAAATAACCGGCTCATTAGAACCATACCTTGTGAGTCATATGGACCATTTTTATGGTGCTTTTATGTTGCTTTTTGAGCTCGAAACCTGAAAATAACCACACAGTTTTCATTTATCACTTTAAATGTGATCAGTTCAATTTCTATTCTCATATACATAGAGAAATTGAAAGAAAGACAGGCAGAGAGGGTCAGGGGCGAGAAAGTGTGTAATGAAATCTAGAATCCTCTAAAACTACAAATAACGATGGCAAACTGTGGTTAATTGGAGCAGATACTTCATTTATGCAGTAATCAGATGTATAAACATCTGGAAGGCAGCTGTGGCTGTCAGCCATGTCTGGAATAATGTCCCGGTTCTACCTCCGTCAGCACACAGGTGCATTCCCCCAAACAGCACGTTCCTGAACATCACTTTCCTAAATACTCTGACCAACAGCAAAGAGGCCGAGACTTACAGTATTGGGCGTTTGTTGTCATCAGCTTAACACTACCTACTACATAATCTTCACCGCAAAAGTCTTTCTCTCAGCATACTGGCTGCAAAAAAATAACTTTGACATGAGTGAGGGTGATGTGAACCACTGTTGGAAGCTTGTGAACAGAATGTCAGTCTGCTCAAAAGTAAAACAGAAAAGCGAAGTGGCACAAACTTTACGTCCTCACACATTCCATCAGCTTGCAAAACTAGTACCTGTCTGCATGCTGGTATTTCATATTCTCTGTTTTTTTCATTTGAATGAACTATAATGAACTGTTTTGACACTTGAAAGAGTATGTGAATGATACAATGACTGTTTAAAGGAATCTGTTCAGATTCATCTCACTTGCCTTTACAATGATTAGTTTTATTAACTCATTCAGTCAGTGAGATTAGACTGATTCAATCCAATCAAGTCTGATTAATATAAAATAACTGGTTTAAAAGAAACATCTCTTCCATTGCTGCACTGCTTCACTGATTGCTGAAAATAAAAGCATAACTGTTTTCAACATCGATAAGCATATTAGAAGGATTTCTGAAGAATGACACTGAAGACTGGAGTAATGATGCTGACAATTCTACTTTGTCATCACAGGAATATATTACATTTTTAAAATATATTCAGTTCTTTTACATTGTTATAATATTTCACAAGATTACTGTTTTACTGTGTTTATGATCAAATGCAGACTTGGAAAGACTTTAAAAAACATACAAAAGTACTGCAGACACTATAGCATTTTATGTTCAGGACTGATTTTTAACCAATTCATTCAAACTAACTGGCTCATAAGAATCATCTGTTACTTCATAGTGAGCTATTATACTGATTCAAACTATAACTCGAATGTTCAGGACTGAGTTTTGAGTCTTTTTAACAGATTAATCTTTGTTGTGGAGTCGTCTTTTTTTTTTTGCAGTCTTTCACTCTTATCACAAAAATAAATTCAATCTATCTAAAACTTCCAGCTCAGCTAAAATGTCATTTCTTTTGCCCCGACACCGTAGATACAGTGCAGGAAACTCTCTCAAGAGTAGTGTAGTACAGTGTTCGTCCACCTACAGATAAGTACCATAAACAGAAATGAAAGTCATAAAAATCATTCACACCAGTATTGTTTTAAAAAATTTACATTTTTAAAATTTTTGATTCCCAACAGCCAGCCTCTCACCTCTGGTTTAATAGCTAGTGATCTCATTTGCTCTGTCAGATGGCACAACTGAAATTTGGATCTTCAAAGCTCATTTAACACTGAAGGTTACATACAGTTTCCTCCACATTAACCCCCCCCCCCCCAGCACTTTTTCAAGAAACACTGATTATTTTGCGCTTGAATGCATTGATTTGTTTTGTTGTGTTTTTTTTTTTTTTTCCATCTGTCAAAAGCTTTCTCGTAGTACTATTTGTCAAAAATAACAATGCACTTCCAGAAGGAAAAAAAAAAAACTCAAATTTTGGAAACCAGAGTCCCCTGAGGCACTTTAATAAGTAGTGCTGTCCTCCTCTTTGTTTTGCTTTTTGGGACACAAAATGAATTGCTTTTATTTTTAGGAGACCCATAAAAATGCTTTGGATGCATTTCTGTTGTTTTCGATTATTATTTCATGTGCCTTTTTAATCAAGACTTTTAAGCTGCTTTTAAGAGGATAGTTCACTCCAAACTGAATATTCTGTTATCATTTGCTCACCCTGATGTCCTTCCAAACCTTTTTTTTTTATTGTTGTATGGAGCACAAAAACAGAAATATAATATTTTGACCAATGTATATAAATAATATGTAGTCGATGGAATCACAATAAATGAGGTCGGGAGCTTTCAAACTCACAAAAGCACCATAAAAGTGGTCCATATATAATTTATATCCATGTGCTATATTCATAGTCCCCTAAAGCTATATGATTCAGAAGACATACAAACTAAATAATTATTTACTGAGAATCTTCTCAAGTGAGCTGTTAACTGTCAACTCAATGAGTCAGATTTGTGAAAGAATCATTGAGATAATTTTTGTGATCTGGTTCAATTAATTTTTTTGAAAAGATCTAAAAGAATGTCATAAGTCAAAAGAATGACTCATTCACCAATCCAGCATCGCTACCTCTCTCATGAACTCTCATATGGGTTTGGAATGACTTGAGGGTGTGAACAAAATGATTGAATTGTGAGTTTGTTTAAACCCGAGGCAGCGTATTGGAAATGAGTTGTTTTTATTTAACCGTGTAAGAGTTAGAACGCACCAAAAATAGAGCAGACCTAGACGCTGTCTCTGGGCGGTTCTTGAATCGTTTTTTCTTTTTTTTCTTCTAAAGACAGACTTTAGTCGAGGGAGTCCATCAAGAGAAAGCTCTTTGAAGGATGGCCTGACACGGGCGGCAATCAAAGCATCTGAGAGGAAATTGCACCAGCGATGGCATCTTACTTTGTTGGCATGGCAGGGGAATGAAATATATCAATCTAATTTCAATTTAAACCCAGAAAAGTTTCAACCGGAGCACCGCGACCCACTCCCAAACTCCCGCAGCTTAATCGTTCCTTCTCCGCCGTCTCTGGCCCGGATCTACACTAATTGCTGCATTTTTCTCCCCTTGTAACTCTTGAGGAGCAACTCTGGACATGTGGAGGGAGGGGGGTGGGGGAAAGGGGTTGGTTTTTGATGGCAGATCTTAAAAGGTGATGAAAGTTGAAAGTAACATTATTGCCAGAGGGGGAAACGTCTCAGCATATCTTTCTTTTTCTTTTTCCATCTTGACGGTTTAAATTTTGCATGACCACTAAAGGTCTGGAGGTCTAACGATTCTTAAGGTTGCTCTATTTATATTCAGGCAGCTAGCGCTACCCCTAGGTTGTTTCAAAATGGCCGAGTGCCGCACGCCACAGCGGCAGACGGTTTCTCGCTGGCATTGATCTTAGCAGAAAGTAATGGTTTCTCATGATTACAGACAGGCTGGAATTGTAAGGCTGGTCTCAACGGAGAAAGGAAAATGCATTATTCCTCGTGCAGATTGAGCTGGCTTTTTCTAAAAAATTCAAGTGTAATCACAACACTCTTGGAAAAGCATTATGTGCTGTATAATTTCCTGTTTTTTAAAGGTGGCCAGGTGAAATGAAATGCTTTATCTATTATACATTGCCAGAGGATGGCACATGAAGTGGCTCTGTTGAAATATTTACCTCTTCTGTAAAGCGAATCAGACGGTATGCTGTTTGTGTGGTTTTTTGGGGGGTTAAGGTTATTACATGGGCCACTCTCAAAGAGAACGTAAATTTTCATGCGATTAATTTGCTTTCTTCAAGCTCTGAATGCGTTCCCAGCGTGACTGATGTTTTATGAAATGTGAATAAGCCATGGCATGTTTTTATTTCCTGAAAAACCTTTGCTGTTTATCAATATGTTCTCTAACTCTTTGGCCCTTTAGGACGTTACTACATTTCTGTTGATTTATTTCTCCTTTTTCTCTGCGGTTAATGTGTTTGATTCTGACACACCTACTAACATCACATGAATAGAGCTATAATTTTGAGTGTGTGTGTGTGTGTATGTATAATAAAATTGTTAAGTGTTAAATAAAAAATTGGATTGACCAGGATACTCGTTACCTCAACAAAATAATCTTGTGGTCACGTCATATAGACGTTCCCAAAAGTTAATATGATGTTCCCACGAATTAATATCTCGTGGCCAGGACATATTATCTCGCTCCCACGTCAAAACTAAATGAACCGAACATGTACCCTCCCTGGTCACCGTAAAAATTAAATGCCAGTAGGTGGTAACAAATGACAAAATCTTTATGAGTGAGTGATTAGAATCATTCATTCAACAGTTTTGTTCAACAGTTGGCTATTATACTGAAACATTCAATCAACCGTTTTTCAAAATCTGTCATGTACCTGTTTATGTAAATAGAATGATGTTTAATATGGAGATTGTGGTGCTAAATAAGAAGAGAGCGAGTGTTCATTAAAATTAATGGTACCATCTGCAATCCACCAGCAGTTTTAATATATAACCCTCTAATGTGGTTCTAATATGGCCAAACGTACACCCAAACACCATGCAGTATGTGCTTGTTGTCCACACACATTTAGCGTGGAGTGTGTGTAAACACACATTTATTCTTAATCAGTTATACATTATATAAATAACTTTAAAATATGTATTTCAACCATTATTCCCATATGTATTCTGGCCTTTTCACAAAATTTAACCCAACGTTATTCCCAATATTTGCCTCTCTTATTCATAAAAAGATTTTTTCAAAATCCTCTTTGACACCCCTGCGATAATGTTCAAGCACACAATGATTCTCCTAATATAGCTCACATCTCATATAATGATTAATGTGGTCCAGATAACAGGACAACGCCTATGTTAACCTTGAGAATTAGAGGGTAAGCCCTTGAAATCTGGCCCCATTCGCTGTGCTTTACAGATACCCTGTTTGGCTACACAAACTTCACCTTAGATATTTAGTCTTAGAAGTCGTTTTACGCTTATCAAACTCCTCGGCTGCACTACTCACTATTTCCGTTCCATATACGGAGCTGCTTCAGTATATAGCGTACATTTTTTTGCGATAGTTGTGGGTCTGTATTAAGGGCGGGCTGGAAAACGGTGCATGGCACAGCTGGAATCTGAACAAGAGTTTGTCACAGATGCTCTCTGTGCAATCCTTCACGGCACGACTGCCGTTTATTGATTCTCTGGTGTCGGAAGTCTGAATGTCCAGTGCCACAGTTCAATTTGAACCACATTAGAGGGTGTAAAATCACTGATGGGTTGCAGATGGTCCCGTTGATTTTAATGGAGACTCAACTCTCTTCTGATTTTAGCACACAATCTGCATATTAAACATCATTAATGTGTATTTGCAAAATTATCCTTGGAGTTTATCAACCTTTCAGCTATTTAAAAGATGTTTACTGCCAAAGTTTTAAACTGAGAATTAAATTACTTGAAATGATGGCACGTCTGGCTCTTAAAGATTGAACCATTTATTAGCCCTCACTTAGGCTATATCTTGTATTAATATTCCAGCTTCGCTGATCACAAACAGAAAGCACCAAATACAGGGTTAAACGGCTACAATTTGATCATAATTAAAACCTTTTTCAGTGGTGGTCATGTCTAACATCCTAAAGATCTGTTTATATATGCTATATGTCGAGGGGAATGTCTCTGATTTCAATAGTAGTCACAGGAGACACGTTTGAGAAGCACGTCTGATTGGCTGACCGGTGTAATTAGATCACCCGTGACTGATGTGAATACCTGGTGTAAACAGGGCTGAAATGAAACTGCACTTTTGTTTAGTACAGTTTGAGTTTGAAGAAAAAGGGACATTTTCAATGATGACACTGCAGAGCCTGACAAACTTGAACCATGAAGCAAAGCGGAATAAGCACGTATGAGCCTGAACGAAGGAATCCTTTTTTCAGACTTGTGAGTTTTCCCGTCAGTGGACCTCCTTACTTCAAAGTGTGTTATCTGCACAGGCCCAGCCCGGATTAAGGGCTGACTTGATTAGGTGTGAAATGGCTCTTTGGCCTCCGAGAGCCCGGCCCTTTGAAGTGTCAGTGTATTTTCTGGACAGTATTGTGTGTTTGGATCAATTTACACTCTCAGTCTGAAAGACAATGGGATAAGAATGGCTGACTTTACTCTGTCTGGTATTACATCTTAGATGCCAGGAACTTTTTTATTTTATTTTGTGGTTTACAATAGATGGAGTTTCTTGACCCTCTAAAGGTTGTAAAAGTTATTTGTAGCCATCTTAATTTAGTCCCTTTGTGGCATTTTCAGGACATTTTAATTGGGGGTGTCAGATTTGACAGTGAAAGTCTGAGGTTGTGTGATTGATTTATTGATTAATTGATTGACTGATATTGTTGTAAAATGTAAGTTTGAACAGATTTTGTCAGCTCAACCAGTAGATCATGCCGCTAGCAACATTAAGGTTATAGATTTGAGTGTATTCTTTGGATGCATAGTAAGCTGCTGCTTTGGCAATTTATTAAGAAAGATTCAAACCTTTTTTATTTTTTTTTATTTTTTATAATACAAGCATTATCAGCATCATCACCACATCAACATTTCTGGTACACAATATGTTAAAGTTGTGTTTCATATATTTTTGGCATATTTTCTCTTCCTTATTTTAATGTTTTATGGTATTTTTTTGCCAAAAAGTTTCCCAGAATTATTATTGATCCAAATTAGAGAGTATTATTTCAGGAGAAATTCTGAAGAATATTTATGCAGCAAACAAATTTCAGTTTGTTCTTTAAACACAGTCATCCCACACTGCAAAAAAAGAAGATATTTTTATTTCAAAATAAACAAAAACAGCCAAAAATGTATTGCTAATATAGATTTTTAAATACGTAAATACAATAAATACATATTTTCAATTCCTTTTTAGTTTACATATTTCCTCATATATTTTTTGGTAATTAAAAAAAAAAAACATTGTTCTAAATATATATTTATATCATGCAAAATATATTTGAATTTTTTACCCAAAATTTATTTTAAGATTGGAAATTGTATTTTGTTGCTCCTTGAAGTAAATTTTGTAATAATATTTTGCAAATGAAGGTTTAACGGAATACATTAAATTAAAAAAAAAACATATTTCCTTAAACTGCTATATTTAGCCTACAACATATATTCAGCATCATTATTACTGATGTCCGTCCTGTTGTTTTCCCACCAAAACCATGTCATTTCCAACATCCGCTCAAACCAAACTAGCGAAATGATTTAAAATTCACCCTGTATGTTCATTTAATGGTGAAATTGTGATGAAAGAAAACCTAGTATATATGATGTACTATTTTAAAAATAGGAATGAAATATTTCGTCTGGTATATTAACTTTATGTGATGGGGACATGAAAATGTACTGTATTATTGGAGTGACCCTAATACGTGTTGACATTAAACCCAACCAAAAAAAAAAAAAAGATGTTCTCTCTCTCCTTTTCTCTGAAGGACATTGCGTGTCTCAAAAGAGAATTCAGAAATCTGACTCCGAAAGCCGTGTCATGCATTGCAGTAGAGTAAATTTTTTCGCTGTTTCAGTTCATGTCTAAAAGAGATAGCAGCATAGGTCAAATTCTGACTTGTAGCAAAAGGAAGCTGAAAGCTTTTCCTGAGTCTTTTCTTCATGACGTGCAGGTTCTTTACCAGAACACGATGCCTCAAAGTGAACATTCTCAGTCATGTGGCAACAACCCTGATCTCATAAGCAACAGTGGCACAGTTGGCACGCGGCGTGAGATAGCAGATTGATAATAACCTCAGCAGCCAATCAGAAGTGAGCGTTGGGTCTTTAAGTACAGCTTGGCTCTGATCGGGTTAGATGTGTTTGTCAGTAAGTTTATCAGCGCTGACAGGATTACGTGGCTGTGAATTGTGGAAGTAAGAAGCGTGGTCCTTCACAGGTGGCGTAGATCATTTAAGAACCTGTTCATTCCATGTACTTAAACTTCATGACATGACGGGTAATCCAAACAGCTTAACTGCTTGACCTTAAGCCGCTGAGTGAGGATCAGGGTCACAGGCAACCTGTGGCACAGATCGAACACATACAAGTAAGTCTATGTTGTATGTTGTTTAAACAATACTGATAAGACCCACATATTTTTATGGTTATTATGTGTGTTCCCAAACACTAGGCTACCATCAGCCTAATCATATTTATTTCTCTCACCTTCATGTTGTTTCAATGTTTTTTTTTTTTTTTTTTGTGAATAAAATAATTGTTTTGTTTTGTGTGGAATTCAAAAGGAGAAAAAAAAATGCTGCAAATACATTTTTAAGTTATTCCACACTGCAAAAAACAACAACACCAACAACAACAACAACATATTATTATTGTGTCACTGTAACCAAAAATGGTTAAAAAAAAACCTAAATTGGTAACATAATTTTTTAATTTGAAAGATTTTAAAATTGCAATTCATTTGTTAGAATTTTCAATTACATTTTAGGTATATTTCCTCATATTTTTTTTCCCACATTTTATATATTATCCCACACACTATCAGTACTTGCAAATGAATAGGTAATCTTTTAAATTGCTAGCCTGTTTATACACAATAAACAGGATGCTAAAAATTTTTGCTCAACTCCAGATCAGAAGACAACAAATGCCAGTAGTTTTTAAAAATGTATTTTATCGCATAAGACTTATGAAGAATGAGTCGTAATAAAAGTAAAATAATGTCTTCTTTTTTAACAAGAACGTGTCTTTTGAAATTATGTATTAATTGCTTCAACAACCCATTCTGAAGGGTAACCCCTATCTAAAAATGTATTTTTCATGATATTTGATTTCTCAATAAAATCTGAATCAGAATAACAAATTCCCCTCAATCTATAGAACTGACTCTTAGGCAGTCCTTTTTTTAAAACAGTCGGATGAAAACTGGTAGAGAGCAAAAGTGTGTTGCGATCAGACTCTTTTGTAAACACAGTTGTAATCAAATTGCCTTCATTCTTCTGTACCCACATATCTAGGAAGTCTGAAAGAGTTGACTTCCGAGGTAAATTCCAAGTCGTCAACCAAGTTATTTTAAAAAAGTATAAATTCTCAAGCATCATCATGATCTCCCAGAAAAATACAGAATATATTGTCAATGTACCTATTCCATTTAATGATACGTTAATAGAAATTATTATTTTCTGCATTCAATGCATGACTCTGCAAAAAAAAAATCTTTGTCAAATAATTATATTTCAAAAGATAAGAAGCCATCTCGATAACAAACTCTGAAGGTGGACTGACATCACCGCGTAGCCAAAGGTAATAAGGGCACTAAGCCCTTTCTCATGTGAAATGTTAGTAGGCCTATACATAGACTTGTTATATCCAAAGTTAATAATAAAGAAATATCTGGTAAATCATGTAACTCAGAAATCTTATTTATGAAATCAGTACAATCCCAAATATAAGAAGTTAACTAATGAACTAATGGCTTTATAAAAAAATCAACATACTGAGATAAGAGGGAGATAAGAGGGAATTAGTGCCACAATTGGACGACCTGGAGGATCAGTTAGCTTCTTTAGGAAGAGTGTGAAAACGGGTCTAATCGGGTGTTGACAATACAAAAAATTCAACTCCAATTGAGATATCCAACCTAGTGTTTTAGCATTTGCAAAAGTTAAAAAAATATATAATATTATCCCAAAAATATATATAAATATATATTTTTTTAAAAACTTGCTTTCACCCAAAATGTATTTTTTAGATTGGAAATTGTATTTTGTTTTTGTAATATTATTTTGCATTTGAATGTTATTGTGTTAAACACAATACCGGAACTCAAAAAAAAATTATATTGTGCAAAAGTTCATGTATTTCAGTAGGCTAATTCAAATTAAAAGGTGAAACTAATATATTTAGTATGTATAACTATATACATATGCATGACTTTTGCATGATATAAAAAAATTTTGAGTTTCACCTGTATATTTTGAATTTAATATAATATTTATTTAAATTGCAATATGTACAACATATATTCAGCATATATTTTAATTACGTTTTGGCAAGAAAAACTAAATCTTTTTTGCTATATAGTATCATATGTCTTCAGAAGACTTGCAATATCATGAACTATTTCTATGATATTTTGATGGGTTTTTTTGTAGCTTTTGTGTTCCACAAAAAAAATGAAATAACATGCAGTGCTTGGAATGACAGGAGTGAGCGTTTTTTTTTTTTTTTACGAACCATTTCACAGCAACTTCACAATCTGAAGCGAATATAAAAAATAAAAAAAACGATCGGTCTATAATAAAAGTCTACAATAACAAATGCCAGAATACACAGGAAGATTACCAGATTAACAGTCTTGATTAAATATCTTGAGTATCAGTAAGAACATGCAGTGGTCTGAAATCCACCCCTTCAATTTGTTTAATCATGTCTTTTGTCATGCATGAAGAACTGCTACATTTTGTTTGTCTTTTATTCTTTTTTTCCCCCCAGCATTATGGGAGCCAGCTGCCTTGATTAAAGAATAAAACGGTTGTTCAGTATAGATGCCGTGTGATCTATCTGAAAATGACTGCGGTAGGTTTTCATTCCTGGTGTTTTCACTGTAATTTCGAGCGCTAGTGTTAGTGAGAAGCAGAGAAGGAAAAGGTCAGCACTCAGAGTGTGACCTGCACTCACTCTTGACGTCATTTCATATGACTTGGTGTCAGACTGTTGCAAGCCTTTATAGAGAAGTGTCTCAGAGACGCTGTACATTCAGTTGGCTTTCGTTTAAAGAAAAGTTTTGTTTTGATGGTGAATTCTAGTTATGCAGAAGACTCCACAAGAATCTGCTCCATAAACCAAAGAAAAGACTGGGATTTTTATCATTCATCCTGTAATGCCTCTTTTATGAATTCAGTCTCTTTATTTTAGTTGCAAATAGTGCGGTGACTTTTGAACTAAGTATACGGTGGATCCAAAAAGCATCTGGACACTAAAGTCACTATGGTATATGCAAACAAATGATGATTTTTCTCAGAACTAGATTTCTTTTCTGAGCCATTTTTGTAATTGCTTTTGGTCCTATATGAAATATTTTTCATTGAGCTTTAGTTATATTTCCTTATATTTTGGCCATTTAAGAAACATTTTTCAAAATATATTTATATTATCCAAAATATAAAAGGTATTTTAATTATATAAATTGTATTTTCTTGCTTTTTGTCAAATTATTTTGAAGGTTTAAACTGAATATATTTTCAATTTTGAAATCCTTAAACTGCACTGTATTACAACATATATTTAGCATGTGCGTCTGTATAGTATCATATAGTATCGTCTTTTGAAGACTTCAGAACTATGTCTTCAGAGACATTTCACAGCAACTTCACAATTTGAAGCAAATATTTTAAAAAAGGTTCAGTCTCAGTCTCATATCTACAATATGCCAGAATACAAAAGAAGATTACAAGATAAACAAACACTTGATCAAACACTCGGAGTTCAAAATACATTATTTTGAACAGTATGTCTTTTGTTTTATCATTTAACATCTGACAAATGTCTTCGTGAAATATGTGGCTTTGTGCTTGAGCTGTCTATCTTTAACAAAAGTGTGACTTTAAGTGTCCACCTTAACCTTGGGTTATTGTCGTTCTAAACCTCGCTTTAACCTGATTTAGAAGCAGGTCTAGCACCGCTTTTTACACCGGGTTATGAAACCCTGGTCTGAATCAGGGTTAGCACCGCTTTTGTGGCGTTAACTACGCATTGCGGTGCCAAACATGTACAGTGTGAAACAATGCAGTGTGTTGACTAGATGCTTAACCAATCACATGCCTTATATTCATGTGCTTTGTACAATAACGGAAACACCGTGCATTGTATTTAAACAGTTGTTTCAGCGGTGGATGAGAAAAACGTCAAACGCCAATGGAAAATGCGCCAATTAGAGTGAAGAAGAAAACGTTTCATTCTTACCATTATAGTCCATTCAGGAAAAAAACTTGATATTATAGATGACGATGTGTAATATGAGGATGCGCAATGCTTGAGCAGGTCACACGCTGAATCGTCCAATGAATGACACTGACGCTGCAAATATGCAAATAAGGATGTTAATCCAGGGTCTAAGAATTAAATAAATGTAAAGAAAAGCAATAAATTGTGAATCAAAATGTAGGTGACATGACTAATATTATCATCACTAATATGACCATATTCATTTATTTAAAGGCCTACTGAAGTGTCTTGAAACACGCAGCATTTTTGAATGTGTTGACGTAATTTCCACTGAAACAGGAAGACAGGGCGGGACATATCGAGCAGCTCCTACCCTTTTTTTAAAATAGCCAATAGCGTTTTTATATATTACAGCTTGGCCAGAGCTGTTGAGATCTGTAAAGCTGCATTTGACAGCTTACAACAGCCACAGTCTAATACATTCCCCTTTTAGCTTTAATATGAAACTGTTACTAAAGTAAAACCGTGAACACAATCATGGTGCGGATGTGTTGTTTGAAAAGTGTGTAATTTATGTTAGTGCTTGGCACCGGTGTTATCTCTTTTACTCGTCCATGCTGTTTGTAATGTTGAGTCTGTCGAACTGTTTCTCCTCCTAATCTTCTCCATATCGCTTTAAAATACAGAATTCTGTGTAGAATTCAAATGGGTCCGATATGGTTTTCTGGTATGCGTCGACTCGCGCATATGATCCGCTCTGTGCCGTCGTGTCTCTGGACACTAACAGACTTCATTCGCCCCAATGGAAAGCATATTTACACCGTCTAAATTGTTCCCTATCCACTATATAGTGCACTTTGCGTAATTCATCATATAGAAAATTTTAATTGTGTGAACAAGTGACTGATTTCAGCCACAGCTTCAGTGTTCATTTATAGTGTAGGGGGCGGGGCGCTTCAGAATTGAGAGAGCATTTGATTGGACAGAAAACAGTGATGTCATCAAAATCATTCATCCATATCGGCGGATGTGAGAGACTATAAGTTTTAAATCTACTAAATGCAAATGTTGTCATTGTTTTGGAGCACACTAGCTTTTAGATAACCTTAAGGCTATCATATTCATACTAAAAGCCAGAAAACTTCAGTTTTGATTTCATGGGAACTTTAATTATTCAGCTGCACTGCTCAATTGTGTCATGGAATGTCCCACTACCAATTTTTTTTTAAAATTTTACATGAATATAGGAGACAATATCGCTGTTCTATGAAGAGGACACGTCTGTGGAGCTCCAAGCGAGCTCAATCACCATCTCTGACACTCCGCCAGTACAACCAGAGGTGTACATGCCACAAGTTTATGGCTCGGTTGATTGACAGCCCTCGGGGAGACCATTGTCAAATCCTCCACCCTTTTGCCCTGTGTGTGGTCAGACTCTGTTTTCTGTCGGAGTGACAGGAGGAGGTCGTGTTTTTTGGCACTGAATGTCTTCTCTTGTTCCAGCCCAGCAGATTGTTACCAACGGTCTGTTGTGCAACTGCTGGCTGCGGGAGGGGTCTCAATGGGGAATATGAGCGAACAACATGATTTGATTTCAGTTATTTTTGCAGCAGGGTTGTTTTCTCTGCTCTCAGCAATATGAAACCAAACCTGCCAGTACCTAGCGACTCTCCGGTGAAAAACAGCCCACACTGCTGCAGCATTTACAGCCCACAAATGCTCTATAAGCTCGGAGAGGCTGTTTATCTAAAGATGTGACATTATTCTTATATTTTGCAGCACGTACGGTAAATGGGTGTGAACAAAGCATGTCATTGAAGTTTAGGATATTTTTAACTGCAGGTGTTTTCTGCTCTTCACATAAAAGGTCATTGGTTTCTTTCTGTTTTTGCTGTCACTCGGTGGATATTAAAGAGCCAGTTTTGCATATTTTTATGCATTTCATTTAGGCAGCTAAATTATACATGACCCATCATGATGTAGCTGTGTTTTGCTGCTCGTCATTGGCTGTGATCTTGATCAAATATAGTGCCTAGGCGTTTGGTCAAAACGTTTTATTTTTTTTATATTCGTTGATGTCTTTTCTGCAGATGTGATGAAACCACTACACGTTTTTTTGCATTCAGAATTCTATAATTTTTTTTGGCAATCTAGATTGGGGGCGACCGGGGTTAATTGTCATAAATGGAAGTGCTCTCATAATAACCATTTTTATTAATAACTATTTTTAAGTCTTAATAATTATTTTTAATATATACATTTATGTAAATTTAAACATTTACAGCTATGACAGCTACAGCTATATTTTATTATTTTATTATCAACCACAACTGATAAGATAAGAGTCAACTATTTAATGTCAATTATCACGTGTGTTTTATGAGTTGTAATTATCACGATACAGTGACACGATACGAAACAGTGTTTGTTTGACTTTTAGATTGCTTTCATTTATCACATTATGTTCCTTTGTTTGAGTTTTCCTGCCACTCATCTGTTTCCATGGTAACTAATCATCATCACTGCTGCTCTTAATTTAATTCATCACCATGTGTATATTAGTTCCTCACCTTCACTTTTGTCTGGTTTGTCTGGTCTATGTTTAAGTTAGTATGTGTGTAGTTGCGTCAGTCTGAACCTTCTGTGAATTACCTTATGGATTTTTAATTCAACTCTGTGTTTTGAATCTTCTTCGTGTATTCCTGCACCCTTGCTGACAGTCATTTAATTTATAACGATATTTTTATGTTAAAATATCAGACGTGTATCATAGCTATTTTACTGTTATAATTTAGGTTGAAAGCCTTTAACAGTCTATTTAATGGCAGGTTCTATTGTGACAACATGCCCCACTGTTAAATACACAGCATTTTTTTTTTTTCTAGGCAATAATAACGGGGTAAATGTTCAGATGTTTTTTTTTTTTTTTTTGCCAAAACTTTAATATATGTGCCTAAACAGAAACTGGCTTTCAAAAATGATCCTACCCTGAAAAATATTCATTGGCGAGAAAATTGTGACAGCAAGCCCTGGTCTCCCCAATGTCTTATCTGGCCTCTGGTTATCCTGTGAACAATTGAATTACATCTCACCTCCAACCAACATAGCAAAACAATGAAAAATGAGGAAGATTACAAAGGATATCTCCTGAGAAATTACAGAGGTCATTACCTGCACTCCCAAAGATAAATCAGATATTATAGAACTGTTGTTAGACCAATAAACTCTCACTTATTTTCCTTTTCTTTAGAATTAAACCAAGCCACCGGCTTCAAAACGGTGAAATAAATTCGTAATCTAATTCGCTCAGGGGAGCCAAAACATTCCATCATTTCTGAATATTCAACACAATTCTCATTTTCCTTTTAATCTTTCACACACTTCCTCTTTTACATGGACTGAAAATGAAATACTTCAACTAATATGAGGGAGGTTCAGCCTTTGAGAACAATTATTAATTTTTACCAGCTCGCTAGAGGTGTTTCAGAACTCCCCCGGGCCTGGCTGTGTGCCGTCTGCCGTAGTGCCGCAAATTAAAGCGTTGATAATTAAGAGATAACAAGACGATTCTTAAGGCTGCTTCTCCTTCTGAGCACATGACTCGAGTGAACTGTCTTAAGGAGGGAAGATTTTCCGGCTCTCTGAACTGCACATATAGAGTCTTCTTTGGCAATTGTGAAACAGAAGAACATCTCGTCTCTTGTGGAACAAGGTCATCCGCCTGCGTTAGTCCGTCAGACAAAGTGCGCTCGCGACCCGATGCGGCGTCCTGGAGCTGAACCTCATCTGTGCCGAAGGACTCACCACTGCTGTTGTGTGCTCTGCTGGCATTGGAGATTCATTGTAACAGGAGAAATTGCTTTTGGGACACATCAGCTGGAGAGTGGCTCCAGTATTAGGAAACAGATGCACAGAGGAACACAACAGCAAGAGGTCAAGACCGTTCTCATGATGAAAATAATGTAGATGTATTTACATCCTTACTGCTGTCAATCAATTCAATTAATGATCTGTCAGTTAATCATGTTAATCACAAGTAACCAATATTAGCTGAATTTTTTTTTTTATTTGCGTACAAATTAGTAGCCCCAAATACATTAATGTATATATTATATTAATATTGTATATTATTATTGTTGAATGTTATATATATATGTGTGTGTGTGTGTGTGTGTGTGTGTGTGTGTGTGTGTGTGTGTGTGTGTGCTCATGTTTATATTACATTGTGGGGACCAAATGTCCCCACAAGTATAGTAAAACCTGAAATCACCTACATTGTGGGGACCAGCCAGCGGTCCCCATGAGGAGAACAGCGTATAAATCACACTAAATAATGTTTTTTGAAAATGTAAAAATGCAGAATGTCTCCTGTGATAGGTAGGTTTAGGGACAGGGGCAGTGTAAGGGGACAGAAAATACAGTTTGTACACTATAAAAACCATTACGCCTATGGAGAGTCCCCACAAAGATAGCGAACCAGACATGTGTGTGTGTGTGTGTGTGTGTGTGTTTGTGTGTCATATTCAATAATTATAATATGCAATACATTATTATTTTCAGTCAGCTGTTCCATAAATTAAATTAAATTATATGTGTGTGTGTGTATATATATATATATAATTTATACATATTATGCTATTATTATATACATATATTTAGCATATGTTTTTTTTGTTATTTCCCTTTAAAGTTGTTGTAGTGTCATGAATTGATTTGCATTTCATGTTTATTTTATTATTTAAAATAATATAATACATTTTAAATAAAATGTATCCCCCTCTCCCCTCTCCCCTCTCTCCTCTCTGAACCCTGGGAATGGCCCGGGATATGCCCGCCTGAAATATGCAACTGATTTTCCAACACCTAAATGCTGCCTTGCTTGAAGTCTGCTCATGCTGCGCCGGTGGGAATATTCAAAGCAGGTCTTATGAAATATTTATCGGAACATGAAAATTTCCCTGTATTTTAATTACCTGTTTTATACTCGAGGTACAATAAAGATTAAGTGAGCCCACTGCTCAGAGGTGACTCAGTGTTCATTTACAGAGATTATGGTGAATAATTAAAAAATGTTTGGTTGCTCTGTGGGTTGGAAGAAGAACCAATGAAAGGATTTATTCAGAGTCAAGCCACATCCATTAATTTTGAATGCGGCCCAAAGCACCTGCACAGAGTGTTGGCATGTTTTATTGAGAGAGCGGCTGTGTTTTCCAAGATCACATGCCCGGGAGGTCTCAGTCAAAGGTCTTCTCTTCAGAATCTATATGTTGTGTGTCATCACACATAAAACCCCTTAGCTAAACATAAACTCATCTAATGAGGAAAAAAACACCTTCAGTACATCCATGCCTGAAACAGACTCCAACGCAAGTACGTCAATTCATGCGCTTCGAGCGGCACAAACTTGATTTTCACGCGTCATAGCTAATTCAATTCATAGCGCAGTGCAGAGAGTACATGTTGCATTTCATAGTTCAGAGGTTGGGGGAATCGTTAATTCTGTGTTTATTTATTGCTATCTTGCAATAATTAATAACAGTTAAAATGTTTAAAAACACAAAAAATCTGATACATTTATGAAATCGTTAATTCTGTTTATTTATTAAAGTCTTGCAATAATTAATAACAGTTATAATATTTAAAAATTACAAAAAATCTGATACATTTGTGAAATTTTATTATTTTAAATAATTGTGACAAATATTAATTCAATTATAAAATTGTTGATGTATTAGTTCACAAAATGTAATTGCTTGTAAAAATTCACTCTTTTTCCCCCTGCAGAGAATATTAAATATTTAATACTTAAAAATATGATATAATACACACACACACACACATACATATATATACACACACACACACACACACACACACACACATATACTGTGTACACACATATATATTTTATTATTTTTTAAATATTAAATATTTTATATATATATATATATATCAGATAGAGCCAAAAAAATAACACATTTTTTCACAGAAAGAAAATGATTGGGAAAAAAATCACCTTTTGTATTCAAAGTAAACAATTCTTTGTAAGTAACATGAGAACGCATGTGTGCGCCTTGACATCTCTGTCATCTCATAAACGGGTACATACTTGTAATATTTCTAATTGAGGTTGGAAGGTGGATTTCCTCTTTCCTGTCTTGTTTAGGTGAGGATGTCCCTCTGGGAACTGTCCCTGGAGGAATGTGTGTTTTCGTCTTGGCAAGCATTGGTGTGCATGTGAGGAGGGCACTGTGCTTGGCTCATTTACATTGATGGCAAGACTTCTCCTTTGCTGGCATTTTCAACAGTCATTGATCCACTGCCTGGCTGATTAATCTTCTATAAAGGGATCAGGAGTCAATTAGTGTCTGAATTTCACTTTGAATTCCACATATGCGTCACCTTTCCCTTGAGGACCCCGACCCCTCCACACTCGTCCTCTGTACCGCACTCCTGAAATATACATCTCCAGTCAATTTACATGTTTCCCTTTCATTCCTCTAAGAGTAAAGAATACATCTGCATAACAAAGACAAAGGATCTACCTGCAGGAAAGAGACAGTGTGTTAGCTACCTAGAGACTGAAACACTAGGATTCATTATCTTTCTGGTTTTAAGTAGAAGTGAACAGAGGGTTGACATAAGATAATGATAAGACATTGTTCTCACCTGTCTGGTAATGGTTAAAAAAACCTATATGTTCCAAAACCTAGTGCCATGCCTAATATATCCCTCATAAAGGTTAAGGGTTTACCTGGTTAGTATTCGCCCCTGTTGGTTAATGTAAGGTAAAATTAATCAGGGGAGGTTCCAGTTTGCATTAATGCTGTGGAAATGATAATTATTCATTCATTTTCCTGTTGTAGGGGGCTAATGCACGAATCACGTCTGCATGGTGATTGATAAAAAAGAGTTTAACTGTACATCAATGACATATAACTTGTCTTTTTATAGGTGATTCAACGCAGAGAAGATGGTTCTGTTAACTTTTTCCGTGACTGGGAAGCCTATCGTGAAGGATTTGGCAAGATAACAGGAGAGCATTGGCTTGGTAAGCCATCCATGTCACTATCTGTAATACAATCTGTCTGGAAAAACGGCTTTAGTAATATCAGTGTCACAAAAAGATTTATAGAATGTTTCCAAATAGTTTTTCTCCTCATTCCGGTGTCGTTACAAATTTTCCAAACAATGTTTAGTTGTATGCAATTGTAATATGCAATGTCTATTACTGCATATTAAAATAAATGTTTCTATAACATATAATAAGTACTATATGCTATATATTATTCATTATACAAAATAGTTCGTTTTCGCTCCACTAATTTAATTGGACAAGTGACTTTCCAAAAATTTCATCTTGCCTGTATTTGCAACATCAACATCCTGTAAAAAGGTTTTTAAATATCAAACTGTTTTCGTTTCATGAGCAAAACTAACTAACCAGAAGAGCTGGTCATGTTGTGACTAAATGTAAATTACTTTATAACTTTTTGTTTATAGTTCTGTTGTGTAAAAGTGCAGCCGTGAATCACAGTTTCTTGGTTTTGAATGACAGTTACGCTTTAAAAGCAAGGGCGATGAGTTATTCTACTTCTGTCGTAACACTCAAACACGCTTCTCATGATTGTCACTCTTTTTATGTCTGTTTTTCTGACAAGTGTAAGGAACAGGGGCACATTTGGTTATTGCCACGGTGAACTGCCAGCCCGGACAAAATGCCAAGCTGTGTGTCCAAAGCTGAGCGTAGCAGATGGCAGTGGGTGGACAGGGAGCAAGGCTTTACAAAGAGACTGAATGTAGTGAGGAAACTTGTCATAGCATCTACTGTTGGTTTCATCCCATACTGGAATTATAGATCAGTGCTGATTGATTCAGCTCACTGGTTTTGGGATGGTTCACCCAAAATGTATTATTCACTAATTATTTACTCTCAAACTCATTTTGTTCCATTTTTACATGGACTAAAATCAAATAATAAAATTTAATTAAAATGAAATAGTCAAAACACCATAGAGAAAGTCTATTTCTTCTGATTATTTGTATGTCTATTCCTTACACAAAGCTATTGTATAGCTTCGAGCTTGGAATATAGTTATATGGACTATGTGTACAGTCCTTGACATACTTGTATAGTCACCTTGTCATTGTATGGAAAAAAAGCTTAACGATTCTAAGCAGAAATGCAGCATACAGGTTTGAAACGACATGAAGCGGAGTAAATAATGACAGAATTTTCATTTTTTGGATGAACAATTTTTTTTAAACCTGAGAGAATACAAGGAAAATGTTGTGGTTTGTTTGTGTATTTTCCTTGACAGTTGGTTGCTCTCCAATATGTTGAACATGAAGAAGATAAATTGCATTTTCTTTTATTTACTGCAAGGTCGCTCCTCTTTCGAGGAAAAAAAATACAAGTATTTTTTGATGACAGTCCTCATGGGCTGCGTCTTGTTTCTTTTATCGCCTTTGCCTGACAAACATTTTATGTCTAGACTTGTTCTTGGACTTGTTGTCTGTAACTTGCGCTCAAGGTCCTGTGTCTCAATCAGTGATGATGAACTATGACAGGCCCGTCACGGAGTGTCATCTTGGAGAGATTGACAGCTTCACAGCGAGAGCAGGACAGCACTTGCTAGCAGTGTCTCTCACGCCTGCTGTGGCTGAGAATGACTTTTCCCATGGCCTGCTCCTTTTTCTTTACAGTGAGTAAGACCAGCCTAGAGCAATTCCACAGGCTGTTCAACAAAGGATATTGCCTGTGTCGGTGGTGGTCAGGGGTTCGGGTCCCTGTGGGCAAGCCCAGGATGGAACAGTCCTCCCTGGAGTGACAAGGTTCAGGGCCCTGCCACCTAGTGAAGATGTGAATCGGTGCCAATGAGTTGAGCTGCTCCAGCCCACGCTCTTAATCAATAAGAGACATGAGGGAGCTAGAGACAATTAACCTCCAGGGCTGGTGAAATGAATTCCAGAAAACATCAACAACACAGACTCATCAGGAATGAGGTGACAGGGAAACCGGGGAGGGCAGAGGACCCGTAGTGAGAGACAATCTAGCCTCTCACCTCCAACAAATAGGATTACAGTGCACACTTCACAATAGCTCTAAAACTTACTTGTGCGTCATTCTGAATTGGGAATGTTGTGTAAATTCCAGGTCAGTTGAGGAATTTCAATTGAATATGATTAAGGAAATAAATAGTTTTTGTCCCCAAGTATACTTATTTAATCAACCTTTGTGGACTAGGGTGGACTATAGGCAGGGCCTAAAATTAACACTATGGGCCCTATCTTGCACCCGGCGCAAATGACTGCATGTATCATTTGTATTTTGCACCTGCGCAAAGCGGACTTTTCCCTCCACAGACGCACGTCGGTAAACTAGCGAATGAACTTGCGCTCCCTGGGTGGTTCAGCGCAAAAAAAGGAGGCGTGTTCCGGCGCAAACAATCCCTGGTGCTATTTTGCAGTTCATGAAAACAATTGCAAATGATACATTATTATAAGGAAACATATTAAAACACGAGGGAAATCATTGTTGTGCATGACGATGGGAAAAATAGGCATAAAGCTTACATATTTACCCAAATTATTATATGCATGTATAACCGAAGCTAATTTGGGTGGGTTTGTCCCATCCCCAATGTCACTTCTCTTTCTTTTACGGCCCTGACGAGAACATCGATCTCCTCGGCTGTGAACCGATTCTGAAGCGCGCCTGGTAAATGCGCCGTTATAATAGTATTGCGCCATGGAACAAGCGCACCTCGTTCATCATGCTCTTAAAGGGAATGTGATATGACGCTCTGATTGGTTTATTTCACGTTACGCCCAAACCACACCTATGAATAATGAAGCTACTTCAGACCAACCCCTTTTAAACTTGTGTCGGGCGCAAGAGTCATTAATCCCGCCGGTAAAATAGCAACAGCGCCCAAGACCTGCCCACAAAGTTACTTGCGCTTCACGCTTGATGCTTGCGTTTCAGATCGTTAAAACCCTATATATTAACACGTATATAACCAAGCGCCAAATGCAAGTAAAAATCGGTGATGGCGGGTATATGAAACAGTGTCAATTACATTTTTATGATGTAGGTCTGGCATGCCAGGCTAGTTCCCTTGACATATCCCAGTAGAATTTGTCCATAGGCTTTTGGATTATTGCAGAAAATAAGCTATCCAACAAAATTTTATTTTTCTTAAAGGGGTCATCGGATGCCCATTTTACACAAGCAAGCTGGTATGATTCTTTAGGGTCTTCATGTAAAGTTTGTAACATACTTTAGTTAAAATTCCTCAATGGTTGTGTAAAACAACACCCTTTCAATTCAATTCAAATTCCCATTTAAATAATAATAAATTGCAATTCATTTCAATAGAGATTGATGTTAGAATTTTGCTTGTAAACAGTTTGATTACAAAAATGGATTAAGTAATTAAATTTTTATTTGGTCTGGACTTTTTTACCAATATTTTTAAATACTGAATGAAATATAAGTATAAACCAATATTTGAGGTTTCTGAACAGAGCCAATGACAGACAAAGTTTCTCAGAGCTCACAGAAACTTATGAGCTACTTTTGGCGTTCATGCAAGCAGAGATCGCTTTAGTGCCACATTACCAATTAGCATGAAATGCTTGTGCATAAATGTAAGTAGAATATTAAGGGAGCAATATGAATATTAATGCACAAGAGTGTATTTTTGTGTCATCAAAGGAGAGGTTTGAATTATCATTCCATAATTTCCTTTTGTAGTGTATTAGCATATCCATTCATGATCAGCCTCCCAGAGCACTATAAATAAGTCTTTTATCAGTCATTTTCACATAATTCTGTTGAATTGCTTATAAGAAGTCATTCCCACTCCCTCATCACAAGCTCACGCATACACACAAACTTGTGTGCTTACACTTGTGTGGAACTCCAACGTACTGCTATTGTTCTTAAATTAAGCTAATTATACTGACTACATTCTTGAGAACGAGGAGTGTTGAAACCAGGGATGCGCCATCTATTTAACTAATGAAATGAGTTAGAGGAGGGAAATAACAATCATACTTAAACACCACCCATCTGAGGTGATAGTAAAAGTGATAGAAGTCTCTGTGTAAGAATGTATAGAATGTACAGGATTTTAAAGTGTACATAACACACACAGTTTCTGCCAGTCTCATGTTAATCTTGAGTACCTATAGAGTAGTATTGCATCCTTCATATCTCCGAAGAGTCTTTAGTTTTATCAGATTTATAAAAGACAGATACAGATGTAGCGATTCTTTACGCAAAAGTCGAGTTCCTGGAGGCGTGCCGTGGGCGGAGCTAAAGAGTCACGAGCACAGAGGTGTTTAAGAATAAACAAATGGACACTTATGGTGCTCAGCTGAACAAATGTATTTAAAAACACATTTTGATTCATTGTACGTCTGTGTTGTTTACATTATATGCACTTGCGCACCGATTGCCAACAAACACAGACATTTGATGCAGTTTTACTTATCGCCTGCGGTTCCGACTCATGACCGGGATCTTTTATTGCTGGGACTGCTCCTGCTTTCAGTTTCAAACGACCTGCAAATCCAGCGTCAAACTGGGCCTTGTTTATAAAACATTCGTCCACGAAATGCCGTGAACAAACTTTCACTTTCACTTTCACAACTCAGCCTGGTTTCTCCCAAGGTATTTTTTCTCCTTTCTGTCACCTGACGGAGTTTTGGTTCCTTGCCACTTAAAGGTGGGGTATGTGATTTGGAAAACGGCCGGCAGATTTTGAAAATACACAACTCAAAAGGTCCTACCTTCTTTCCTCCAACTCTGATTCGCGCGAGGGGGAGGGGGGGAGGGGGGTACGACCGTTTGATTGACAAACTTACTGTCCAATGATTCTAGGTGGTCTTGGAAATGATTGGCTGAATTTTTTTGAGTCCTGCCCGTTCCACAGATTATTAAATTGCTTAATTTTCATTTCAGTGCCTCTAACTCAGGGGCTGTAATTGGGTTAGGAATAGGATTTCAAGTGATTTTGAAAAAAATGGACAAAAAAGAGAATCACATACCCCACCTTTAATTGGGGACATTATTGATCTGCCTGCACCGACACCATTATATAAGAACTGAACTGAGCTGGACGATGACATCACGGTTTTCTCCAGAGCGGCTATATATATAAATTAACTAAATGAATAACTTTTTTACGACAAAAATGAACCATCACTTAACTTACTTAAGCTGGACTATGACACTATTTTCTTCTGGAAACAAACTTTGTTGCATTATTTCCCGGTTATCACTGTAAAGCTGCTTTGAAACAATCTGTACTGTAAAAAGTGCTATATAAATAAAGTTGACGACATCTTTCACCTACTCGAAAAAAAACTTTCTGAAACTTATACAAACGCTGAGGGAGTGTATTTGGCACAGAAATACTTTGGCCATGTTTAGCATGAGAATCCAACTCTTTAGCCCTTTAGTGTAGGAAGTCAGAAAGCATAAAATAGCATTAGACATCCCATTCAAGGTAAAGTGTAGGATTATGTTTCCAGTTTGGCCATTTCATTATGGATCATGGATGTTAAATGATAATGAACTGTTATCATCTGAATCAGCAGGTTTAATTTGATATATAACATACACAAACTTTGTTTTTTATCATGTTCCTGAACTGAAATTGTGTGGTGAGCTTTTTGTCAGAATCCTATGGGCCAGTTCTTTTGTCAAGAGAACTTTCTTCTTTTGATGACCTGACCAAAATAATGAACTTAACCCTTTTCCTACATCCTCTTAAGGAAGAAAAGTGTGTATTTAATCATGTTTACTTTATCCCTGCCATATCCCCACAATCATCACATAGTGTTCCCGAGAGTCTGTCCAGTTCCGTCAGCAGAAAAAAGGATCGTAGCCTATAATCGCATTGATCCTCATAAATCTCGTCTCATCACAAATGTTCCCTGACAGAAGGTAGAAATTGCCACAACTGTTTACCATACAAAAGATTTTGCCCTTTTGACATGTTTTTTGGGTAGACGAATATTTGTTTCTGATAAGTTTTTCGGTGACTCACTATGTGAGACTTTTTTGGTGAAAATTGATTTGAAGCGTGTCTAGTTTGCCAGTTCTACACAGCATGTGTGGTGTTCACAATATCACTCGTCACTCATTAAAGCTGAAGTGTGTCATTCATGCACAATTGGAAAAAAAAAAGTTTTAAGGAAGTCAGCCTATAAATCTCTTACTTATATTTGTGTCTTTATATCAAGGAAGTATTTTGACAATGAAAAATGTCTAATACCTCACTCTTATCAAATGCTCTGAATTTTGCAATCGTCTGCCCTTCAGTCCTTATCTGTAGAGCAGAAACTGTCACAATATCTTGGCAGAGATAGAGACCGTGATTGAACAGATAGTTTAGACGGACCCTGTGAACTTCCTGCTGGCAAGCAAACTTAGCAGAAGTCGGTCAGGCCCAAAAGCTGTGGTCGATATTTAAAAGACTATGCAGTAGTCTTTTAAAGAGGTAAAAAAAAACAAGAACCATTATTTCCTTCATTGATTTTTTTTCTTTTTCTTAAGATATCATATTTCAGGGCTTAACAAGAAGGAGTATTCCCTGTGTGAGAGTGTTTCTGTCACTTAACCTCTAGTACGCTCACACACATCTCCTAGACGTCTGTTAAAAAGTGCTTCATCTGGAAAGCACAGCTAGTTAATTAGTGTGCAAAAACTTCATTCATGCGTGCATTCTGATAAATTCATACAACATAAGACACATCATAAATACGTGAATGGATCATTTTTATTTGGACGATTTTTTTTGTGATTAAATACACACGTCAAATAGATTTCTAGGTGATGCCAGAGCATTTCGAAATCTGCATTTGTTAATCTATCTATCTATCTATCTGTCTGTCTGTCTGTCTGTCTGTCTGTCTGCCTCTCTATCTATCTGATTTCCCACCCATCTATCCATCCATCCATCCATGCAATTACCCACCCACCTATCTATCTATCTATCTATCTATCCATCAATCCATCCATCCATCCATCCATCCATCCATCTTCTTTAACACGCAGTCAGTGGAAAAGACTTTTGTACTTGTTGAATCACTAGCTGTGTTAGTAAAGAAAGCATTACTCAGTCAACCTCACTGTCTTGTGCTTTGGCAATTTATTCACAGATATGTGCTCTTGCTTCAGCTTGCGATAAATGAAGATGTTATCTCAAGGGCTTTTTGACCCATTACATTCTCTTTTTTTTTTCCTGGCGGAGTGTGTAAACAGCATGAAGAAAGCGAGGGTGGATGGATGCTGTTGATGTGAAGTGACTTAGTTACCAGTAGAACGTCTCAGAAAAGCGTGCCGGTGGCTCTTAGTTCTTAGAGCTTGACATACGAGTGTAACTTCCATTTTCCACACATGCATAAACTAGCTGTGCCTCAAGCGCTCGCGCTGGTCATGAGAAAAAAAAGTCATTAAGTGCTTCTACCAGGTTTTTCCTCGTCTCTCACAAACATATTGCTGACTGTTGGGAATACTCTAATCCCCCTCAAATCTCAGCTTTCTCGCTTTCTGCTGCCGTTTTGCTTTGTTTTCCTATTCAGATGTTGAAGACCTACTGATTTCATTAAGCTTAGACTGGCATTTTCTCACCACTGATGTCGGCTCCATGCAAGCTCCCCACGTCTGGCCGGGTGAATTTTAAAAAGTGGGTTAAAAAGATGGCCGCCTCTCCTGGGTGTCTCTGCACTCATTACTCAACACAGAACCTCCATTAATAGACTGCAATGCATTCTAACTACCCGAGACTTCAAAAATGAGCCACGCTGTCATAGGAGCCTGTGAATATGCTTTTGGCTAGCTGGTCTGCTTTATTGTCACTCCATCATTGGCATTCTCTTAAAGGGACAGTTAATTCGATATAGTTAAAAAGAAAATTCTGTTATCATTCACTTAAAGCTTGAGTGACTTAATTTATTCTGTGGAACACAAAACAAATATTTTTTGGTGAATATTCTGGCTGCTGGTCATTTTAAAAAAGTTTTTTTGTTATAGGTTTTCAATTATAATTATGAAAATATCCATTCAATTTAGTTAATATTTCATCAGGTCATATTCATTCATTAGTCATTAAACATTTTATATTATACATATATAATATTTATGTGTATAATGTCAGTAATTGTTTATGAAATAAATAAATTTATAATTTCTTTCAAAAACAAAAAAATCGTTCTGACCCCAAACTTTTGAAATATTATGTTTTAATTAAAATGTTTCAATTATTGTCGTAATGCAATCTTGTCATAATGCAGTGCAAATCTTTGTTATTGTTTAAAAAAATTAGCTAACAATCATTTTAATTGACAATATTAATGCTGATCCTGTACTCTTTTTAATGAAATGACAGATGAAACAATGACAGAATTATCCTTTCAAGAACCCCCTAAAACAAGACGACAACATCAAAATAGCCTTGCTAATTTGTTTTATTTTCAAATCTGTAAAAGCTACATCAAGAATCTGCTGGTTTTCTCTCTTTTTCTTCGCATCCTCACCTCCCCGTTTCTTTTTGAAATTCATAGTTTGTTCTCTCACTCACTCATTTCCAAACTGTATCCTGCTATTACACTCTCAAACCCCCCTGGATGTTGCACAGAGATATATGGCAGAGATACTGCTGACAAACACATTTTCCTTGTCTCCACTGGATCATGTGTGTGTGTGTGTGTGTGTGTGTGTGTGTGTGTGTGTGTGTAAGCTCTCCCTTCTGAATCACACTGTTATTGTTTACTGCCACAAGATGGAAGAATCCACTACAGTGACCCCCTCAATATTTAAAAACCGGAGGATTTCAAAGAACACGAGTCGATATTGTGACTCTCCATTGTACAGACGCTCGAGCGAGATGTTTCTGTCAGAAAGTGTTAATTCAGAATAAATTTTTAAACAGTCTAAAGTGCAGCTGATGCTGTAGTGTGTTCGAACACAGCTTGGGGAAAGAAACCTTTACATCTCACAAGGTAAGGAGAAGTGTGACATTTCTGTTGATCTTCTACTGAACATAAGACTCAGCAAGGTGCAGTTAGTGGTTGAATAAACAGCGTTTGCGTTTAACTCTGCAAGTGGTGTATTGATGAGAGCAATACCAGCCTATAGTGAAGCTACACCCTTTAGCTAGACTAGAAGTGATTAACACATGTAACTAACTACACTGAGGCTTAGTGTTTAGCCAAGCACTGGATTAGTCAAAACAGCCTGTAACATGGATGGACATGAAAATGATCACTTAATAAAGACTTAAATTTCACTAAATCTACTGTATATAGATCTTTTTGACAATTGTCTTGGTAAAAGTTGAATGTCGAAGTTGGTAGTTCAAATGCTGTATATGGCATCCCGTCCAATGTAAAAAAAAAAAAAAACTAAAAAAAAAAAAAAAAAACTGCTCAGTTATATAAGATATAGCATATCATATCATAAAAAAAAAAAAAAAAAATAAAAATAAAAATATATATATATAGAAACCATAACTTATGTCAAAAATATAATTATTTATAAATATAGTGTAAATAATAAAGTATACAGATTTTTTGCTACAACAAACATGATCAAAATAATTGTGTTCCAGAAGGATGACATATACATTTAAAAGTTACATTAAACATGTAAAGTATTATGCCATTGTTTTTTTATTTTATTTTTTATTTGCTTTAAGCATAAACCTAACAAATGATTGAGATTTATACAAAAAATATGAATAATTTACCAAAAATAAACTGAACTCTTTCCCCAGCATTCTGTCATTAATGAGAAAACGCCTTCAATAACGGAATAACCGATATCAGATGTAATCATATGCATATGTAAAATAACGTGATCACCAACATTAAACAGCATATAAATCAAAACTACCTAACATTACAGAATGAAATGTTGACCCAAGATGAGGTATAACTGTGCAAGCATTAGGGGTGTTGGTGGACTCGATTTGACAAATATGTGATTTTCTCAAAATGTTGCTTTTTAATTAAACTTACTCACATTCAAGTGATGATTAAAAAAAGAGAAGAAACTAATTGGATGTTAAGAGGATATTGGATAAATGTTTTATGAAAACAAGTGTTGATAAACAATTTTGCTTTTTCACGTTGATTGGTTTTGTTTTTTTCCTGGAAAGCAAGACAAAAATACATAGACCATGTTTTTTGTCACACTGCTTAAGAATGTAGTGCTGCTAGTTTTAGTTACTGTTATAACAATGCATTCTCTCACAATAGATCTGGTTCTCCCTTTACCTTCCAATTCAGTCGTCTTCACAGGTCAGCGTGGCAGGTTTCCTCCAGGATTATGTGAGATTTTCATACATCTGATGTAAAGTAATAGAGAACAGCCTTGCGTCCACATCCGGTAATAGTTTTCTCGGTCTGTAAGGTGAATTCACAGATGATTCAGAGAGCGAAAATAAAGGATGGACTGAATAAATAGGGTAGATCTTTCACGAGACAGCCATCGCCCATTCGATGGAGTGATGCAATGTGTCTACGGGCTGGTGGAATGAATCTAAGCAGGGAAAGAAATGGATATCAAACCAACGTGGTCCCCGCTGACTTGTTTGGCACTATGAAAATATTGGCAATTTTCACTGGGTCTTTATCTGTGATTTATCTGTGAGTATAGCCCTCCAGAGGCTTTGAATAAAACATGGCCTTGCTCAGCATCCACAAAGCGTTCCATTAATCGCCATTCGGATTGTTTTAGACTGACTACTTATCTTGCGCCGTGGACGGACCACGTGGCGTTCGCTGGCCATGCACGGATGGCCTTGAATTTTATGGGGGAGATGCAAGCTAAAATTGAAAATTCCTCTGATCTTCTTCTCCTCGCCTGTCCTTGCCCTTCTGCATTATGTTCTATTTCTCTCTCTCTCTATCTTTCTTCTTCCTTGTGTGGAAATGAGATGCTATCACAGCTTTCGGCTTCACTTTTAAACACCGTAATCCATTATAAATGTTATCAATCCAAGTGTTTTCCTCTTGGAAAGGAAAAAGATCAGCGCCAGCACGGTCATGACAGACACTGGTAATGCTTCTTCAAGCGTGCACACGTGTGTTATTATCATTGCATATTTTCACATTGCTTCCCAACCTGGTTTATCTTAATCAACACCAGACCTTTAGTGTAAAGCATTTATGTTAATGAAAAGAAAATCTGTACTTTTGCCACAGGTTTTGTTACGCCACACTTTGCATTATAGAACAAAATATACAATTATTTTAAAAGGGTCATGATGTAACAGTTTGACTCTTTTGCAATTGGAGCTTTTTGCTTGTGAGTCCTTCTTCAACCCACACTACACCGTGACACATGACATGGATCTTCTTATGATAATTTTAATATGTTCCTTAAGGTTCAAATATAATGTAAAAGTTTTTAGCAAAAAAAAGAAAGAAAAAATAAATATATATATATATATATATACTCACCGGCCACTTTATTAGGTACACCTGTCCTACTGCTCCTTAACACTTAATTTCTAAGCAGCCAATCACATGGCGGCAACTCAGTGCATTTAGGCATGTAGACATGGTCAAGACAATCTCCTGCAGTTCAAACCGAGCATCAGTATGGGGAAGAAAGGTGATTTGAGTGACTTTGAACGTGGCATGATTGTTGGTGCCAGAAGGGCTGGTCTGAGTATTTCAGAAACTGCTAATCTACTGGGATTTTCACGCACAACCATCTCTAGGGTTTACAGAGAATGGTCCGAAAAAGAAAAAACATCCAGTGAGCGGCAGTTCTGTGGGCGGAAATGCCTTGTTGATGCCAGAGGTCAGAGGAGAATGGCCAGACTGGTTCGAGCTGATAGAAGGGCAACAGTGACTCAAATAACCACCCGTTACAACCAAGGTGGGCAGAAGAGCATCTCTGAACGCACAGTACGTCGAACTTTGAGGCAGATGGGCTACAGCAGCAGAAGACCACACCGGGTGCCACTCCTTTCAGCTAAGAACAGGAAACTGAGGCTACAATTTGCACAAGCTCATCGAAATTGGACAATAGAAGATTGGAAAAACGTTGCCTGGTCTGATGAGTCTCGATTTCTGCTGCGACATTCGGATGGTAGGGTCAGAATTTGGCGTCTACAACATGAAAGCATGGATCCATCCTGCCTTGTATCAACGGTTCAGGCTGGTGGTGGTGGTGTCATGGTGTGGGGAATATTTTCTTGGCACTCTTTGGGCCCCTTGGTACCAATTGAGCATCGTTGCAACGCCACAGCCTACCTGAGTATTGTTGCTGACCATGTCCATCCCTTTATGACCACAATGTACCCAACTTCTGATGGCTACTTTCAGCAGGATAATGCGCCATGTCATAAAGCTGGAATCATCTCAGACTGGTTTCTTGAACATGACAATGAGTTCGCTGTACTCAAATGGCCTCCACAGTCACCAGATCTCAATCCAATAGAGCATCTTTGGGATGTGGTGGAACGGGAGATTCGCATCATGGATGTGCAGCCGACAAATCTGCGGCAACTGTGTGATGCCATCATGTCAATATGGACCAAACTCCCTGAGGAATGCTTCCAACACCTTGTTGAATCTATGCCACGAAGAATTGAGGCAGTTCTGAAGGCAAAAGGGGGTCCAACCCGTTACTAGCATGGGGTACCTAATAAAGTGGCCGGTGAGTGTATATATACACACAGGTGAAACTCGAAATATTAGAATATCAGGCAAAAGTTGATGTTGATGATTATGGGTTACAGCTTATGAAAACCTCACATTCAAAATCTCAGAAAATTAGTATATCACATGAAATCAATTAAGAAAAAGGATTTTAAATACAGAAATGTCAGCCCTCTGAAAATGTCGCACGGGTATATTTGTGGCAATAGCCAACAAAACACTGTATGGTTCAAAATTATCGATTTTTCTTTTATGCCAAAAAGGATATTAAGTAAAGATCATGATCCACGAAGATATTTAGTGAATTTCCTACCTTAAGTGGATGCAAGTGGATGCAGCACAATCGCCAGCAGAAATGGAAACATTTCAAGGCGATTTTCTCAATATTTAGATTTTTTTGAACCCTCAGATTCCCGATTTCAAATAGTTGTATCTCGGCCAAATATCGGCCACAGCTTTTGTGGTCCAGGGTCACATATACTAAATATATTAGTTTCACCTTTTAATTTGAATTACTGAAATACATGAACTTTTGCATGATAAAATTGTTTTTTTTAAGAGTTTCACCTGTATACTGTATATATATATATATGGGAGGGAAACGATTTTTTTCAACCCTCATTCTGACCGTCTGTCATAAATGATCTGAAGGGGCGGCTCCTTTAAGGCTTGTCAGTAAGTAGCCACTGTTATGATTGGCTAACGTCATTGCATAAGAAACAGTATCAACTGCCATTTGCCATTTCACCCAATAAAGCATTATGAAATTGTTTACTTACAGTTTGTGATGCAGCTTCTGTTAGATCCAAAACAGCTGACCGCTCTATCTGTCAACATAAGTGTCTTTGCAAACTCTCCATTACACTTTGCCTCGTTTACAAAACAATCTGCAGTCAAATGCTCCGAACAAACATATAATCCTCTGACATGATCCATAACGCCATTAAAATGAAACCATCCGCTTATTCCTGACGCTGATATCCTTCTGAAATCTCTACAGAAATGAGCAGAGGAGCTGTTTAAACAGGACGCATCAAAACGAACGTTCCTTTACGCTTCCATTTACTCTTATTTGTCCTGTTGTCGACAGACTCAAGTCCATGGAGTATGTCAGAAACTGAACGCGTTTCTATATTTTTGGAGCTTGATTAAATAAATGCTTTGTTTATAATGAGGAGGATGTTTTAATGATGCAAAGACCTCTTATATGTCAAGAGATCAAGGCAAATGTTTTTTGTGTTAACCAAAATTGGGGCACGGTTTACAAATTAAACTTCTTGCAAAAATATATTTATAAAGTTTATACAATAATTACATTATATTAATTTAAAATTAATTATATTTTGATATATTACATAATTATTATTTATATCATAATTTTGTTACAAAATATTCCATTATAAGAATAAATAACATTTTAAATCTATTAAAATAGAAAAGTGCCGTTTTAAATGTTATAATATAATACAATATTTCCAATTTACATACAAGGCACACAGAGAGAATGGAAAATACGGAGAGCATCGGCTTTCGTTTCTGTTCTGACAGCCGCAAGACCACGGCGAGCACTGTGAGTGTGTGTTAGAGAACATTGTGCTTGGTACGTTTTTCGTCTTCAAACCAAACTTGGGTATCCAGTCGACAGAATTTAAATCCCGTCTGGCTATTTATTTATTTATTTATTTATTTATGTATTTTTATCATAGACAGTAAAAGAAATGGACACAGCGACCCCATAGACTTCAACGGAGAAAAGTGAAGTCAATTAGAAGAACTCACTTCCTGATGGCCAAGCGTACTGCGGCTCACACTGAGCTTGACGACGTAGATGTGACGTAAGCAACCTGTCTGACAGTGGTACGTCTTCTAGCTGTGCCAAGACAAATCTGAATTCCTCAAAACGTTGTTGAAAATATTTTGTCCCGTTGCTTTTATGGACTCTCTATGGGCTTCTCCCTTGACTTTATCGGACTTCATGCCTCCTCGTCACCCCCAATTGCCTCATAGACATTAAAAGATTGCCCGCGAGCTTATCCTCCTGTCTGTACGGTAATTTCTCTACTGCGCGACAGAGAGTCGCGTGTTATGACGCAATCGTTAGCCTATTTTTACAAAAACTGCTGCTACGTGGCCATAACGTAAGATACAAGGTAATGGAGCCCTTTATACATTGTCGTGTTTCTTTAGAAATAAACAATGGACAAATGGAGTCTTTAAATGTCTCAGATGTAAAGTTATTCGCTGTCAAAGTGACGCAAAAATGAATGAGAGGCTAACAGCGGGTGAAGGCTTGTTAGCCAATGGCGGCCCCCTGACGTCAGTTTCCGGCTGGTGGATTACCCCCTTGATTTTTATTTATACCTTTATTTAACCAGGAAGTCCCTTGAGACTGAGATCTCTTTTCCGAGGGAGACCTGGCCAAAACGGCACACCAGTTGCAATTTAAATACAAATACAGCATAGACAAAACAAACAGCAAGCATCACACATAAAAGAAAGGAACAGGTCACATATGGCAGTTACAAAAGGCTAGCGCGCTTTCCATAATGTTTATGCATTAGGTCAGTAGGCGGAGAGTAGACGGTCTTTTGGTACCTCTGGAAGTGGTTGAAAATGGACAAGCTCAAAACGTTTTAGCCCGCGTTTACACCTTCGTCCACTTGTGATCCGATCGACCAAAACGCATCTTAATACCAGGTGTAAACAGGGTCTGTGTGATCTAACTTGTACAATACCACTGATTGTGTAAAGGTTGTGTCTGGCCAAGTATTGTGTTTATTAAGACAGATGCAGAGCTTTACCGATCTCAGAGATGGTGCATTTAAAAAAAAGAAAGAAAGTTAAATAGCAATGCTCCATTGAATGCTTCAGATTCCTAATGGGAGCTATTTTTCAAAGAGCATTATTTTTCTAGTCTCTGTAACCTTCGGGATGCTCTGCATATTTTTCTGTCTCACGGCATCCATTCATTTAGCCAAACCTGACACAGTAATGACCTGTAATATGTGTTTTGTGAAGCGTTTCAGAGGAATAGACAGGCGGCGAGCTGTAGACATGAAAGCGGGTCAGCACACAGATAGGAGGCTGATGTCCCTGATAAGATTTCAGCTGATGGCAACGCAAAGCTGCTGTGATGCTATCAGTGAAAGCACTCCAGATTATTTCACAGTGATAACTGAACGGCCATTAACACCCCATAACTTTATAGATGAATGAGGGGGAACAGACCTGGACTTCTTATCTTATTAATACTGATACAGCATATGCCACAATGAGGACCTAGAAGATAAAAAAATATTATTTGATCATTTACTCACTCTCATGTCATTCCAAACCTATATGACTTTATTTCTTCTGTTTAACTTTAAAGAAGATATTTTGAATATCATGCTGGTTACTCATTTCCATGCAGTAAATAAATGGATAAGGAAGCAAAAGCATCATTAATGTATCATAAAAGTAGTAGTGCACTAAATTCCAAGTAGTCTGAAACCATTCAATATCTTTTTATATAGCATGGTAAATCTCTCAAATTTGATGAAGTTTGCATCATTAATTCTATTAATTTTCTTGGTTATTAGTAAAGCAGCTTTGAAACTATTTCTATTGTATAAATCGCTATTTTCCCTAAGTATAGATGAGTAAGATGGCTGCTTGTGTGTGCCACAGTATTCCAACATGGTAATTAAGTTTTTACCTTAGCGACAGATTAAATGTTATATGTTGTGACAGTCCCCACATGAATAAAGGATGTGAATCACGCTGGATCCGATGACACTCATGTTCAACCTCATTTTTGTCAGTGCCAGTTCAAACATGTTCTGTTGGCACATATTAAATTAGAATAAATTAATTTTATAGTCACAATGCTGCAGTTAGTACACTTTCTCCTGCTGTTGAGCTCGTGTGTTCAGGTCCAAATCCAAAGTCCTTATGAAGCAAGTTGTTTTATGTGTATATGAATAAAGAGGGATGTTTTTGGTATTATTTACATCATTGTGAGCCAATTATACTATTATTATATTTGCCTTTCTATAGCTATTTTTACACTGTATAGAAGTTGCATCTCTTAAACTAAAGATGTATTGTTTACGCAGGTTCAAAGAGGTGGTGTGAATATATTAACATGGATTCACAATATTTTTGCATGTTGAATAGTTATGCCAGTAGAATCATTTACTCAAACGATTCATTCAAAAACATTTGATTCATGTGAGAAAAGCTAAGTGACTTTGCTTATGAGTGAGTCATTGTGTCATTCACTCGAATGATTCATTCAAAACACTGATTCATTCTGGAACAAAAGAAGTGATTAGGTGTGTTGGACTTGAAGTGGCGCTGCACAGACAGATCGATACGTAACCGTCTGCTCTCTTATCGCTTTAGCGGTACTTTGCAGCGAGTGATTTCGGAGTGCGCCGGAAGAGCTGTACGCTTTTGCATAGTTTGTGCTTGCTGTTTAATAATCATTTGAAACTAGCAGTAGTAATTAATTTAACAATTTTATAATCAATTAAAAATGAATTTATACCTATGTGATATTACGCTGTAGCCACGTTGGACCAGCGGTTTGGAAAACGGATGGATGGATGATTCAGCTGCAGGCGCCATCTTCAGGTCCGTCGTGCAAATTTAGTTGGCGCTACTCTCACAGTGCATTATGGGTATTCTCCAGGCATAGAGCATACATCAGATGTACACTCGTCATTGCATTGCATTATGGGATTGAATGAGTGCACTCAATAACGTCCACTATGGTTTCGGACACCACTACAAATGGCTGTCCCCTCAAATAGTGCCGTATTTAAGGGTATAAGGGGGCGATTTGTGCTTTTGTGAATGCTGTAATGAGAAATCAACTAAATTAAATGCGCGATGGTATATTGCATTAGCAGCCGTCATAGATAATTACCCTTCTTTATAGTATGTCAGAGCTCATCACTGTCTTTAATTGGATTGGTCAGGAATGTGTGAATGGCCAATGATATAAAGGCAGGTCTGCTTGTTCTGTAGTTTCTAAGTGTTGAGCAAGTTTACACTGTGTTTGTTCCAGTCTCTGGTGGGAGGTCTCCATATGTTCTTTTTAATTGCGCTGTAACAACTGCATTGATGTGAGGTGTACCTACAGATGTGTTTTCAATAGCACACAAACAGCTGTTCTGCCCTAGTTTTTACAACTCGTCCATTTTACCTCAGCTGTTTCCAAAGCACTGTGCTCCTGTACCTTATTGCGGCTCATATTTAATGCCCCGATCTGGCGTCTGACAGCGAAAGGTTCGTTGCATATTCTGCCAGAATCCCTCTGGAGGATCCTGCAGGCGACAAGAGACACTTTTTTCGTTCTGAATATGTAAACAAGCGCTGCATCAGGTGTAATTAAATCCCTCTTCTTGATTTGCATATAATTGAGCTCAAGGCCCAAAAATGGATCTCGCCGAGACAGCTTGCAGCGAGCGTTTCTTGTGCAGACGGGGTTTTAGAAAATTAGTCAAATCGATATTGGTGCGGTCGACAGCGCCCACCTGTAAACAGCAGCTTTGATGCGGCACACTGGGAAGGGACAGGCATGTTAGGTGCGATGATTCATCCTGCAGAGAACTGAAGATGTGCTGGATGCTGTGTCACTGCACTGGCAGGTGTTCAAAGCCCCGTACATCGTGACCTCGGGGCGCAATCGAATGTGCGAATTTCTGTGTTTATATGTGCGATCGTGAGAGTGGAAACCCCTGTACTGAACTCAAATCTCTCCTTCAATTCTCGAACGTCTCGCTTTTGTCTGACAGGGCAGGGGGAACAGCCATGCGAGACGCATCTCATAGAATGGTTGCGGAGAGCAGCAGAGCCCTCACAGAAACGCAGATGGAGCAGCTTGATTAAAAATTAATAGCAGAGGACTGTTGCACAGGGAGAAAATGAGCGCAGCTCTTGGCTTGTCAGAAAGAAATCTGTCCTCCGCTGGCACGGCTCAGCACGAGCCTCCGATTTCACCACTGCCTCACCTCCTCAAGTTCCTCAGTTTAGTTCTAATCGAAACACGAATTGGGCCTCCTTCAAAGAGGCAGCTGAAGAATTGAAACATGAAATTAATAATCTCAGAGTCCAGTGGTGAAGCAACAAGTCATTTTACTGTTTAGATGCAATACGTGTCATTCTAAAATACCAGGGTCGGTCATGCACCATACAGATAAATTTTATATTATATAATTTTATGTTGTTTTTTTTATATTCTGTTGCAAATAAGCTTTAGCAACAAGCACTATGATACATACATTGAATGTTTATTGTATCTGTCCCTATGCAAATAAAACATTAAATAAATAAATAAATCTGTTCAAACAGGATGCAGAATTGAAATTTGAAGGAAGTAGAACAAAAATGACTTGAAATTCTGAGAAATTCATGTAACACATTTTTTTAACTAAAAAGTTTGTCAAGATAAACTTGGAATGTTAGTTTTGAAAGTTTCCTCAAAAGTCTAAAAAGCCTTGAAGTTTGAAGATTTATAGGCCTGATAGACAGACAGACAGATGATAGATAGATTCATTCATTGAGTCTCATTTTGTCTAACATCTTTTGTGAAAAAAGAAAGTCATGAAAGTTTAAAACAACATAATGGTGAATAAATGACAGAATTCTCATATTTGGTTGAACTAACCCTTTAATACCAACTATTTAATTCAGTCATACAGGCCCAACATGAAGCCTTTCAAAGTTAAACGGCACTTCAAAGTAGCTTTCACAGAACAATTGATTAATTACTACCTTCTACACCTTAGCACTTCATAGTGATTCAGGGCAACATGTTCGCTGTTTTATATATCTCTAAGAAATTATTGTTACTTGGGTTGAGTGAGTCTCTTGAGATTTAATTAAAGTCCTGAATGTAATTATGTAAATTCAGAGGAAATCCACAGTTTAAACATAACTACGGTACTTACATTTCAAAGATTTCTGTTTGATGTCAGAGCATGTTAAATTTTATGCCTGGAGATATGTAAATGTTCATTCCAATAGCCAAAAGACATTCTCCTAAATTTGACTCCTTAAAGTGAAAAATATTAAGCTGTGTTTTATAGACAATATACAGAATGAACAGAATGATATTAAACTGATAAACCCTTGACAAGTGCATCTTTTCAGATGATGCTTAATTATTCAAACATTTTTCATTTTGTAATCATTCTAACCTCCTTTATGGTGGTCTGTAAGGAAAGAAGGAGAAGATATCTTTTGTAAGCGCAAGAAAAACATCTAACACGTTACAACAATTAAAAAAAGCTATGTCATCGCAAGATAGTAGATATTTGGTGCTTAGACAACATGGCCCATCAAGGCTGTGGAAATGATATGATGAAAGGTTGAGGGGTTTGTGTTTGATTTTGTTGTGTGGACTCAGACGAATGTCAGATCCGCTGTGGAGCGAGCTCCTCCCCGCAGGGCTTTCAGGCGGCAGTTTCGGGGATAATCAATGGTTCCCAAAAACAGATCAAACTGTCTTTGTGTCAACAACACTGGAAGCTATATGAAGTCACCCTGATATGTTATTGCCTCCATATCCAACTCATCCAACATGTGATTTACAGCAGTCATTCTCAATAGGTTTTGCTTCAGGAACTAGATTTTATATATATATATATAGTGGCAAGTCAACAGTGCCAAAACACACACTGCTGCTGTTGATTATTGCTGCTACTGGTGCTGCAGAGCAAGTATGGACTTGCTACTGCTAATAGGTACACAGACACACTGCTGTGAGCAAGTAAGATGCTGCTGCATAATCAAACATACATAAATCCCGTAGCAGATCTAGGCAGGTGGAGCTGGGGGAGGTGGAGGGTTTCAGAGGATTAGCCTACAGCAAACACTGAATCATTTAAATGTTGATCAGCAATCTCATTGGCTGCTGGATCAGCAGAGGCAAATCAGCTTGTGCCATATGATAATAATGTGATTGCTTGCTGATTGCATGTAAAGGACCTTTGTATGATCATTTCATTTTAATAGATCACTGCCATAAAAAGAGCTTGTTGACTATACTTATCAAAGTATAGTCAGGGTCAGATCATATCGTGCAAAACAATAGGAAGATTGAAACCCCGACCAGGTGAAGATAATCATACGCACATTAGTTTTTAGATGAAGGACAGCACAGCCAGCCCTCTGTCTTTAGCACGGCTGTTCTGATATATCGCACCTCTGTGTAACATTTCTGGGTCCCTGAGTTGAAACAGAAATGACCTTCGAGTGCAAATGGCCTATCCATTTAGTCAGCGCAGAGACCATTAGAAGGGTGTTGGTGCTTAATAGAGCCTGATGTTGCGCTCGGCTGCTGCTGGAACGGTACCACACCAATCCCCCTCCATTCAAAGCCATCATAACCATCTCTGTTATTATGCCAATATCATTTGAACAAATGTTAGTCTATTCTGCAGGACTGCAGGGAGGCAGATAGACTGCTGCTTCTCACCCAGGCTATCATGTAACTTTAGGTTCAAAGTGGTGAGGAGCATTTCAGATGCAAAGGGGTGAATCTTAAAAGATGTAGCAGACACAAATAGACTTAATAAACTTAATAAACTTTAACTAAAATTTGAAACGTTCCATTGGCAACTAACTAAAAATATGTCGAAGTTGAAGTACTAAAATTACTAAAAATAAAATTACAAAAAATAAAGCCAAATAAAATGTATTTTCTTAAAAAAAATCAAAAGCTAATAAAAATGCTAAAATCACAAAAATGAAAACTGAAAAATAAAAAAAATAAGTCTAATTCAAATATAAATATACACTGTGTGTGTATGCTATTACAAGTTAATATATTAACTTGGAATAGGATGCACCAATTAATCGCAATAAGGTTTAGTATTTTGAGAACTTTTCTTTTTAGATGACATCATGAATTTGATACACAACGGCCACTTTTCATTTCTGATTAATAAAAATGTTTTCTCACTGAATATCTTGTTTTACTCTGAAATTTGCCCGTTTATGCAAAGAAATGGGTTGTGAATGGCTTCACGTTGACTTAAAACAATATCTCAGTGTCAGTGCTAATGTTAATAATTGTTATAACCCGTAGCTCTTTTTTTTGTAGATATCTAATGGCTGTTGAACATCTGTTAGGCACAGTGTGATGCTTTTTAAGCAACACATTCTGTTTAGCAAATATGGCCTCATGCAGCAAAGTTTATTCACCTAACACCCTACCCAAACATGCGCTGCGGTCCACAACAGCTGAAGACCAGCAGCAAGCTACGATTAGACCTAGCAAAACTCTGCTGTATTGATTTTCTGTCCTGGGGGTGCAACGCACATGCCAGTGAACGGGCTACAAAGGGAATTCATTTGTAGGCAAGCACATTAGTTTCCCGTCAATCACCTCTCCTTCTCTGTGTGAAAACTGGGTGGAATATTAAGAGCAGAACTTACTAGAATCTGGGTCTCCCGTTGAGATATTGATCCCAGGAAGTAGACCAGAGTCCTTCAAGCCGGTCTTAGCTTAGAATGAGAAGTTATGTCTCTAGCAGACCCGCCCCTCTGAGGAAGAAGACGTGCATTTTTGTGCTTTCAGATTCACAATGTTGCGTCTCTTACTATAGAACTCTGCTATGAATGTTGCAGTGGAATCTTAAAGTTGACTGCTAGTTCTTTTCATGTTAGAGTAAGTTTGGAAACAAATAACCCAGTCACAGGGGTTAGCAATTGGAATGACAATCTCAATGCTAATTCACTAATGGTTTCACTAGTATCAAGACTTTAAAGGCAGCAGACTAGGGAAATATAGACACATATATATATATATATATATATATATATATATATATATATATAACCACGGTTCCTTTAACTTTGAACTTGTGAACTATGCTTCCAACGGTGTCTCTAGGAACATTTAGTGCCTTTGCTTTCTTTTTGTATCCTGTTCCTTGTTTGTGAAGGGTGATTATGTATTGTTGTCTCAGCTTTTTGGACCATTCTTTTGACTTAACATGCAGTCAGTGTGCACACAACAAACCTAACCAGTTCAGATATTTCATGTGTTCTAGCTCAAGCACACCTGGTGCAACTAATGAAGCCCTTAATTAATTGCATCAGGTGGGCTTGAGACAACAACTGTTTTGCAGATTTGTGCTGTTGTGATGGATTCTATTCAGGGGGTTGAATCATTTTGAGACTTGGGGAAACCACTTGAAACATTTGTTGTTTAAAAACAAATTACGTTTGTTTGATTTCCTTATTGCAAACAGCTGAAAATAATGAATAATTTTGATTACAACTGTGTATTTATTTTATTAATAACAAACTACATGATTTGAGGTATCAATTATGTTTATTGCACAAGCTGGTCACCCGTACACACTCTTTCCACATTCTTTATATTCAAATAAATCTCATCTGCACATTTTTTCATTTACTTAATCTAAATCTCTTTTTCAGGCATGAAACGAATCCATGCACTTACCATTCAAGCCAACTACGAGCTGAGGATTGACCTGGAGGACTTTGAGAACAGTACCTCCTTTGCGCAGTACGGCTCTTTTGGAGTGGGTTTGTTCTCTGTTGACCCAGACGAGGATGGCTACCCACTGAGCATCGCGGACTACTCCGGCACTGCAGGTATTATTCACACTATTCTACCTTTGACCGAGAGTTCCTGTGCTTACCTGCAGTTTGGAGCCAAAAACTATTACATTTATTAAGGCAGAGGTCTCACAGAAAGCCATTGGTCATAGTGTCCTGCTTTTAAAGCTCTGTATTCTTAAGACATCCTGCACAACAGCAATTCAATTGTGGACCTGCATTGATGCCTGGAGCCAAAGTTCATGTCAGGTTTAATAGGGAGCCTCAGGTAAATGCTGGTAAAAGTTCTTTGGCTGATATGTTGTCTCGCCTAGACAGATTTTTGACAGATTATCTGGCCATGAACATCCACTTTAGACCATGACAGACAATTTAACTGACATGGAAGGTGTCAGAAATTATATTTGTTTTACGTTCATGTGTTTCCATTCAGGAACATAAATCAGAAATATCAGCGGTCTTTGCAAATGTTTGCACAGAAAAACATAGCAAAAAGTGGACATAGAAATTAGCACGAAATTGTCAGAATTACTGTTCGCTCAAAAATATGTATTGATTATTTCACCGGCAGAAAACAGTGAATGTAATGTAAAATGCTGTACATTTATAAATAAAATAAAGAACCATCACATTTAATGATAATGTTTTAAATCGCTAACAAGCGTTGTTAATTGTGACCGGCTCTGTGACTGGCGCTCAATTTGCCCAGCTTCGAGTGATACCTCTACTGGACCTATTCAGTCTACTAAATATAATGAACTGAATAACAGGCTAGTATAGGTAAATATCATATTTTATACTAAAATTTATTTTCTTTAGTAGAGATTTTTAGTAGAGAAACAATGAATGTGTTTTTATCGGATTCAGTTCATCTTGAACTTTTATGTTTTTGTTGTCCTGTGCTCGTGTAGCTACTGTACATTTAATGACTTTTGATGAGGTCCACATGGTTCCTTTGCTTTATCCATGCAGTCGTCATCGGCAGAAAAATCCCTCTCTAAAAACTTCTACAAAGAAAAACCGTTCCTAGCAAGCGTATAGCGCTGCTTACTTCAGTAACCCGGATGAGCCTGTGTTATCTGGTTTCAGCAGTTATCGGGGAATAACATACCGCTGGATGGCGTGATTGACCAAATCAAGTATTCCACAGAGCCATGTAATATATATATATATATATATATATATATATATATATATATATATATAAATACAGGGTTTGAAATGAACTTTTTCACTCACCGGCCAATTTGGCTATACATTTTTTTTTATTTACCGGCCATTCAGAACCTCTAGTAGCCCAAAAAAACAGATTAACTATGTCACAGCTTATATATATATATATTAGGGGTGTAACGATACGCGTATTCGTACCGAATTTCGTTATTTTAAATGTAGGCGCGCGCCGCGCGTTGCGCGTGACAAGCGCACTCGAGATGCTGGTGCGACCACAACATTGCCCATTACTAATTGCCCAACGACTGTTTATCAGTTTGGACCAATGCAGCGCGAGCCGATCTCTGTTACTACACAGCGCTGAGACATCCAGTAAAGAAAGCATTTGAATTCGCTATTGAACTTGAAGTAATAACATCGCTGCTGTCATGAGTCAGGTTTTTCCATTCTATATACACTCTCACTCGCACACACTCACTCGCACGCACTCTTTCTCTCTTTCGGCACCTGTTAGTCATTGCAATCAGTGATCGCGCTGATTTGCTTAGACACCTGTTTCTACCTATCCCTAAGTGTTCTCCCTTTATCTGGTGTTTGTTCTAGTAGTCTCTTGTCGGATCATTGTGGCAAGTCACGTTACGTCTGTTGCGTCCTGCTCTGTACAGTTAAGTGCTTACCCTGTCTTGTCTTGTTTATCTGCATCAGTCTAGCTACTAGGTGTTTTTCCGTGCCCTGCTGTTGCTGCTTCATCAGACTCTCGTTGGTCCTCTCTCCGTGTTCCGAGACGTCTCCTGTACCTCAAGCCTGCGCTAAGGGAGACCCGGTCTGCGCATCGTGACAGGAGTTTATTCTCTTTTCAGTTATCTTCCTCCAGTTCTGTGTTCTCTAACGACAGACTGCCTTTGTTGACATTTATTAATTAAAGACTGTTATTCCTGTCATCTCTGCTTTTGGATTATCATTTATTTGCATGACAGAATGATCCGACCAGACGATGATCCAGCAGACGAGATGCCCGTCCGGGCGGCAGTTGAGATCCAGGGAGCCATGCTCGGCAGACACGAGGAGGAGCTGGCCGCTGCTCATCAGGCTGTGAGGAGTCTTGCTGCCCAAGTGTCTGATTTGTCTGCTCGTTTACTTCATCAGGAATCATCCACATCTCACAGCCGTCAGCTGCTTCCAGAGCCACGAATTAACAATCCTTCCTGTTACGCTGGAGAGCCTACTCAATGTAGAGCCTTTCTCATTCAATGTGAAATTGTTTTTTCTCTTCAGCCTCAGACGTATGCGGAGGACCGGGCTCGCATTGCATATGTTCTCTCTCTTCTCACGGGACGCGCACGGGAGTGGGGAACATCTGTTTGGGAGACCCAGTCTGCATGCTGCAGCAAGTACGGGTCCTTTAAAGATGAGATGATTAAGGTCTTCGATAGATCCGTCTTCGGCAGTGAGGCTTCACGTCTTCTTGCTGTTCTACGCCAAGGCAGAAGGTCTGTGGCCGACTTTGCGATAGAGTTCCGGACATTAGCTACTACGAGTGAGTGGAATGAACCTGCACAGATCGCTCGCTTTCTGGAAGGATTGAATTTAGATCTTAAGGAGGAGATTTACGCACGGGGGGCGCCTTCTCAACTCGATCAGCTCATCGATCTGGCCATCCGCCTGGACAAGTGTTTCGAGCAGAGGCGACGTGTTCGTTCCCCTTTTTCCACAACTAACGATACCTTTTCTTCTGTTACTGCTCCCGTTCAGACCCTGCCTGATGCCGAGCCCATGCAGGTCGGAGGTGTGCGCATCTCCCCGGAGGAGCGACAGCGGCGAATAACTAACCGTCTCTGTCTTTACTGTGGTACGGCTGGTCACTTTGTTTCATCCTGCAGTTTAAAAGCCAGAGCTCGCCAGTAGATAGAGGAGTACTGGTGAGCGCTTCTGTCATCTCCTCATCGCCCAGGTCCCGTACCACGATCTCAGCTGTTCTTCGTCTAACTGGTCTCTCAGCTACCGGTCTTGCTCTCATCGACTCGGGCGCTGAGGGCAATTTTATCGATGAGAAGTGGGCTCGTGATCACAAGATTCCCTTGGTCGAGTTGTCTGATGCTGCCTCTGTCTTTGCCCTGGATGGCAGAGAGCTCTCTTCTGTTCGTCGCGTCACCAGTCCGGTTAGTCTCACTGTCTCCGGCAATCATCAAGAGACTATTTCCTTTTATGTATTTCATTCTCCCTTTACCCCCATTGTTTTAGGTCATCCCTGGCTTATTCAACACAATCCTCAGATTGACTGGGTTAGGGGGTCTATTCATTCATGGAAATTATCTTGTCATGTAAATTGTCTTGTGTCTGCTGTTTCTCCCGTGTCTTCTGTCTCTGTGTTTCAGGAGGAGCCTGATGATTTGTCTGGTGTCCCGATGGAGTCCTTGTTTGATGTTCCCACACTCCTGTTCTGTTTGCTGCCCGTTTCGTTTCGTGTCTTTGTCTTTGGATTGATTATTGAATTTTGATCAACGTGCAACGTAAGCAATGACATACATCCGAGTGAACGAGATGGAGGGAAGTTAGCGAGTGAAGGGCATGACAATTTTGGACTGGAATGCAGCCGTGATGGTCCGGCGACGAGACCATGAAGGCTGCGCCGCTATGGTCTTCTGCAGGGGCTTCACCACCCTGGCCGTCGGTCCATCCTGCTCCACCCTGGACGTCGACTCTTCCTGCACCGCCGTGGCCTTCGGTTCAATGCTCTGCCCTGGCCTCCACCTCGTCCTGCTCTGCCCTGGCCTGGCCACCTGTTCAGTCAGGCCCGCCCACGCTCCACGGCCCAGGCCCGCCTTGCCTATGTCCAGGTCCCGTTACCCTGCATGGGCCTGGCCCTCCGTCCCTCCCCCAGGATCAGCTTCGTGCTACCCCTCGCTTGGATCGTCTTTGGAGCGTCTGGAAGCCGCTCCTTAAAGGGGGGGTTATGTGATGATGATCGGCTGGATTGTCCTCGAGAGGGCGCTCCACTTCTGTACTTCCTTTCCCTGGACTGTTTCACGCGCATACACCCTGCACTGATCACGTTTTCAAGATCCATGGTCTTCCTTCGGACATTGTGTCTGACAGAGGTCCTCAGTTTACCTCTCAAGTCTGGAGGGAATTCTGTCGTCAGATAGGGGCTTCCCCCAGTCTGTCATCAGGATTCCATCCTCAGACCAATGGGCAAGCCGAAAGGACCAATCAGATCCTTGGTCGCATGTTGCGTAGTCTCACCTCTCAGAATCCCGCGTCATGGTGCGATCAGTTATCCTGGGCCGAATATGCCCATAATTCCCTTCCATCGTCCGCCACTGGCTTTTCTCCGTTTGAGGGTTGTCTCGGTTACCAGCCGCCTGTTTTTTCTTCTCAAGAGTCTCAGGCCTCAGTTCCGTCCGTCGAAGCTTTCATTCAGAGGTGTAAACGTACTTGGAGGAGGGTGAGATCTGCTTTATGTCAGACTAGGGAACGTATTCGTCGAACCGCCAATCGCCGCAGAATTAGACCTCCCAGATATGTTTGCGGTCAGAGGGTGTGGTTATCCACCCGCAATTTACCTGTTCGGGAGATGTCTCGCAAGCTCATGCCTCGTTTTATCGGGCCCTTTTCTATTGTAAAGGTTATCAGCCCAGTTGCTGTTAAGCTTAGACTGTCCGGTCAGATGCGCCGTGTCCATCCGGTCTTTCATGTGTCTTGCATTAAACCCGTTATTCGTGCGCCTACCCGTCCCTCTCTTCCCCCTCCTCCTATTGACGAGGGGGCCTCTATCTACAGAGTCCGCAGGCTCCTCGACGTTCGTCCTCGGGGGCGTGGTCACCAGTTTTTGGTGGACTGGGAGGGGTACGGTCCTGAGGAGAGGCGGTGGATTCCAGCCCGGGACATTCTGGACCGTTCAATGATTGATGACTTCTACCGGTCCCGTCAGGCTCCTCCCTCGAGCGCCTAGAGGCGCTCGTTGAGGGAGGGGTACTGTCATGAGTCAGGTTTTTCCATTCTATATACACTCTCACTCGCACACACTCACTCGCACGCACTCTTTCTCTCTTTCGGCACCTGTTAGTCATTGCAATCAGTGATCGCGCTGATTTGCTTAGACACCTGTTTCTACCTATCCCTAAGTGTTCTCCCTTTATCTGGTGTTTGTTCTAGTAGTCTCTTGTCGGATCATTGTGGCAAGTCACGTTACGTCTGTTGCGTCCTGCTCTGTACAGTTAAGTGCTTACCCTGTCTTGTCTTGTTTATCTGCATCAGTCTAGCTACTAGGTGTTTTTCCGTGCCCTGCTGTTGCTGCTTCATCAGACTCTCGTTGGTCCTCTCTCCGTGTTCCGAGACGTCTCCTGTACCTCAAGCCTGCGCTAAGGGAGACCCGGTCTGCGCATCGTGACAGGAGTTTATTCTCTTTTCAGTTATCTTCCTCCAGTTCTGTGTTCTCTAACGACAGACTGCCTTTGTTGACATTTATTAATTAAAGACTGTTATTCCTGTCATCTCTGCTTTTGGATTATCATTTATTTGCATGACAGCTGCGAGATCTAGTGAGAAACATTCACATTTCTCCGTTATTAACTGATCAAACCGCGCTGACGTGGAAACCAGGAAGAAACATTGTGCCATGAATTAACTATTCAGTGTCCACAGATCAGCAACATTCACCATGGATTTACTGTAGTAACACTCACTGTAACCATGGAGGTTTGGCAGGAATAGTAGGCTATAATGCTTTCAGTAACATTACGTCGGTTTTATTTTGACATTATGAATAATTGCTGCCCTCAAATGTTAATCCGAACTTTATTTATAACTACTACAATATAACATTTCATTTTGTCCAAGGAGCTGTTTTGTTTTATATGCTCCTAAGAAAAGTCAAAGTCAAGTATAGCTCCATCATAACTCAAAGTTTAAAAAAAAAATATCATACTTTATGATGTTAGTTTTAATAAAAATATAATAAAAATAAAAAAAATCAAGGAAATTTCTCTGGCATTTCTTTCTTTTTGCTGCATTGAAAACGTACCGAACCGTACCGAACCGAACCGTGGCACAAGTTTATCGTATCGAACCGAACCGTGAATTTTGTGAACCGTTACACCCCTAATATATATATATATATATATATATATATATATACACACAGTATATATAAAAAAAAAATATTTCATACATTCATTTCTTATTCAAACAAAACGCTGTTAACAAAACGCCCTTCCTCTTTCATCCTCATCCTTTGTTGGACAGATCAATCCAGTGCAAAGAACATAAAAAATGTTGGAAAATAACAATGTCTTTTCTGTTAACTAAATGCGTTTTAATCTTCGCTATTGCCTCACTGCAAATGAACACGCCCACCGTTATTTGTTGCGGTTTAAATTAAAACAAGCCCACATAAGCACAGACGGGAAATCCAAACTCAGTGGCCTGAGTTGCACCCAACAAAACAAAAAAACTCAGCCTAGAATAGAAACTATCATGAGAATCACAAGACTAATTTAAAGTTTCCTGCCCTGTTGTCAGTGGCGTTCAGATATATTTCTGTGGCACGCAAAGCAACAGGGGCCACGGGTTATCATCTGTGCCGAGGCAGAATGATGAGCAATTCTCAATGCTTCACCTGCGCTGTCGTCGGGACCTCTTTTTAACGTTAATTGGGTCCCGCACTCTATTATTCTCAGGTGTTTTTCCCCGAGCACTGCCCTCCACGCAGGGGCCGGACACGGGCGTGACCTTCGCTGTGTGCCGGAAAGGGCAGGGATAATGAAGCCGTAGAATACATCTATGGCATTCCAATAAAGCAGGCACTCAGCTTATTATGGGAGACGTAAACAAACACTCCTATTAACATAAATCAAGAGGAGTATACTGCATCCACGCGTCTAATTAGCAAGGCTGTCTTAAACATCCCCCGCTGGAGGAGTCATGCCACATTGATTCCCAATCTTATCAATTACGTCTTGTTTGGACTCTTACACCGCTGTCTCGATTAAAATGCATGCATGGTTGTTTAAAGCATTAATGTGTACATGAATGGTAGGTTGGACTGACCGTAAGCATTAAATCACATTTTGATTTTTTCGTCTGAGCTGTGCTTGCTCAAGTAGGAAACTTAGTTTTGAATAAAATGCTGAGAGAGATCAACACAGATCGAATGTTTTAGCACAATGAAATCCAACAGACATTTTTTAAGAGCAGCAGTGTGGAACAAAACAAAAGCTAAAAAACAAAAGGAGTAAACACCTAAACACAAAACTTCGCAGACCAAAAATGAGGTTTCTGGAGGGCAACATTGTGAGGTGTCCTTGACACCTTTAATAATGGTTTGTCAAACATATTGCAAGTCCCTCCTCAGAGTCCAACCTTCACACAAATTAGAAAGGGAAAATTCTGACACAAGGTCAATGGTAAAAGGCACATTGTGGCAATAAAATCAAACGTGAAAACAATTGAATGTGGCAGGCAGCTCAAAATTCAAAAGCAGGATTTTAATTTATTCTCACTTTAACACAAGGTATCCTTTTCTCTGATATTAATGATGAACTAGAAAAACTTGTTGATCATCTCTGTGGGGCGGATACCTCGTATCTCCATATTTCAATTTAAAAAAAAAAATGTCATCATTACTATTGGTCACCCTGTGGAAGCTTGTTTCCGCCACGGAATAAAAAACTGTAAAAAAAAAATAAGGGAATAGACTTTTTATATCACAATTCTGACTTTTTTTTTCCCTCACACTTGCGAGTTTACATCTCGCGATTCTGATTTTTATTTATTTTTTGAATCGTGTGATATAAAGTCGCAATTGCGAGTTATAATGTCAGAATTGCGAGATATGAAACTGACTTCTTTCAGTTGGAAAACAAGCTTCCATATCACCCTTTATGTTCATCTGTGAGTTTTTCAATGAAGTGCTGAACGCAGCTTGGACCGTCTCTGCTTGTTTGCAATGCAAAGGTAAATAAAGAACAGGCTCTTTGAATAAGTACAGTGTTTTCATTACTCAAGATTTCATTACTCAGCATCTAACTCAGATGCTGCTGCTTTAATGACGGACAAAACATGTATGTTCGAAATTTGCTGGTCAAAAATATCTTAACTCCATTTGAGTTTGATTTTGGCAAAATATGAATATTCTAATGACACATGCAACTGTCTGACCTTGTATAAAGCTACAATTTCAACTTTGATAACACAGTGTTTAATTTTTGTAAAAATACAAAATGTTTTTTTTTCCATTTTCAAAAGTAGCATATTTGGAGGATACAAGGTTTTCAGTCCAACAGCGATGTGATATAGTATTTAATACTATTTAAAAATGAATAAATAAAAAGTCACCTTTAATTATATATAAATATTTTTTAAAAGTGACTGTCATTTCTGTTGTCGAAGCAAAAATAGACAAAGTAACGTCTCGGTTACGTATGTAACCCTCGTTCCCCGAATTGTCGGTACGTTCCGACGTGACGTTGAACATGACCGACAAAAGGGAACTGGTGATATTGTGTTTAAAATATAAGTTATTCAGTATTACCTTCTTTTTTATGTAACTGGTATGAAAAGTCACGAAAAAACGTTTTTAAAAATCTTTTCAAGTTTGAAGGTTTATAGGCCTTACGGATGGATGGAATAACATGCACTAGGACTGTCACTTTCGAGAAAAATCTAATTCGAGCGGATATCAAATATCAAGCAATGTATTTGAATATATTCGAATATCTCTCTTATCTATTGACGATGTTCCCCGCGGTGGAGAACACATGTTCGGAGCGCACAGACGTGCCTGGCACACAGGTATTTGCGCGTCAATGTTGAGAGAAGTGGTATCTACGGTGTAGAACCCAAAATATTTCCAGACACTTCTTTTTAGATGAGTTGGGTTTGTAATTGTCTGCTCAGGCTTGCCGTTCTGTGCGTTATCTTCCATTTTCAAAACAGGGTGGCTAATATTTGCTTGATTTGGTCATGGGCCTACGCTACAATACGTTTAGAGCGCCCGCTACTGGATGAGATGGCAAACAATAAAATAAAAAACAAACGGTTTCATAATCATAGACTGTAAAAAATGCGCTAAACATGGCACTTTAAAAACCAGATTGTTTATTTATAGTCCGATTACGGATATTTCATGTCTTGTTCGAATGCATATTCGAATATCGAATAAAAAGTGACAGCCCTCAGCCCAACATGCACCCATGAATATGCACTATAAGACCGAAAATTTAAATAGTAAATATAATTGTAACGCCTTGAAAATGTGCCAAAATATGTGGAATGCAAAACCACAGAGAATCTCATTCATCCGGGCCATTAGTAAAAGACTAAACTGTCCAAGTTACTTCTTTAGCAGACATCTAAAACTGTGCTGAGCAGCTGTCGGAAAGTGTTTTAGCGATTGTGCGCTGATGCTGATGTACCGATTTGATATGACATTATTTCAATATGACAGTGCATCCCTGTGGAGATTTTGATGAGCCATACCCCAGAGTCCTCTGTTTTTCATAAATTACTGTGATGTTTTTTGCAACTGAGATAAAACCAAAAAAAAAAGCGAACACTACTTTTGGTGTAAAAGTGTTCCTCACACACCCTGTCCTTGCATGCGAGAATTTTCACATCATAACTGCTTGCATATCATAACACAAGCGTGGTGTCTTTAATGCTACTTTGTTTAATGAAAGGCCTTTACGATAGCGTAGAGAAAGAGTGCTCAGCCACAGCGGGGATCTCGGGGAAGAAATAATTACCTGAGATGAGTTTTTACACCCATGATGCCCTGATCTCGGTAAACACTTTGAGTACTAATACAGTGCCAACTTCAAAGCATGCTAATGACAGTTTTGCAAGTGCACAGAAATGTTTTCTCTACCATTAGGGAGGCCAGAGTATGAAGCGAAATTGCATGTGAGCATTTGATTATTTTGTAACAATGCTTGTCCAAGTAGAGGAGTGTATAATTTCTCTCTGATGTTGCAGTGTTTTTCGGCATTTATGCGATTATGTATTCATGCGCATACCTAATGACTCGTATCGCCCTCCTGAGCGGGTCTGTCTCAAGACATTTCAGAAAAGTCTGAGATGCACCTTCATGCTGATACACGCTACACACCCCCTCAAGTGCACAAATTGTGAGGTCTATTTTGCACAGAATCTGCAATTTACTGCAACGATTAATCATTTTGTTCTAGCAAATGAACTTTTTTCCCTGCATTGTTTGTATGATTGGGAATTCTTGAAATTGAACACTGAATATTGCAACATACTAGTATAACAGAGGCAGTTGGGGAAGATTTGCTCATATAAAGAGTAAAAGATTTCCTGCCAGCAGCTTTAAGGTTGTTAGCTAGCTTCAAGTTTTTTTTGTGATTTTGGTCATTTTTCAGCAGATTAGACTGGTACCAGGTAGACCAGCTTCAACTGGTTAAAACTGACCACAGCGTACCATTGTTTTTTAGAACATGATAGTTGTTATTGTTGACCAACATGGCTGAACCATGTTGGCCATCTAGACCAGCTTTTTGTTCTGACCAGCAAATGACTGTAAATAGCTAGCTTGAGACCCATCTTAAAAGAATAGCCCACACCAAAATGAAAATTCTGACATAATTTACTCACACTCATGTCATTCCAAACCAGCATGACATTTTTTTTTATCTGTGAAAGAAAATGTTGGTAACCAAACAGTTTCGGTTTTCATCCCCTTCCATTATATGGATGTCAATTGGAACCGAACCAGTTTGGTTGTCAATGTGTTTTTTTTTTTTCAAAAGTAGTTTGAAACAGATTTGGAACGGCATGATGGTGCTGACCGTCAAAAATGGTAAAGTCTTAGCCGGTTGAAGCTAGCTGGATTCTCATCTTAGACCAGCTTGAAACAGCCTAAGTCCATAAATGACCATCTTTTAACCTTTTAAACCTGCTAAAACCATGTAAAGCAATCTCGTGTAGCGTTTTTCTGTTGGTAATCTCCACAGCTGTTCACTGGGTCTCCTTTCACAGTCCAGATGCTGTCATTTTATACCCCTATCATTCTGCTGATTCGTTATCTGCTAGACCACAATGATGAATCTATGAGGCACCAGAAACAAGTTTATGATGTGTAACACACTTTACAATATGACATAACGCCATCAATTGAATCTCCGTTGTCCCAATAAAACGGCTATCAGGATACATGTTGCAGCAGAGTAGAATTAGAGTCAGAGGAAGAGGACAGGAGAAGGGTTTTACTGCAAGGCTGGCAATAAAAAGCTGATCTTGTCAGCGTGGCCGGGCCCAGCAGAGCCGGGCGGTATGGAGGCAGGAAACTGGGATTAGATTAGCCTAGCTGCACACTGCAACATTACGTCCCTGAGACATACATCACAGAGCTTAATAAGGGCACATTAGCGGCAACGCGTTAAACGCTCCCCTCTTTGGCTTCTGTCTCTCTCCACGTGACTAGCAGAGCTAGCAATCTCAATATGCAGATGTAAACATGCTAAGCTTATTGTGAAATGTGCATCCAATTTATGTTTTACTGCTCAAAATATGAGCCTATAAGCAGTTTTAGCATCCCTATTCTAATGAATTTGATTGAATGAATTGAAAGCTATAAAAAGCAAGTATAAATGCATAAATGTAGGCCATGCTACAGTATATATAATGTGCATAAAAGTTTTAAAATACACTACCATTCAAAAGTTTGGGGTCACTTTGATTTTTTATGTTTTTGAAAGTCTCTTATCCTCACCAAGGCTGTGTTCATTTGGTAGAAAATACAGTAAAACTGAAATATTGTGCAATATTATTACAATTTAAAAATAACTGATTTCTAGTTTAATATATTTTAAAATATAATTTATTCTTGTGATGCAACTGAATTTTCAGCATCATTACTCCAGTCTTCAGTGTCACATGATCCTTCAGAAATCAGTCTAATATTTCTAAATATTATCAATGTTTTTTCTTTTTTGGAGACTCTAAGAAACTAGAACTAGAACCTTGGCTCTACGCACCTGAAGAAAAAGGATTTTTTTTTTTTTGGTCAATTTAGAGCGCAACAAATTTTTCTAATTACTTTTTTGGAAACTGTAATCATTTTTTTTTTCAGGATTCTTTGATGAATAGAAAGTTCAAAAGAACAGCATTCGTTTTAAATATAATTTATTATTTTCATTGCAAAAGCCTTCACTTTTTACAAAAATATTTTACAGAATCATTTATAATAATTTCATTTTTCAAAATAATAAAAATTTTTGTGTATTTTTATGCTTGTTTTGAGGTTCCATCGATGCCTTAGAAGGCAGCTTCTTATGTAAACTTTAGACAGCAAGTGAGCTCACTAGGTTTTGAAACAAAACTTCTTTGTTGAAACCCTGTGTACTGCAATTTCTAAACTTTCCATGATACGGATAAACAAAGACGTTGCGGTTGAGTGACTCACTTGTTCTTTTGTTTCTGTCTTTTTTCCTCACCGTCCCTGTCTATCACACGCTCACGCTTCCACCCTTCCTCTGTCTTTCTCAATCTTTCTCTCCATCACGCATCGATCTGACGCTGCAGGCGACTCGCTGCTCAAACACAACGGGATGAAATTCACCACTAAGGACAAGGACAACGACCACTCTGAGAATAACTGTGCGTCCTTCTACCACGGCGCCTGGTGGTACCGCAACTGCCACACTTCCAACCTCAACGGACAGTACCTGCGCGGCCAGCACACCTCGTACGCCGACGGCATCGAGTGGTCGTCCTGGACGGGTTGGCAGTACTCGCTGAAGTTCACCGAGATGAAGATCAGGCCGACCAAGGAGGAGAATAAATGAGCGAGAACTAAACAACTTGACTAGAACAACTCAAAAGATGGCTGTAGGTGTTAGAGACACTCGGTGCAGAAACGCAAGAACTTTATAGCGACAACCTCTTTCTCATGTTTCTGTTTCTATCCATCTTTCAATCCCCGTTTTCCCACCATCTTGTAGTGTTCGTGCTAATGCCCAGTGGGCTGTTGTTTTTCTCTTGATCTACTGTTCACATCTCTGAATATTATTATGACGAAACATTGCAGGTATTGTCAAAAATGTACTAATGGAAAAAAAAATCAGTAGTTGTTGTGTAAAAAAAAAGAAAAGAAAAAAGAAAAACAAAAAAAACTTCTGTAGCTGTGAAATTTAGCAAGAATGTGTAGCTTTTCATAAAAAATAAAGACTTTTAACTCTTCTCAAACATCCGACAGAGAGGCAGCTTGTCCTATGTTATTTTCATTCAGTGCTTAATCAATAACTCGTAGTTAAACATGACAAGGTTGCTATTGGTGTGTCCAGCCACCGTTGTAATATCTGGGAGGTAACTACTTTTCCCCACATGTCGAGTAAATACATTATTGACCACCAGGGATGCTCAAAGAGAATATGTGTCACAGTGGAGGCTTTCAGAGTGATGGGCCAATACAGGCACATTTTTCACTCTTGACAGGTCAGTCGGTGGAAGGTTTATCAATGGAGAAGCTAAACGTCTCTCAGAAAACACAGTAACCCTTTGGTGTTACTGCCGGTTAGCAGAGTGTTGGATTTTATCTTATGCACACTAGGTCGGGTTCACCTGAAATCCCAGTGAGATGGATTGACGGAGCTTAAGGCTTAATCTTGGAGGAGATCTGAGAAGTGAACCTGGGTTGAACTGCTTTTTTATTGTTGTGAACAAACTGACTCTTCTGTTATTGTCACATCACCCGGAGATCGTTTCAGTAGCTTATTCGGTAGCTCATCGGTCATGCATTCATTTACTGTCATTTGTTTGAGATAAACTGGGAAATTGCTGAAATAAAAAGGAATAGTTTACCCTAAAATGGGTCCAGATCTAAATAACATTTAGGCATTTTAAAGCACACATATTTTATTATATTGTAGCAAGTAGCAAATGCTTTGACATAGCTTGATTTGCTTTGGAGGCTCCTAAAAGTGTAAAATGGATTAGCAAAGACTAAATATAAACAATACAACAGTTCAATAGATGATCAGTGACTCTTTCTGCACGTCATAACGTTATGCCAGTAGGTGGGGGCAAATTGCTGTCTTTATGGGTGAATTATTGACTCAAGTGAGTAATGGATCATAGAATGTTCAAATACACTGATTCATTCAAGAATGAAAGAAATGGCTGACTGAATTGTTGAATCATTTACTCAATCACTTTGTTCATAAATGCTGATTCATACAAGAATGGATCAAGTTACTCTTTATGACTGAATCACTGAATTATTCACTCACCTGATCTGTTCAAAATAATGAATCATTCAGGAAGAAACACTTCTCTCGCCGCTGTTGCTAGGAGATGTACAATGGCTCTATTTTTTATTTCAAATGGATCTATTTTCATTTGTGAAGCAAAAGTACAATGCAAAAATGCAATTTACTCAGTATTATCTTCTTGTTTATTGAACTGTTGTATAAAATCATGAGGGTGAGTAACTGATATAACTGATTTTGGGGTAAAGTAATGTAGATTCTCTTTGTATTTGTTTGCTTTTTTATCTATGCAGACTTGACTCACTAACTTTCTCTTTTCTATTTAATTTATGGCACTGACAATGAGCATATGTTTCTTTTCCAAACCACAAACTTGCAATGTCCTGGCTTTTATTAATTTACTTTTGTTGTTATGTGTGTTTGTATTAGTTTTGATAGCACAATATCGAACATGTTTTATTTGTATACTAATGCCATTTATCATGTGATGTCCATGTTAACTAAGATGACCCAGTGTTTAGAATGTGAAAATCGGTTTCATAACTTTATTTGTATCTTCATATTTGATGTGATTGTACATTGATTATCCTGTCAAAGATGAACATTGTCTGCACTTTAAACATCAAAATAGTCATTTCTGTTTCGAAATGTTTTACAATCACTTTTATATCTATATTGGATGGAAATCAAAGAAATAGTTTTATGAATCAGAGGATAACTTATCCCCCAGAGTATTTTAAGAATGCAAAGCATTTCAATATCAACCTGCTTTATTGGTCAAATGTTTATCTATGCTCAAATGGCTAACTTATCGTATATCCTGCATTGCCAACCCCTGCTGAAAAATCAATTCACCAACGTCAAAGGAACTCAAAACTACAACAGAGCAAACAGCTGTCACAGCCCAACCAAACTGATGCGTTTTGATCAAGTTTGTGACACATTCTCGCTCAATAAGAACTGCAGGCATTTCTGTGAGGTGAAATTGTTTAAGATGAACGCCGCTATGCAGATTGACTTTCACGGTCAATTCCCTCTGGAAACTGTAGGAGGGATTTCTATGCTCCAGCTGTCCTAGCATGCACATTCAAAATAAAGTGAAAACTCCAATAAAATACATCCCCGCACCTCATCATGCCATGTTTTTCTTGCTCTCCACAGGTATATTAAAATAAATTTGATGTTGAAATGAGAAATGTGGTCTGCAATGAGTGAAATTGGTTTTGTTGCGCTTAAGGACAGAACGTGTGACAGCTACAGCTTTTGGGGAAATACAGATTCTCAGTTCGTGGCCCCTAGTTGCTCTCTGAACTTCTTGGAACTCAGGAACCCCTGCCGATGGCCTCTGAAACTACACCTGCCTGCTGATAGCGCTTGCCAGTCATCCATGTAAATAATTTAACTGTGAAATTGAGCATGTCTTGCAGTATAACAACACCCCGGGATGACAAGAGGATGTTTTCCATTTTTTACACACCTTGCCCTTCCTAACATCCCCCAAACCTTCAAACCCATCATTTGTGACCAGCTATGAAAGTGAACGCAGATCTACTGTATACAATTTAACACTTGGTACGCTCTGCTGTGAATTACAATGGACTCGATTTCAATTTCTAGCCATTTTTTATGGTCTTGTATTAGCAGGTTTTTCTTGTTGTTGATCATTAAAATGTGTTTCATGTTCACAGTGACATTTAATAAACATCCACAGTTTCTAACATACTTGCTTTTCGGTGTGACTGAAGCATTTCCTACGACGGAAAAAGAAAAAGAATTCCTCCTTAGCAGTTTGGGAGTGAATGTCAGCTGAGGTCAGCTCATTAGCTGGTAATTGACTAGGTAGGCCAATAATAAATCCTTAGGTAAAGCTTTTTTTAATGTGAACATTGTGACACATCACATTTGCCTTGCTTTTAAATATTTGCAAGAGTGCCAATCTCAGGCCCAGATAGCATAATGAGGCTCTCAGCTGATGAATGTTTCAGATATGTCGTGAAAATGTATGACATTAAATGGAGGAAAGGAGAGATTTCACCTTTTTATGTGACTCTCCTAGAGTATGGAAAGGAAAATGGTTAATATGCAGCAATCATGCAACATTCATTTTCATAAGGTGACAGCAGCCTACTTTTTTAACATTTTATTTTATTTCCTAATATAACTGTGTTACCTGACGTATATGACTGGATATAAATCTGAAAAAAACATCATTATTTTTTTTTTTAAAGGTTTTAAGACCCATTACTTTTTTTTTAAGGCATTAGAGGAACAAATGGTACCATGTTTGTATATGCTTGGTAAACTATTAGCTAACATAAAATAGTATGAAAGTATAGTTCTAAAATGTCTGTTTCCAAGAGGGATGTGACGTTCCATTTTGGATTTCCACCTCAGAAATATTAACCTTCTTGATTCAAATTAAAGTGCAACATTTTGTAATTTGTTCAATTGATATTCAAGTCACTGGTATGTTATTTTTTTTTAAATTAATTATTAAAAAATATATATTTCTTAAAATTGAAACCTAGAAAGTGACATCACTAGGAGCCTATATTTATTTAGGTCATCCTTATAAGCCAGTTCATGGAAAGTACCCAAGTTAAATAATATAATGATTTTTTTGAAAAGGTTACTAGCTCTACAAAGGACACTTTACACCAATTTCTATTTATATGGTAGAGTCTGCCAATACCCCTTGTAAAAAAAAAAAAAACAGCACTAAAAAAATCCAATATGCAAAGGTTTTACTCTTTCAGATAGTTTTCCCCCCATATCTCATTTATTCTTTTAATTTGTTCTAAATTGTTCATTTTCTTTAAGATGTATGTTCTACCATTCAGAGGTTCGGGGTTGGTAAGATTTTTTTAAATAGTCTCTTACGCACTAAGGCTGCATTTATCTGAACAATAATACAGAAAAACAGCAATATTGTGAAATATTATTACTAATTAAAATAGGTGTTTCCTATTTTAATATACACTACCGGTCAAAAGTTTTAGATCAGTAAGATTTTTATGTTTTTAAATTAAGTCTCTTCTGCTCACCAAGGCTGCAATTATTTGATAAAAATAAAATAAAAATAAAACAGTAATATTGTGAAATATTATTACAATTTAAAACAGCGGTTTTCTATGTGAATATATAGTGAAGTGTAATTTATTCCTGTGATCAAAGCTGAATTTACAGCATCATTACTCCAGTCTTCAGTCTCACATGATCCTACAGAAATTATTATAATATGATGCTCAAGAAACATTTATGATTATTATCCATGTTGAAAACAGTTTTTTACATTTTTATTTCAGGATTCTTTGATGAATAGAAAGTTCAGAAGAACAGAATTGATCTGAAATGGAAAGCTTTTGTAACATTAATCACTACCATTCAAAAGTTTGGGGTCAGTAAGAATTTATTTTTTTATTTTTGAGGGAAAGAAATTAGAAAATACTTTTATTCATCAAGGATGAGTTAAATTGATCAAAAGTTACAGTAAAGACATTTATAATGTTAGAAAAGATTATTTTAAATAAATGCTGTTCTTTTGAACTTTCTATTCATCATAGAATTTTTTCACGACTGTTTTCAACATTGAAAATAATAATTTATGTTTTTTGAGCATAAAATCAGCATATTAGAATGATTTCTGAAGGATCATGTGACACTGAAAACTGGAATAATTATGTTGAAAATTCAGCTTTCAAATTACATTTTAAAAATACATTAAAATAGAAAACAGTCATTTTAAATTGTCATAATATTTCACAATATTACTGTTTGTCTTTTTTTTTTCATCAAATAAAGCAGCCTTGGTGAGCAGAAGAGAAAACATAAAAAATCTTACAGATCTAAAACTTTTGACCGGAAGTGTATTTATTCGCTCCAGTCATCAGTGTTACATGCTCCTTCTTGAAATTATTCTAATATGCTGATTTGGTGCTCAATAAACATTTCTTATTATTATCCATGTTGAAAATAGTGATGCTGCGTAATATTTTTATGAAAAGCTATTTAATTTTACTCTGATGAATAGAAAGTTCAAGAGAGCAGCATTTATTTGAAATCTTGTGTAACATAAACATCTTTACGGTCACTTTTGATCAATTTTATTCATCCTTGCTAAATAAAAGTACTATAAAAAAATCTTACTGATGTTCTATCTATTCTTGATTCTTGTCTTGTGAGATTCACATATGTAATATCTCTTATATACAGTATGAGAATGACTCTGCAGGTCTAGATTCCAAGAACAGTCGCAGTATCTGTGTTGCAGGAACTGTTAGAATGATGTGCATCTACTCAGCAGAACTCAAACCCAAGTGAAGGATGCATCAGAAGCGAGAGGCTTGCTGATGTAACACTTCAGATATTCAACACTCAGCAAGCCATAAACACATCTGGCTCCTTATCTCCTTCCTCCAATATCCTTAACACCCATACTTGTCTTCCACCCAGACAGATTTACAGAAGATGCTGCCCTAAACTTCGCCTCTCTGTTTCCAGCACACTACGTTGTCGTTTTGGGCCTCCCATCATGAGGTTTCTGTATTATTGGATTGCATCTTCTCACAGTGATTCATGAGGGTACAAACATCTTCTTTTTCAAGGAAGCCTCTCGGGTCCCTCACCAGCCACCTGCTGCAGTCATTTTGATGCACTGGTCCCTCATGTGATTGCTGTTTAATGAAAAACAGGCCAGCATAGCCCTGCTCTCCTATTACAGAGTAATTGATTTGAGGTGAGGAATGTCTCTTGTAGAGGTGAATAGTTTTACCCAAGTCATTAATCCCCTCAACCAGATATTGAAAACCCCCCGACCGCCCTCTTTAGCAAAAATTATCTCTCTTGCTCTCCTTCCCTCACTCTCTTATCGTCTAATCTGCTGTCAGTTAAGAATGTATGTACCATCTAATAGCGTTTCACAGACAATTATTCACTATTTATCAGCAATTTTCTGCAGCTTTCATAAAGTTTATTTGGCGTTTAAGTGCATCACAGGTTGAAGTGAAAAAAATATTTTTGTAATCCGCTGTAAGTATGACTAGTGTCAGTCGACATGATATGCAGATTTGTTATGACTTTTTTTGCATGTCATATGTATAACAGCGTGCTAAAAGTGGGAGATTCCTGTCTGAATAGAAAGTAAATAAGGTCTTCTGAGGGGTTTTCCACTCTATCTTAAAATGAAATGCTGCTCGTATGATTAACATGATCAATAATCTTTAGGCCATTTGTATAGTCAAATATTCCAAGCGTGAAGGTCAGAGATGAAACATGACAAGTTCTACAGAGCATAAATGACACAGAAAATGTCTCACTGCATGAGTTATTTATCACCAGCAGCTCCACTTTTTGGTCAAAATCTCATTAAGGATTACTTCATCTTCATTTCACAAACTGAAATGAACAGCAGATGATAAAAATTTCACTGGTGTACACAAAGGCTTGTAGTAGCATATCCATAGAAATTATGAAAATAGGCTACTCCACGATTATTATTATATTTAATAATAATAATCATTGTTTATATACATTAAATGAGGCAAAGGACACTTTGCATAGCATAGCCTAATGAACAAAACAGAACATAGCATTAGACCGTCACTATTGAATTATTGCATAGGCTAACAGATTCTCTCGCTCTTTCTTTTTATGGCTCTACAATTTATGACGTGAGTACAGTTGCCTACGTCCGACATGCCATTTATGATTAACAGACACGGGTGAACATGAAAAATAAAAATGTGTCCACCACAACCAGGTAGTTTTTCAGATGGGGGATTTCCGTCTTGACTCTTGACGGATGTGACGGTGAACTGAGGCCAAGTTCTGAGCTTCTGGGAAAGAGAGAGGCTGTGTCTCAACACATAGTGAGCTGCCTATCTAGCCAGCACTTTGCGGCCATCGTTGGTAGGCTACGCTACTCATTATGGCACCGCGATTTCGGGTTCGACTCATCACGAACCGGACAGGTATCGGTGCACAGAGTTCTGTTCATTCGGTTTTAGATTCAGTCCGAATTGTGAACGCACAAACTGGTTTTGTAAATCGGTTCAATGGATTAATTGCAAATCATATTTCACTTTCATGTATTTGTTCATAAATAAAATAATTAAATGACTTCAGCCTTTTTAGCTTCTCTATGCCATGGCAGGTTTTCGATATTGTGTAAAGTAAAAAAATTTTTTTTTTTAAATAATAAATAAAAACAGTTTAACTCAAAACCACAGAGATCATCGTTTTCACTTTTTGAACAGAACGCGCGTTGTAAATGGACGCTCTGTAGGCGGGGTCGAGAAAGCAAGTGAGCTTCTTACCTAGACAGAACTTCTGCGTTTTGTTTTAGTATGCTCACTGGCTTTCAGGACACCGCCAGTGTTTGCATGCGGTTTTTATCACTTTTACTCATAATTTAGCTATACGCCCACACTTTTTTTCTTTGTCTTCTTATTGTTTAGCTTTTCAGTTTATTATCAGCCAGATCCAGCAGTGTCTGATAAGTAGGCGGAAAAACACAGAGTACTGATATTTCCGGGTGTATGAAAGGGGGGAACCCCGTGGTGTTTTTCTACCGTGGGTACATAACCAAAAAGTAAAAAGCATATCAATATGTGATCATAACGTGCTGTTGGCACAGACATTTCATTTAAAAGCTCAATGGCTTCTGGATCAGCTGCTTCAGACCCGTCGTTAAACGGGGTTTCGTCCACACCGGGTGAGAACGAGTACCCGTCGGGTTTTCCTCAGAGCATCTGCGATGAGGTCCCCAAAGAGAAGTACTTGTGCAGTAACTGTAATAATGTCTTGAATAAAGCGCGTCAAACGGTGTGTGGTCACCGTTACTGCCTCGCGTGCGTCAACTGGCTGGTCAGGTAAGAGAATCGTTCCAGCAGAACTGCTGAGTTTCATGACGACATAGGCTACTGTCACACACAAGACATGGCTTGCATGGCCACTGATTTCATTTTCGGTTTTCATAATTGCATGTTATGGTAATAATTATCACTGGCGATGACTAACTTACCAAAGGGGTATAAATAGTATACCTTTAGAAAATATGTGCCTTATTGCCATGTATGTGTGTGGAAATGTAAAAATTCAGAACGTTTACTGTGATGGGTGGGTTTAGGGGTAGGGACGGTTAGTGTATTCTGAATTGTTACATTTTCACACGCATACATATGGCAAGGCACATATTTTCTAAAGGTATACTATTTACACTGTAAGGGGAGAGAATACAGTTTGTACTGTATAAAAATCATTATTTCTATGGAAGTCCCCATAATGTGTGTGTGAGACATAAAGAACTTGCCCTGTAAATTGCTTTGGATGAGGGTATGTGCTAAATGACTTAAATGTAGCCTAAATGTCATTAATAAATTCCATACAGAAACAACAAGGACCTTGTGTGCACAAAGTGTAAAGAAGAAGATCCCAGTGTTGAGAGTGAAACTAGTGTACTACTGACGCTTGACCAAGTAAGCAAAACTTTTAATCTATATGTCTATCTATCTGTCTGTCTGTCTTTCTGTCTATCTATCGTCTTAGGTGATTTATGTCTTCACACAAAATGTAATACCGAATGTGTTTACATTTCTTATGAAGGCTATATGTCAAAGTATGGTTTTAGACAGTGGAAGAATCATGACTCATTTTTTGGAAAGTTATCATAATTTCCCCTCTGCAGTTCTTCAATGATGCGGCTATCAATAAAGAAATTTTGGATCTGAAAGTTCACTGTGCTAACCAAGGCTGCCCCTGGAGAAGCACCCTGAAGAACTTTGAGGTACTTTTCTGTTTATGTTATAGAAATTCAGTTCATTTAGCTCGCTATGATACTAATTCATGATAAGATGATTATAGATATTGTATATCTGCATGCACCGAGTTAGTCGTATATGAATCTTTAATGCACTTTGTGTAATCAGGACAATGATCTCGGCTTTATTCAATTTATGAGATTTTCTTCTAAATGATGTATTAATTTATAGCACATTAAATGCTTTTTTGAGCTTCTCAGGTGTGAAGATCATGCTTTTGAGCCACTTCCCGAGCCATCAGATAAAACCTAGCGATTTCCACTGCACTTTAGATTAGAACATCGAGTTAATTTATGTAAGACCAGAGATCAGGGCTGTTCACGGGCTGGTACACATTCATGTAAAACCTACAAAGCTATCGGGAACACTGTAATGCTCTCAAATGTCATTTACACTTGGCTGAGTCAAAATCAATGTGGATTATGGGGCTTTTATTGATCACATTAGCAACTTCTGTTATCACATTGTTAAATCATAGGAACTCGTTGAAACTAGTTGGCAGGCAGTCATACATTGTTACAACCACAAGATGCTATTTTAAGGGAATCCTATCCTAGCATGGTAGCTTTGTGGTCATTTCATAACAATAACCAGCTATTAAGTAATTAATCATATAGCTGTTGTGCAGATGTTGTCCAGCGTAGTGAATCAATCCTCAGTCTGATAGAACAATAATAAACTCATACTTTAGGTTTTGAAAAGCCTCGTGTGCAACTTTTAGAGGTCAGTGTTTTGTAGAGACTGTAGAAATTTCGATAACTTCGACCCTCATGGCTGCCTAATGGAAGGCTTTTGTGTTTCTACCTTCTTTCTGTACGCAAGAGAGTCTGAAAGCCTTTTGAGAATATCATTGTTCACAAGCTCCCTATTAGAATAGAAACATGTAGGTTGTGCTTTTTAGAGTTTATGGTTGTAGAGGTTCATTAAGTGTATGGGAATAAAGTAGCATTATCTAATTTGTTGTTATCATAGTTGCTTAATTTGAATAGTTCTCCAAAATATGACAATTCTGTCATTATTTACTCACCCTCTGTACGCTGTTATTATTATATTTTCTGCAGTAGAAAATAAACTCAGATGTTTTGAAGACTCTTCAAGCTTTTTTTCATATAGCGACAAGTTATTGTAACCACCAAGCTGTGAAACTGGCAAGAACACTATTACTGAAACATAAAAAATTAAGTGTGCAAGGCTAAAGTCAAACAATAACTCTGTGTGAGAAACAGACCAAAAATGATTCACTTAAATTGAACTGGCATGTTTCTCTGGCATGTTTCTTTTGTGGTGCTTTTATGGTTTAATGGTCTGTGTTTTTTATAGGAATATTCATTATGAACTGTCCTTGTATTCAAAAGAGGAGCATGAAGATTTTTGGTTGAAAAATCTCCAAAGAAAAAAGCATACACAATAAATTAATGTTCACATTTTAGTTGAATTATCCCTTTACTATGGTCAATTACTCATTTAACAGGACCATCAGAGTCAATGTGAGTATGCCCTGATCCCTTGCAATATTGGCTGTGGCATAATGGTGCAGAGGAAGACACTGGCCACGCATCTGGAGAGGGGCTGTCCCAACAACAAGACCACATGTTCCTCTTGTGCTGGTGTCCTGACACCGAGAGAACTCCAGGTAAGCTTAGAAAATGATCTTTGGGGATCTATACACTATCTATCTAGTTTATCTACAGTGAAAATTTGTTATAAATGTATTTATAATCTTAGAATAAGACAATTGTACGATATTAAAGGTGGGGTATGTGATTTGCAAAACGTCCGGCAGATTTTGAAAATACACAACTCAAATGGTCCTACCTTCTTTCCTCCAACGCTGGCCCTGATTCGCGTGAGGGGGAGGGGGGGATGGTACGACCGTTTGATTGACGGACTTACTGTCCAATGATTCTAGGTGGTCTTGGAAATGATTGGCTGGAGTTTTTCGAGTCCTGCCCGTTCCACAGATGATTAAATTGCTTAATTTTCATTTCAGTGCTTCTAACTCAGTGGCTGTAAGTGGGTTATGAATAGGATTTCAAGTGATTTTGAAAAAACGGACAAAAAAGAGAATCACATACCCCACCTTTAAGAATGAATGGTTTTTCCTATTTACTACTTTATTGTTTTAAGCATAAACCTTACTACATTTGGTTAGATTTATGCCTAAAATGAGAAAAAAAAGTTCCTAAAAGAACATAGTGATTGAAAAAATGTGAGATATATGAAAATCGCAAAGTTTCTCTGTGGAAACGCAAAAGTTTTGCGAGTGACTGCAAACGTTTTGAAATATATTTTTTCCTCTCATCTCATATTTTTTTCCACCATCATGTCCCTTTAGGTTTAGTGGATCCGTAAAAAGTTTTGCAAGCTAACACAAATTTTCCAAGGGCAACACAAATGTTTTTCGAGCGAATGCAAAGTTGATTGGGGAACGCAAACGTTTTGCAAGTCAAAAGTTTTGAAATATATTTTTTATTCCCATCTCATATTTTGTTCCCACCACCATGTCCCTTTAGGAGCTCTGTATAATCTTGTTTGAACAATGCTTGGATATTTTACTGGAAAACAAATTAAAAAAAAAAACAGACCAAGAAAATGCTTTATTCAGTGATATGTTTGATATAGATTCTGTCTCAACTTTTTGCATTGCTTAAACATACAGATATATACAGTATATATTTGTGGAAATAATATGTATGATACATAGGCGATATTGTGCAAATAGGCCCAAAGTGCAAGATATTCTGCCTCGTTCGTTGTTGCTAGAGTGGTTTTGGGTCAGCGTGCCCTTGCTTGAAGCCCCATGGCTCGGTTTTAAGCCACAGACGGAGTCTCCAGTGTTTACTACTGTCCCATATTACTGTTTTTTTTTTCTATTTCACCCATCGGGACCTGCACTCCGGGACAGATTAAAGGAATAAAAATGAGGGGGAAGCAGAAAAGCAGAAAGCCAGTGAATTTAGACATCAAGCTTCAAACGCAACACATTAGTCAAGATATCTTCAAATGCAATGTGTTTCTCGGCTCAAATTAAGATAAAGTCTTAATAAGATGTTTTGGAAAGTTTGTGGAACAGAATTGTTTGTGAACTTTCATCACTGTAGCTTGTGCGAGTGACTTTCCTAATTTCTTCACAGAAGCATTTATGTCCCAGTTCAAGCGATAAGAAGACGGCTAAGGCAGATAAACGGCAAAAGGTATAGAACAACTGGCTTTGGTGGATCACTCATTATTGTGAAATTGCATGTACAATTCTAAAATATGTTTCTGTATCCTTTGTAGAATGATCACTCCGGAAGCTCAAAAAAGAAAGAGCCATGCGTTTTCTCAGACGTTGGTTGTTCTTTTAAGGTTGGTCTTTTAATAACAGTACCTGTTTATATGTTAAGATGTCACATTTAAAATATATGAATGTAAAAATGTTGTCTAGGGACCCCCAGGGGCCAAGGGTGTTCTATGAGGTCCACAAAGAGCTTGAGTGAATTTTTATTATTTTTTATTATTATTTATTTAAAAAAAAAAAAATTAAATAGGATTTTGCAACAAAAATGTTTTTACAAAGTTTTATTTCAAAAAATGTTTCATGTTCAGTTGGGTTGTATGGCTTAAATTGACCCTCTAATATGAGCAAAAATATTTTGCAGAAAAAGGATATGCTATAAATTTAAGTGGATTATTATACTTGGGGATTCAATCATAGAAGTAAAAGTTTATCATAGTTTGAAAAGTTTTTTTGTATGAGTTTTGTTAAAATTATGTTTAAAAAAATAAACACAATTTGACAATAGTGTAACAAAAACTTACAATAAATAAATATAAATTAATATATGCTTTGAAAACAGGCATTTTCTCTGAAAACAATTTCCATTACATTTTTACTCCTCGATGAAAATCTTGTTTTATGATTATATTAGTGTTTGTGTGTGAAGGAACGGAAGTATATATAATGGTGGAATGATACAATGTTTTGCTGCAACACTTTATTGCAGGGTTATGCAGACAAAGTAAAAGAACATGAGTCCTGCAGCCATGTGGGCCATCTACAGCTTCTCTTGGATGTGACCAGGGCTCTTCAGCGTACCTTGAGTTCCCCAGCTGAGCGAGGCCAACACGAAAGCCCTGATTTTCTTCATTCTGGACAGTGTTGTGCATCCCTCGCTTCTCCGATTGAGGGTGAGATTGAGACCGATGGAGGAGATCCAGGAGTGAGCGATAAGGCCTTCAGCCTCCATGATGATCAGGTTGAACTTGCTGTTGGCCAGCAACTGGACGCCATACAGCAGAGAGTGCAGGTTTTGGAGAACATCATCTCAGCTTTGAACATGGAGGTGGAGAAGACGCAGCTCAGTGTTGTTGCACTGGAGAGGGACAATGACAACAGTCAGCAGATCATTGAGCACTTAGAAACCAAAGTAAGTATTTCAAACGTTTTTTTTCATGACACTGATTGTATAGACATTTTTACCTTTAAATGGAATTAAATGGTTTTGTAAACAGTGGCCAGTTTTAAAATGCCATAAGGTTTTTATCATGAGGTCTTTTTTTTTTTTAAAGAAGAAAGCAGATTTTTAACTTCTGAGGAACTTTTTGAGATTGTATGACAAAATACCGGAATGCATGGGACAAGAATCCATGAGCCGCATTACTAGACCGTTTTCTAAGGCTGCACAATTTATTTAAACCATTTAAAAACCATACAATAGCATAGTACTATTGTTCATTCACAAAGGCTGCGATTCAGTTAAATAAATACATGCCCCGCAGGTTTAATATATATGAGCTTTAATTATTCACATGCGTGTAGGTTATGTGCGTCCCAGAGCAACTCGTTTCACAGTAAATGCTGCTCCACATGAACTCTTATCATTTATATGCGCGGAGTGTGTCTCAAACTCCATCTCTGCATATGCTGTGAGTTTGGGTTGCCTATAACGTTCATCTGGGAACGCAATGTGTGCCATTTCATCAGATTTGTAAGGTAAATCATTTATAAACCTACCCCAACATTCTCTAAATATGCAAACGGTTCATTGTGATTTCAAAAATAAAAATAAGTGGCTCTGACGTTCACATATTCTTGTTCAAGAAATTACAGTGGCTGTAGTAGCATTTCTATCATAAAGAAGTAGCTACATTTTAAAGATTAAGTGGACATTTTAATTATTTTGTTTGGCCAATTTAAACATGGATTTGTTCATGCTGTAAAGTGTAACAACATCAGGCCGTTGGCACCCTCTGCAGGCATTTGTTATAATACAAGATGATTTTTTATGTTATTTAAACAGCGTTGTTCTATAAAAGCATATGATTATTTGCTTTTGATACTTTATTTGAACCAAATAGTATTGCCTCATTGTTATTATATATGTATTTTAAGTCATTTTAAAGGCATAGGTCTATTTTCATTACCACAAAAAAATATCCGACTATTTGATTAATCGTCAAAATAATCGACAGATTACTCGAATAATCGTTAGTGCCAGCCCTAGTAATGATGTATACAGATGATGAGATAACAGCTGTGGTGCTGCCACTGTGATGCTCACATGCAAATTGTCTGCTAAGATTCTCACAATCATGTCCACCACTTTGAGTATTTGGCAATTGCCTAACTAATTAGACATTTTCAGATTTCATCTTGAAATGCCATTGCACTAATGCACCGATATGAACATTTTGGCCGATAATTCTTTATATTTGAAAACCGATCACCGATATATTGGCCGATAAATCTAAATCCAAATTTTTATATAATTTTTGAGAGGCTGATTACAAAAACAAAAATCTCACCATTAAAAGCCATGTCCTAAGCACACAATTATAATGTTCTCATTATGATTTTATGTTGCCTATATATGACAGACTTGCGCTGTACATGTTACACAAAGTAATATTTCTTATTATTTTCACAGTTCAAACAGTGCTGCATTATCAAAATAATTCATAAAATGTCATACATCACCACAAAATGATCACATTGTTTTCAGATAGAAAAAAATCTAAATTTGAATCCATTGAAAATGAAATATAGTAAGCTATAAACAAATTGCCCTTAACATCATTAATGCCATCTAATGTTTCTGGAAATACCTCATATGGTGTGTGTATGATAACACATGTTTATGGCTTATTCATACTGAATTTCAATTTATTTCTATCTGAATTAAAAATCAAATTACAATTCTGCATCCTGCTACCTCATTTCAAATGTCAGGAATTCAATTCACTTCTGAAAGGTGCACAACCCTGATATCACATTATTTCCGTCCTACATTATCAAAATCAAAGCACTTGCTTTCCACTGTGTGTAAATAGCAACAACAGATTTCATTACTTTGATGTGTCCTGCAGTTAACAAGGCATTGAGCTCATGCTGGGAATCTGCAGTATGGTTGGAGCTAATGAATGTGTCTGTGTTACAAAATACTATATAGGAATCTTTGGAAAACATTTGTTTCCTGTGATGTGTTTTTTATTTCTAGCCTCTGGGTCATTCATGGTTTAAATAAGAACTCGCATAAAACTAACAAAGGTATTCGTTTTTGGGGGTCTGAATGATAATGTATTTGTCCCTCTGCTCATAACAAATGATTATGGCTGTGTTCTGTCTCTCGACCTGGAGGGGTTATTTAACACGCAGGAGCTGAGATGACACTCCTGAAGTGCTGAAAATGAAGAGATAAGTTGAAGTATGGATGAGAGGGGAATGAGTGGTAGAAAATAGATTTGTGTGACTGTTCTCCAAGTGCTGTCGAGAGAAAAAAAAAAAGAATGCGTCTAATAGGATGCAGCTATGTCGTTCTGTTTCTATATTTCGAATGTTCTCGCACAGGGCACATGACCTTAACCAGCTCTGAAGGTCCATTATGATACATTCATTTTATGCTTTTGCAGTGAGCCAATCTGTACCTTTGTGTGATTCATCTATGATAATGGTTTTCCATCACATTTTAGGTAGCCGAGCTGCAGCAGAGGCTGGTCAGGAAAGACATTCACATCACTTCATTGCAGCAGTGCATCAGCGCCCAGCAGGACGTCTCGTATGATGGCACCTTCCTCTGGCGGTTGTGTGATGTCAGCCAGAGTCTGAGAGAGGCTGCCAGCGGCCAGAAGATCAGTCAGTACTCGCCAGGTACCAAAGCACATGTGTCTCCTGCACTGCTCGTAATGAGAGACTTCATCCAGAAATAAACATCGGCTTTATTGACAGACAGAGTGGAACACACAAAAGAAGAAAACATTAATACAGATTTTGATTCAAAACTATATATAGCTTTGAATCAAATTCAACTTGAATTGGGAAATCTGTATTCATTTATATGAATATTATTTATATAGACATTTTATATATATATATATATATATATATATATATATAGAATTTATATAAAAAATATAAATACATATCCATTCCTGCCATCTATGAAAATCAACTTGAATTGGGAAATCTGTATTAATTTCTTCTTTTGCGTGTTCTTTTATCTAAATAATATATATTTAATATTATGTATATATTACTAAATGTATATTATTTATATAATATATAAAACACATACCGTTTTATGTATTATATCAATAATATTTTATATATATATATATATATTATTTCTTTCAGTAACCACTGAGCATTCAGTGAGTTCATTAAGCGATAGGTACATTAGACGGATTCAAATGGTAATTTCTGAGTTAGTGAGTTTTTAAATGATTCATCAAAAGAATTGGCTCAAAAATGATTTGCCTATGAATCGGACTACACTGGTAGCGCTGTATGTTTTTGGTTTAATTAAAGGAATGATTTGTTCGACGACACTACTCTTTTATATAATGAAGGCAGATGGTGACCATGGGTTTGGGTTGTCCATATGAGCTCTGACTACGTCATATTCCAAATCATATGATAGATTGTGTAAGGAACAGGCCTGCATCTACGTTGTGATTCAGAAAAATCTTCCCTTGGGCCTTATTTTCCCAAGCATGTTCCATTTGCAGTTTCAGTTGACACAATCGATATATATTATTGACAATCACAGGCTCCCTCACTTCTGTGCCGAAGCAAAACAGTTTTGCCAGCACTGAATACTTTAATGCATCAGACTGAACTCATCAGGAGAGCTGCGTTGAATGAATGTTAGTTGTTATCGTGTATTGAGGTAGAATCGATGCTCATTCTTAAGACCAGTGCTAAAAATTGAGTTGGTTCCAGTGAAAGGGAAAGCAAAAAAAGCAAATGTGGAGCAGTTATAAAGACTGAAATGGGGTTGTTTGCCCAGTGGGCATGTGTCTGTGTGAACACAACTGTAATAGACAGGAAGACTGAGAAAGAGAAAGACTGAAAGAGAACAATTGAAGGTAATTTAATTGACTTGTTTTCTTTCCCGTCATTACAGAATAGGATATCAGAATAACTGTTCCGCCAATACAACAGTCAGCAAAAGGAAGCCACACGTTTGATTTTTGAGATGAAAGAAGCTCTCTGGTTATCCGCTGCTATTTTTAAGAGTTTTAACTAAAGCCCATCACGCTTCACATAAAAATGACAATGCTTTGTTTTTCAGCTTTCTACACCGCCAGGTATGGATTTAAAGTGTGCATGCGCCTCTATTTGAACGGAGATGGGGTTGGAAAGGGAACGCACGTCTCTCTTTTCTTTGTTATAATGAAAGGAGAATATGACCCCATTCTCTCATGGCCATTCAGACACAAGGTAAACCGCTATAATCAAAGCTGTCAATCAATGAATTAATCAATCGCTTAATGCACGTGTGTGTTGTTTATGCTGAATTCATACATTAAAGGAGTCATATCATGAGGAATCAAATTATCCTTGATCTTTTGAAATAAAAAGCATTGATGTAATATGAAATTATACCGCAAATTTGAACTCAAAACATCCTGACAAGTCGTACAAGACGGTTTGGATAGGTTAGGTTTCATTAGTTAACGTAAACTAAGATTGAACAATATTTCTACAGCATTTATTAATCTAATTTGATGTTAATTTACACGTTTACTAATACATTTTTAAGATCAAAGGTGATGCTCATTGTGCATGCAAAAATCGCACTGGATTATTAAAATAAATGGCAAAAGGAATGTTTGGATATGTAAACAGATATTTCCAACTGACACACAACAACAAAAGTTATTAATATCTGGCTTAAAAACATGTTTTTTCTTGTGAAAGTACTAACGTGTCTTAGACTTTTGCACAGTACTGTATACAGAATATAAAGAATACTAAAAATAACTGTCCATAAGTCCCAGGCCAAACAAATCGATTAAAATGCTGTTCACATATTGAACTGTCCTTCTTCTGTTTTGTTGTGATTGTCATTGTAAAATGAGCATTATTATGTTAGACTCAAGAGGACAGAACACTGTGAGCACTGAAGTGCATTAATATCTCATGTGTGCATGTTTAGTACACCTAATATGAAGACATATAGTACATCACTGCCACTTTACTTATTTGTTATATATATTTATACTTCTGGTTTATAGGTAATACTTTTTGGGTCAAATTATTATTTTATATATATATATATATATATATATATATATATATATATATATATATATATATATATATATATTTAGTCTGATTTGACCAGTTTGACAGCACATTGTAGAATAGATGGCTTGTTCTGCTATTGAATAATGGGGCAGTTCAAAATTTCACATTGAAGATAAAATCTTTAATGGCCTGAAATTTCTTAAAGGGTAAGAGAGAGTGGAAAAGGGTCATGAAAAACTAAATGAAACTGTTTATGGTGCAAAAAAACCTTACTAAGTGCACCTCAGGACAAAGAATGAAATAATAAACGTATGATATGACCCCTTTAATAGTGGCTTCTGCTTTGGTTCCTCAATCATGTGGCATCAGCATTTTCCATGACCTTCCACTGACTTCTCCTGCATGTACCTGGCAGGTAACGTTCGTTTTCATAGATCAGAACCAGAAGGAGCACGTCATCGACGCTTTCCGTCCCGACCTCTCCTCTGCCTCTTTCCACCGGCCAGTCTCAGAGATGAATGTGGCCAGCGGGTGCCCCCTCTTCTTCCCTCTGGGGAAATTGAGGTCGCCTAAACATGCCTACTGCAAGGATGACACCATCTATATCAAGTGTGTGGTGGACATCTCCTCCTGAACCATGAAGGCCTGGCTGTTATGGAGGAACGGAGACCTTAGGGAGCATCAAAATTGAGGATCTCAGAGAGGATTTGGATAAAATGAATATGGAGTGCAGAGAAACGACAAACCCAGAACTCATGAACTCTGTTGCATTTTGGTTCTTTTGGTACATGGATAAAAGAGTAGTTTTAAATCTTTAAAACAGGGATTCTTTTTTATTTAATTTTTATTTTTTTATTATTTTTATTATCATTTTTTCATTTTGGATATTTTTCTTTATTTATTATGGAATGAACCCTCCTTGATTTTGAATATCATTGACAGGTTTCATATTGCAAATGTTATAATAAATAAAATGTGTTTGCTATCTTGTTTTTTTGTTTCCTCAGCATAGTTTATCTGCATGGCACATGTTTCAACATTGTAGATAAAATATGGGTACGTTATAACACAACAATGATGTACTAAAAAGGTGACGTTTTTTTGTTGTTGTATTTTTCGAATATGGATGACAACGTTGTCAAAATGTTCCCCGTTCACACGGATATTTAAAAACTCTGTATTATTCATGCCAGGCCAGTAGTGAGCGATGTCACTTTGTAAAGAAACTCTACACTCATATAGACTGAACATGTAATTCGCATGCGCGTGACGTCACTGTTTTCACAAATTCACGTTTTTGTAGGTTTTCCATATAACGGATGATAACAGTATTGTTTTTAAAAACCTGCACTTTGAAACTCGTTTTTAAAAGTTCGCGTTTTCAGGACCCAAAACGCTGTTGTCGTATAAATGAACGGCCGAAACGCATAAAATGTTTTCTGGTTTTTGTTGAAAACGGTGTAGTTTAAACGGCCCCTGTGATTTTAATTACTTTTGGTGTTTTATCTGTATGCATGCAGAATTTCAAACAATCAATATTATTGACATTTAACATTTAATTTCTTGCTATAATAAAATGCTAGTTATTTTAATATCATACAGATACTATTTTTAGTTTTAATTTTTATATTTTCTGTTTTCATTCTAATTTTAGGGGCATTGACAACACTGTTTTCAACTAAAAATTGATTTTATTTTTGTGTGTGTTTTGGCTGTTGATTTACACAACAGCGTTTTGGGGGCCTGTAAATGCAAACTTTTGAAAACAGGTTTCAAAGTGCAAGAACTATAGCGATATAACAATAACTATAATGATTAGTGTCCACACCAACTCATTGTTCTGTTTATTCTAAGCACGCACTGCTGTAAATGCTCCAGCTCTTTAAAGTCCCCATGAAATCAAAATTGACCATACTTACTTTGTTTGCCTAAATTGATCGTTTTGTGGTGAACAATTCATCCGTGCAAGTCAATCCACACACACAAAAAATTTGGCTTCGTAATCTTTAATCAAAGTCTGAAAATGCCCCTCACAATAAAAGAAGTGTCAATTTTAATTTCATTGTGACTTTAAAGTCCCCGTGAACCGGAAGTTGCAACCGACTTTTCTCCAGTGTTGTGACGTATTTCCGAGAGGAACGGAATACTAAATGAGGCAAAATAGTGGGCATGGCTTTTTTTTCCAACTAGCACCTGATTGGATCTAGAAAAGTGGGTGTTTCTAGTAGCCTGTCTACTGTCAGTTGGACGGGCGTGGTTACGGATGTTAAGCAGACACCCAAACCGTCAAACCTACGTCATCAGGGAAGGTCCTCCATGGCAGAGGGGAGGGGAATTTTCAGACTTTGATTAAAGATTACGAAGCCAAAAAATTTTTTTGTGTGGATTGACTTGCACGGATGAATTGTTCACCACAAAACGATCAATTTAGGCATGCAAACAAAGTATGTATGGTCAATTTTGATTTCATGGGGACTTTAAAGGAACACTACTCTTTTTTTGGAAATAGGAAAGCACTTTTAGCATAGCTTAGCATAGAACAGTGAATCTGATTAAACTGTTTGCATCTGACTAAGACCAACGGAAAATGAAAAGTTGTGATTTCTAGGACAATATGGCTAGGAACTATACTCTCATTCCTGTTTAATAATAAAGGAACTTTGCTGCATGGGTTCAGCAGCGCAATGATATTACGCAGCGCCTGGAACTTAGTGACGGTCACAACTTTTCATTTTCCGTCGATCTTAGTACACGATGGGGAAGTTGGAAAATGAGCCTATTTCCAGAAAAAAAGTGGAGTGTTCCTTTAAACCAGGATGGATTCTGATTGGCTGTCAATGTTTTTTTATCATACATCAGTTGGAGAAAAGAAAAAAATGATGTGAGTGATTCAACCATATCATTTCTCTGTGCCGTTAACGTTATAGTTGCGGTCTGGACTCTGCTATTCTATATTTAGATGAATTTTTAGAACTATATCCTTAGTTATTTATTGTCTCCGTGTAAACTACAAAACTGCGAATTTGTGAAAACTGTGACGTTATGTGCTGAAATTAAGTTAGTTTCAGTTAAATGTTATGTAACATGAATGTGGATGAAATGACCCTTCACAATACACAATGCTTTATAATGAACTGTTACAGAGATACAAAAGGCAATTTATCTGTTCAATTCAATCTCTTACTCACCTTACTCACACGCCATCTCCACAACCTTTTAAATCCCTCAGTTCTCGCCCTCTCCAAAATGTTGATTCTTGTTTTTTTACGAGCTCTGTCGCGTTCTCTTTTTGCCAGCAGACTCTCCTCTGTTCGGCGTTTGTTTAAAATGGGTGATTCCCCAGAGGTTTGAGATTGAGTTGCTCCATGTCAAACTTTTTCGCTGGTTGCTCAACTAACTGTCACTTCACACACCATAGATGCATTAAAGTTGGAGCAACTTTTCTCTATTTACAATGATGAAAACCATCCCGACAGGTCTAAAATGTAATAGGATTAAAATATTGAATCAAGGTAAGACAAAAAACCTGTTTTGGAAGAAGGATTGATTTATTGACTCATTACATACTTGTTACAAAGTTAGTGTACTACTAATAACCCTGAATACAAGTTCTTGCTTTGGTTGGTGCAAATCATTATATCATTCTGCATAACTTGAATTTATTTCATACATTGATTAGCATCAAAACTTTGATATCTTTAGGAGAGTCATTCAAACCTGTGTAGCATGCATCCTTATCAAATATAGGTTAGTATCAATTAGCACATGTGTGTGCTAAAAAGACTCTTTTTAATTTTTATTCATCTTACTTTTATTTTTATTCATCTTACATTTATTTAGCTTTTTTTAAATGTATTTTCACTATGAAGATCCATTTTTTCTCACCAAATGCAGTGGCTACTGTGCAAAATAACCTCGTTTTTACTTGAAATTATTCTATAAAATTGTAATGTTTACACTGTAGTGTTTTGTTTTTTTAATTCTTCAACATGTTACCTTCATGTTAACCATTGTTAACACTTAAGAATGTGTGCAAAAAAAAAATCAACCTCGTCCTGTTGGTAAGCAGTTTTTAAAAGTCCTGAAAGTAACTATTAGAACCCAACTTTGGAGAGAAACAACACAATCAATTGTTCACAAAATTAAAGAAAAGAACAGGTGGTTTGTCAAAGTGATTACTGCACTTGAGAAGGGTTCGACACTTTGTACCATATGTACATCAACACTCCGCATAAAAAAAAAAAACTCTCTTGGCATTCAGCAGCCTCCGAGTTAGCATGGTTAGTTTTGTTTTTGCGACAAAAATTTTCATTTAGTCAGCTCACTGCGACCTGATTCACTGCCTGTGAATCACAATGCCCGAATTTCACAGAAATCTAAGAATACTACTGTTATGCCTGCAAATACAAGCCATTATGTGTTAAAAATGTAACTGCATCGTGACAGTTGCTCTTGCACTGCCAGCAAACCTTTACTGACGCCAAGGGCATTATGCTGACAGACAACTCACTCTCCCTGACACACCTCACATCCACTCATCACAAATAAAACTATACACTTCATAATAACTTTCATAAATTACATTAACACACATATCATGCTCAAAATATAAATTATGCAGATTTGTCTGTATAATTTTATATGAACCTATATAACTTATAACTATAATTTTAATATATTTTAAAATCTAATATAAAAATATCTATAACTTTATATAACTACAATTTAACATCTATCTGTCGATCTACCCATACATCTATATAACTTTATATAACTATATTTTTTATATATATTTTAAAATCTAATATAAAATAAACATATATGATATCTATCTATATACCTTTATATAACCATAATTTAATATCTATCTATCTATCTATCTATCTATCTATCTATCTATCTATCTATCTATCTATCTATCTATCTATCTATCTATCTATCTATCTATCTATCTATCTATCTATCTATCTATCTATCCCGCTGTCATGCTGTAAAATTAGAGCATTTTTGTAATGTCTTTATTTAGTCATTGGATCTGTGCTTCTGTAGCCCCTCCTCGAGACCGTTGCTGTACTTCCTGTACGCGGATGATGATGATGATGATGATCGGGTTATGTTAATTACATAAGCAAAACGTAAAAGCTTCGCGGGAAAAGGTGAAAAAATGGCGACGTGCACTGGCTGCATTTCTGCGCCGCTTGTGCTGTGAAAACACCAGAAACTCCCTTAAACATCGCGAATGGGACATCGGGCTGCCAGAGGAGGAATATCTGCACTTTTTGGCGCGTTTTACCCGCGGGACTGGAGAGAAATCAAAGCGGTAATCTCAGCGCGAGATGTGTTTGAATATGACCCGATTCAAAACCTGCAGCATTAGTGCGTAACAGTCACAGCTGTAGTGATCTGACGAACTTATTCATGCATATGAAAGAGTAATACTGTGTTTTTGTACATGTTCTGTTTGATTACAGCCAGCATGACAACTTGTCTGAGTCCCTGAGAGAAGTTTTAGCAGTGCGCAAGTTTTCCAGCATGCACTGATGATGTTGCATGTCTTCAAACGGGGAGGGAGTCAGTGCGAAGATTCGTAGTTGGCTACGATTTATATACGCAACTGAACTAATAGACTTTTTACAAGTCGGTATGGCTGTGTAAAGCGACTTTTTTTTTTTAAGAAGGCGTGCATCCTTTTAAAGCTGATACAATAGTTTTCTGTCACGCAGAGAAAAGGCACGCATGTTTTATTCTTACAGTTATATCACGGTTGCAGATTGTGTGATTCGTGGCCGGCTGGTTTCGACTTCGATTGATTTGAATATTAGAAGTAGAAGAAAACTGGCCGAGATCAGTTAGTCTGAAGTTCACATCCTGACGATGAGTCAACCAGCTCAGTTTCTCTGCTGCCTTTTTAACTCATCAGGGCTGAGACTGAGTCAGGCAATATTCCCCATGTGCACAGTTGTGGTTGGACGAATCTATTTGCAGTTCTACAGTATTCCTGCAGGGTTGTCAAAACCATCGTGTACTTCAGTACATACTTAACTTACCTGCTGTACTGTCTGTAGGCTACATACTTGAACATTTTGAGTGATGGGGGGTTAGGTAAACGTCTTCAAATTAATAGATAAATTAAATACGTAATATTAACATAATAATTTGTTATACGATTAATTATGTAATATATAATTTACTTAATATAATTAATTTAAAATAACAAAAATGGTTTAATGTGTTCGGCTTTTTTTAATTTGTTTGGATAACACTCAAATATATTTCACCCATAGTATTGATTGCAAAAAAAAAAAAACTGATTCATCCATTGAGTCAACTTCTGTGTTTTATCAACTATATGTATTATGTTTTAACTCCCTTAATTGTGTTCAGTTTGTTGCACCAAAACCCAGAAGATAATTTGTATTTCCAAGCTAATGGTTTCCTCAGAAATTTCCTATGGGTTTTTAAAATGGCAGTTATGAGTAAAATAAGGTTTTACTTATTTTAATAACTTTTGTAAATATAAGTTACTAGGACTATAGAAGCATGTAAACTCATCCCTGTGGTTGTTGTAGTCTGTAAGTTGTTGGCAAATGACGTTTTTGAAAGTGTGCACGTGGTGTAGTCATTGGATGCAGAAGTCTTCTCAAGACTTCAGTAAGCGAAAAAATGATTAATGTGAATTATTATGAAATTCATATTAATATAAATTATACCGGTAATATCAGGTAAAATGGCACATTTCTGGTTGGTAATTATTAAAGAGGCTGCGTAAAACAAATAATCTAGTGCATGATCCTCTTTTTAAAATCACAGCAGTAAGTGGAGAAATCTAAACCTAGATGACTGTCCTTTTTAAAAGCTATAATTATGTGAGATGTGTTGTGCATTTAGACCAGTAGTGCTCTGCATTTATGCTTATTGATTAATTGTACATATAAATCCTTAACCCCCCCTTTTCCATCTGTAAATAAATACTTTTGATGTGAATATAGCTACATTTTGGCAGACAAACAAATCAATAGAAATAGAAATAGACATCTTTGACAAGAGCCTTTTCTGGGTGTTTTTTCATAAATGCAACTGAACTGAAGTGGGCAAATCCCCTCATTATGTCGGTGTTTATATTGGTTTCTTGGGGAGTTTTTAGAGATAAGTGACCACTGGTCACGTCATGAAGGTTTCCATATTTAAATCATTTTTACATAGAAAAACACACTTGAAAATTCCAATAGATTATGTTTATATGCACTGCAAGTAATTCCACTTTTGGCATCTCTGGGAAACATCACATGTGATAAACCTGATGTAATTGTTTCTTTGCATTTTACCACTGACCCACAGGAAGTGTAGGTGTTTCTACAGTCAGCATGTTGGAATCGGCCTGTCGGGACGGATATCTGACTGTCGGGTCGGAACCTCTAGAACCCAAACACCTGCTTCCCAAGAAAGAGAAACCCTGCAGTGACCAGGAGACCAACTTGACCGTGGGCCAGTACGTTCTGTGCCGCTGGTCTGACGGCCTTTACTACCTGGGCAAAATCCAGAGAGTGAGTCGCTGATGCTCTGGGGATTTATATAAACCTGAACTGAATGCACAGAACATCTCTGTTTTATCACACACACTGTATATCCTCCTGGGACACAGCAATAAAAAGTGTTGGAATTGAGTTGTTATAGTACTTGGAGTATTAAAAACAATAAAAAAAAATCTAAATATCAATTTAAACAGATAACTCAGACTTTGCACACAGTCTCTAAACTGGTTTTCACCAACATTTATGTATGTATGATTTATTTCATAATTTGTGTAAATCTATAGAAAAATGTCATAATGTATGTGTTTTGAGTGGCAACTTCCAGTGGAAAAATAGAATAAGAGCATTTTGTGGCCCCAAAAAAAAAAAAATCATATTTAATTGGAATATTGTATATTTTTTATCCTGTTCAAGGTGAAAAGAAATTCTCAAAGACCTGATGTACCTTACAAAGGACATGTGTAAAAGAAATGAAAAAGAAAACCATACTGTGCTTTAAAAGCCCAGGATGTCAACTTTAAGATACACCAGATATATAAAACTGCCATGTGAAATTCCCAAAAATCAATGTTCCCCACCGAGGACAAAAATGAATTGCTGGCTCCCTGGAGGAAACATGCAAGAAATGTTCATGACCTGATAGCATATGCTCTTAATCATGAATAATTCATTTGGCGAAGACGTATTTATGTTTTTTTTACAGTCTTATGTTCGCATTTCACAACACAAACGTTCCTCGTTCCATTTCCCTATAGGTGAGCACCTCAAAACAGAGTTGCTTTGTGACGTTTGAAGACAACTCCAAGTTCTGGGTGCTTTGGAAAGACATACAGCATGGTAAGAGGTCTGGGTGGAAATGCATTGTACAAACCTGGGGTTTTTAAATCGTTGGCTTTCTAAAGAAGCAACAATGTTCATCAGCAAGCTAGAAAGCAGATATATTGTTTGATATGTCATTGTGTCCTGTGAGATGACTGTGTGACGCTATGGTATTAGCGCTTTGTGACGAAGTAACAAGCTTTATTCTCTCGCTCTCTCACACAGCTGGTGTCCCTGGAGAAGAACCAAAATGCTCAGTGTGTTCTGACATGTCTCTAGTTCCTGGTAATGAAATCCTTATCTGCGGGAAGTGTGGAATAGGTGAGTGAGGCAGACCTAGCTCTTCACGTAACACACACAACCTGGATACATCACAGGAAAAAAACTTGTTTTTGCTTTAAAAAAGTAAAGATTCATTTTGAAGAACTGTTTACTCAATTAGTATTAGTATGTTTACTCAATTAGAGTTATTAGTAGTGCTGGCCTTCACTAAATATGTTTCTATTTGACTATTAGACGTTCATTTAAGCCATTTGTCGACTAATCACACGTTTATATTAATTTAATTACTTAAATATATACTGTGGGTGGAATTAAGCCTATTCTGCACTCAAGCACACACACAAAGCTTGCAAAGCACAGGCAAAAGTATTGATTATGAATTTGTCCGAAAAAATATCAGGGAGACATTTTAATTGTCTATTAATAAACTAGTGTTTTCTGTGTCAGCGTCGGCTGCAAAGATGAAGTTGAGTCACCATTTCGGTTAATTTTAGTAGACCCTTTACAGTTTCGATTGATGTATTGCTTATAATGACCAAAATTAAGTATTAAGTTGTTTCCGCTGTTATCAGGAAAAAATACAAGTCATATACAATGTTACGGTTTAACTGGTGACCGGTTTAAATTGTGAACGCCAGATGTGAACGCTCGACTGCATATTCTCAATTCATCAATTCTGAAAGCCTATACTTTTGGCTATTCAATATTTCTATCATGAAACGGTTTACAATTTACATTTAGCTTCTGTGAACAGTAAAGCTCGGCTACTTTGATTTGATTGGTCAAATCTTTGGGTGGGGGTGGTGTGTGTGTGTGTGTGTGGGGCGGGGTCAAATCAAATATTGCAGTTTGGCAATCTTAATTTTCATTGTCTATGCTAGATATAGCTCTAGTTACTTCTCCATTATCATGCAGCACTCAGATTGTCTTTAGAAAATGCAGAAATCTAGTTATAATTGTTGCTATGACTTCTTACATGATGTAATTGCTGGGGAACTCTTTTGTCTGTGGATAAAACTGATTAGCATGTACTTGTGATAGTGTGTTGCCATTTGCATTATAAATGCCATAGGATCTACAAAGTAAATAGAGAACTATTCTGGGTGTCTTTGATGACTAAGGGGGTTTGGTAAGACTGCACTACATTAATGACTCGCTGGGGACGCAGAAGTGGCTCTCTGAAGTCTCAAGGATTAGTGTCGACTTCAGCTCTGCTGTTCATATTTACACATCTGATTGGGTATGAGTAGATTATTATTTTTTTGTGCTAATATTTGTCTTCCATCCTTCCACATGCTTGCCTTGCATCTTCAGGTTATCACCAGCTCTGCCACTTGCCCCCGGTGGAGAGCTCAGCTGACCTGCCCCCATGGTTCTGCAGGAAGTGTATTTTTGCCTTAGCTGTGAGAGTAAGTCCTTTATATCCATGTGTATACACTATATTCTCTTTCTGTTTCCATATAAATGAATGGGGATCAGGGAAAGTATGTCGCTGACATGTGTGTTTCATGTGTGTGGCAGAAAGGGGGAGCTCTGAAAAAAGGGCCAATCGCCAAAGCGCTACAGGCAATGAAGCAGGTGCTGACCTATAATCCAGAGGAGCTGGAGTGGGACTCTTTGCATCGTACAAACCATCAGCAGTGCTACTGTTACTGTGGAGGACCCGGAGAGTGAGTCTGCCTCGTCGCTTCTCGTTTCAGTCGTTTTGCTGTCTTCCGTCTTTCCCTGCTAGAGGTCTAGGCTAGAGGTCGACCGATAGTGGATTTTACCGATAACGATAGCTAGGTTGGGCCGTACTTGCCGATAACCGATTAATCAACCGATAGTTTTTAAAATTGATACTGGATAAAAACAATTATTCACGATACAGCACATCCTATGGAACCTTATTGCTTAAACATAACACTCCAAGTAAAACAGTGCTGAACTTATATTTATATAAATTAAAATAAATAATAAATAAAAAAATATATATATAAACCTGTATGAACAATGAAAACATGCTAAATTAAATAAATATATAAATAAATATTGAAGTCAATAAAGACATTAATTCAAACTGAAACAAAGTAATACTCTAAATAAAACCACTGTTTAGCCTAAATGTTACATCCATTTTGCAACGTACAAAACTCATCCAATACAAGATGATTACAACAATATGATCAAACTCTGTAAACAATAAATCAACTCTGATTTCATGTTAAATACAATCAAAAACGGAGACGCAAGACTGTATTTGAATGAAAGTTGAGCGCGCGTCCGTTGTGATAGACATGGGCTGCGCGTTGCAATTGATGACGGTATTATAAGGAAGGAAATGCCACAGAATCTTGCTTTAAAAAAATGTTCCACTGTTCAAACAAGCTCAAACATTGAAATGTTTTCATCAGTTCTTTCTGAACACGAATCGAATGCTTTTCTGATTTGTTTATATGTTTCTGTTGGCTGTATGATGCAGTTTACTATTTTACGTCTAGCTTTAAATATGCAACTTCGCTGCATAATTAATGCATAAAACTGACCAGTTGTATAACGTTATAATCTAATGCAAATAGATGGCAACAATTAATTAAACATTAAACATTCGGGTCGGACTTTGTCAGTGTTTTAACCGCTTTAGGTAGGGTACTAAATGTTAGCGTCCTCTCAGCCTCGAAGGCAAACAAACATGCGTTTCTTTCTCTACTAATGCAGCATCTATAGTCAACAAATGAATCACTTTATAATGATATGACAAAATGTACTGTATGAATACCTTTTCGCTGTCGGTGCTTTAAACGCGCATCTGATGTCAGCCCTCTCCACGCAGCGTGTGCTCTCAGTGCAGCGCGCAGCGTCACGTGTTAAAATAAACAACACGAGGCATCAGTGATAGTTTCTCTTACACCTCTAGAGGCCGCTCTTGTACTGCATGATGCCAGCAGACCCTTATCAGGAGGACTCTCGTACTGTAATGAATGACAGCGCGCACTTCTCAGCCGCTCCAGCAACGGACGCAACCAGGAAAAACTATCGGTATGGATTTTTGCCGATAACGATAGTTCCACCAATCAACTATCGGTGCCGATTAATCGGCAAAAACGATGAATCGGTCGACCTCTAGTCTAGGCATTATGAAAACACTGAATCGATGTCAGATAGTTAAACATGAGTTATGCTGGGTTTGCTTTTCCACTGTAGTTAGTACAGCTTCAAAGTGGGTGGGCTTATAGACTGATCGTTATAGTTGCGCCGCCTCTGCCATAACATCATTGTAAACGAACAGTGGAGCCTATCGGGGGGATGGTGTTTTTGATTCTCGGCACGTGGATGTTTTTAACTGCAAGAATGTGTTTCAAATGAGGCTGATGGCAGCAAAACAAAATATTACTAAGGTAAGTAGTTTAAAAACAGGTGCTACAGCGGTGGCTGATACTGGCTATTTAAATCTAGCGGGTTGGTGTCTCGTGTCGCAAATACAGTGACCAGATACAATGACTCTGGTAGTGACGATTCTGTCTGACCAATCAGTGATCTGCAGTGTTTTCACGTCACATTTTAGTATCGGTACGGTACGCTTGGAACCTCAACAGAGGTGGTACATTTAAAGCGAGCCGTACCGTACCGTTCCACGCAGTGGAAAAACGCCACAAAGTGAACCGTATCGAAGCGAGCCGTACCGTACGATACAGTGGAAAAGCACAAAGCGTGGCGTGCCGAACCGAGGCGTACCATACTATGCAGTGGAAAAGCGGCAATACATTTTTGCCTGGTTTCACAGACAAGGCTTGCGTTTTTTTTTTTTAGCTTTTCTACTTTTTTTTCTACTAAGTTTTATTGAAAGCCCATTTTGCATTGGCTACTAACTGGAATAAAATTAGTCAGGGGTGGCTGGCCAATAGAGGCCATAATAATAATAATAATAATAATAGTAGTAATAATAAGAATATTTTTTATATATATAGCATCTTTCCAACACCCAAGCTCGCTTTACAAAGATAGATTAAGGAATAGAACAAAATAAACATCAACATCAAAGCACAATACACATACCGAGGGCAGAAAGTAATATACTGAGGTCACTAGGTTAGTTAAGGTGGTTAAAGATACAAACTAAGAGGGATTCAAACAAATAACATCTCCATAACAAGGTAGAATTTACAGACTGTGAGCTGAAGAGTAATATTCAGAGAAAAGTGCTTGACGGATGTGTTGAGGAAGAGCATTCCACAACCTGGGAGCCACAATGCTAAAAGACCTGGCTCCCAAGATTACCAGACTATTGAAACTGACAGAATAAGGCACAGCCCCACCTAGGATATTCTTCACCAGCCGCCACTGAATTAAGTTAAGCTAAAAATGAAAATGCAGTCAATGCAGCAAATGTTTCATTAATTGGACAGATATGGTTTGTTTGCACATTTCAGTGAAATGCAGTAAAAAACAGTGAGGAAAGCGTGACAAATGCACTCACACGCCTTTGCCTCAGGTCTCGGATGCTGTCTGCTTACTCAGCGCAGATCATTTTGATCAAAACAAAAATGCATGTGTTGTGTTAACAAACAACAGAACAGGGACTGTCACGGGTTTCTGAAAAATACAGACCCTACTTGCTTTGTAGCCGTGGTCATCTGATTATTATATCACAGTCTGACACTGTTCAAGATCAGCTCTATATGTGCGTTGTGACACTGAATCAAATGAACTCAAACTTCTTAAGTTATACTTAAGTTATACATCTTATGCTTTACTTATTAGTGACAAATACAGTGTTGTTACTGTTAACTACTTAAACTGTAGTTTTTTTATTTAAATGAAATAAAGCTTAAATAAAATAAAATAAAATATAAATATTAGATGAAAAACTTAAACTAAAAAAAAAAAATTTTTTTTAATGTTGCCTTGACAACTAACTCAAATAAAACACGTTTGAGCTGAAGTACTAAACTTACTAAAACTAAAATTGAACTAAAAAAATGAAGGATAAATAGAAATATACTAATAAAAGTAACAAATAAACTAATGAATAGATATAAACTAATACAAATTACAAAAGCACATAGCAAAATTATTATAATAAATTGAATATTTGCAACACAGAAATAATGATATTGTGTGGTTGAAAAGACGGTTTCATACATATACATGACAACTGCTTTCTCTGGGTCAGCGGCAGCTCAAACACAGATTTGAATGTTCTTGTGTGATTCTGTCAAATGTGCTTGGTCTATATAAGTGGTATTGGTGCGTCCCTACACATGTATTGTAGTTCACACTCCAGCTACTGGTTTTTCTTTTGCTACTGTTCTATACACACACCATTTGAATGGAAATAAAGAGATCTGAGGATCACTCCATCACACCACCCCCTTAGTTTTGCTTGGTCTTTTTTTTTTGTTTATCTTGAAATGTAATTGGTCTGTTTAGGGGTTTGTGTCTGATAAGAAACAATCAACAGTTCATTTCTTATTCTTGATTTTCCCATCAGGTGGTACTTGAAAATGCTGCAATGTTTTCGCTGCGAGCAGTGGTTTCATGAGGCGTGTACGCAGTGCCTTCAGGAGTCCATGATGTTTGGAGATAGGTATGTACAGAGCTACATTTATCACAAACTTTACCTCAACAAAAGAACATCTTTCCATCAATACTCTGCCATCCTTCAGTATTGATTTCTCATATTTTCACTCAAATCAATGAATTTTTCTGAAAAACAATTGGCTTTACATCATTAAAGCAATGCTTTCAGTGATTGTATCATGGCCAAAGGGTATTTTTAGGCAGAACTTGGAAGTGCTTAAACCCTGCCTGAAATCACTGTAATGCACAACCTCATGTGGCATATTGGTTTTATAAAACATTAATATGACGAATTAATAAATAATAGTAGTAAACAATTCTTAAAGCAGAAATCACTCATGTAAATCTGAGTTTTTGTTGAACCAGCTGCACTCATGGTGAGCAACACATTTTTCTGATTGCGTGGTAAAGTTAAATGAAATAATTAAATCTCATTGGTTGAAAATCCAGCTCCACATAGCTTTAAACCTCTGATTAGCTGTGATTGTGTCATGCAGCTGTTTCACGTTCAGTGTGTACAGACAAATTGCTTGTTGCTGGAAATTGCTCTTTGGTGGCTCCGAACGTCGAATCGGTCCAATCAGATTTTAGGGTCGGCGGTTTCCATTTTATTATGCAATATAAGCCGTTGCTTTTCAGAAAGACCAATGAATGCAATAACCGAAGTGAAATTCTATTTGCAACATCTCAACAGTTATGATTAGTGAATATTGCGACAAACTTTAATGCATCGTCGCACACAGGCAAGATTACATGCATTAGGGGATTTTTTTAAAAGATCATAATGACACTGTCAAGCATAATTTTACTTTGGCCGCAGCAGCATTTGTACCTCTCCAAGGTATGTAATTTAAATGACTCCATTTTCTGTCTTTTCTCTCCCAGGTTTTACTTGTTCATTTGTGCGGTGTGCAATAAAGGAGTGGAATACATCAAGCGGCTGGCTCTCAGATGGTAAATGTGGAGCTCTTCTTCCCCCCCTCACGAGTGATTGTGGCCGGATCTGTGTCAGAATTATACAGTCAAAGTGTCGGATTTGATTGATACAGGCCGGAGCTCTCGATCCGAGGCTTTTTCTCCGGTGCGCCCGGCTATTTCAGAAAGTAAAGTGGGTTCAATAGGGTTTTTTTCAGTATAGAGTTTGTCTAGACATTGATTCTTGCTTTTTGTCCCAAATGAGAAATAGCCATTTGAACCGAAGATTTGGTGCTGAGAGGATTTCTTATGATAGCAGGGGATTACTCTTGAAATACAGTGAGCTGGATGTGCTGGATATTTAGGTATGAAGTCAGTCTCGGTACGGATTTAAGCCTTATCCTTCTTAAAAAGTCTGGTGTGTAAAAATGGACCTTGCCTTGTGAACAGAACGACACCCTATTTAATATTTACCATGTGACATTTCATGCAGATTTTGGCAGTGTCATTTGATCTAAGAGCATTTCTGCTTTAGGTCTAAAACATCTTCAGCTTATTCTCACACTTTAGAGCTCTAAGTGGCATTATGCAGGAGGTTTTTTTTTTTAAACATTTTTTTCATTTGCAGGGTGGATGTGGTCCATCTTGCCCTGTACAACCTAGGAGTCCAAAGTAAGAAGAAATACTTTGAACTGGAGGAGATCCTTACCTTCATCAGCAACAACTGGGATCATTTCCAGATGGGCAAGGTTATATTTTCAAGCTGTTTCTATCCAAGATCATTTTAGGAAAAAATGTTTAAAGGTAAAGTCTGTAACTTTTAGGTAGTGATTTGTCTGGTAGAGCATTTCTAGGAATTGAAAAGCAGTTTCTTTGAAATAGGTAGTGAAACTTTGCCAGGTGTTTTTTTTTTTTTTTTTTTTTGCCAGGGGTCTCCCACCTTATTTGATTTGAGAGCTACAATACTTAAATCTTGTAAATAATGTACCATAACTCTCAAATTAACAACAATCCAAACTGTTATGTATACAACTGAAAGAGTTTACGTAGGGCTGGAACTAATGATTTTTTTTTTTTTGCCCGATTATTCAAGTAATATAACGATTTGATTATTTGGTCTCTGTTTAAAAAATGTCCACACTTTGTAATAACGGCTGATGTTCAGCATACCCGAGAGTCGCCAGTATTGGGGAACATAAACATGTTCCATCTATCTGTTCAAATTTACAAGTATATTTGCTACCATTTTCGTATCAGTCTGAACAAAAATGGCAGACAAAGAAAAAGTTATGAAAGTGTACATTTTCAGATGAAAATTTTAAAATGAAATTTCCACTCTCTGGCAGTAGGTGGCGCTTATGAAACAGCAGAAATAGAGCTTTGTGCACTGTCACCTCTGTAAACAGATCAGCGCTGTGCTTATAAACATTAGGCTTATAAGCATTATAACCATCAGTTCCCTTTTATACATTCATAGAATTCATTCATTCTTAAATTGTTTCATTTAATTTCTCTCGGCACTCTGCCTTCCGTCATGTTTTTACACAAACGAAACCTATATTGCAAGCTGCGTATGCGTGAGACTTAAAGGTCCCGTTCTATGCCCCTTTTCACAAGATGTAAAATGAGTCTCTGATGTCCCCAGAGTGTGTCTGTGAAGTTTCAGCTCAAAATACCCAACAGATCATTTTTTACAGCATGTTTAAATTGTCTTTTTTGAGGACACAGAAAAACGCGCTGTTTTAGTGTGTGCCCTTTAAATGCAAATAAGCTCCTGCTGCACGACACAGGGGGCGGAGCTTCAAGAGCTCGCACTCAGACTCTTAGGACAATTTCATCTCATGGAATAATGATAACATCAGCAACTCTCAGTAACAGTGTTCATTTCGAGTCGGACAATAATGCCTACAGAGTCAGAGGGCTGTATAGAGATGGAACAGGTATAGTTTAGTAGTTTAATTACGGTTATTATAACGTATTTGTCATCTGCTTGTATGTATCCATTATTTATTAATAGCCTACAAGTCTGCTGTGTCAGACCAGGTCCAAATGATGATCAAACATATACTGATGAGTTTAATAAAGTTTATTGTACATCACACAAAAGATGAAGCGTCAGTTTTACTTCAGAAAATCACCTTAAGACCTGAGTAAACACAGTAAGTTATAAGAAGTGCGCGAGTTGAGGGAGCATTCCTGTGGGCGGAGGTTAGTCAGAGAGCTGTTCTACTGACGTCATTAAAAACGGAAGTAGAGGGATGTAGTCCAAACGAGCCGTTCACTGTAGGCGACTTCTGTTAAATAAAATATCTCGCTTGGCATTGAACTTTGAGCTTTATAATTTTACAGATATTATTTATACTCTAACAACAACATTACACACTAACTTAAGTTTGAAACATGGGATCACGAAGAACGGGACCTTTAAAGGTTTAGTTCACTTCAGAATCAAAATTTCCTGATCATTTACTTACCCCCACGTCATCCAAGATGTTCATGTCTTAGTTTCTTCAGTTGAAAAGAAATTGGGTTTTTGAGGAAAACATTCCAGGATTTTTCTCCATAGAGTGGACTTCAATGGGGTCCAACGGTTTGAAGAATGTAGAAAATTCCTGGAATGTTTTCCTCAAAAACCTTAAGTTCTTTTTGACTGAAGAAAGAAAGACATGAACATCTTGGATGACGTGCGGGTGAGTAAATTATCAGGAAATTTTAATGCGGAAGTGAACTAATCTTTTAATGCTGAATTAAGTAATGCCTTTACCGTTGCTAGCGCCCCAAATTAGGCACAAACATCTTTTGCCTGTAATCGTTAATAAGAATCCACTCTCTCCTTTCTTTTGAAAATAGAATGTTTTTTTTTTTTTCTTTACTTTGCTTGAATTATGTCTTCATTATACTCATTCTGATGCAAACTGAGCATGATGAAGTGCTTGATTAAAACTTGGAAGTCCTGATAGGGTTTTTTTCTATTGTTGGTTGTTATTTTGCTATGTTGTAACTACATCTGCATGTTCATAAAAATAAATAAAACAACCTCACATACTTAATTTGCGTAAAATATACCCGTCTACTCTATATAAGCTTACTCGGATTGGATGAAAAGTATGTCTCGGCAAGCTAGCTCCACTCAGGCTGACTGGTAGCTCACGGGCGTTGTGTTGGAGACCCCTGTTCTAACCGCTTGTCATGTGTAATCTGAGAAAACAGCATTGCTAAATTGCTCACACTTCTGAGTGGAAGAGTTAACTATAGCAAAGCCAATGGGCTTCATTTGTCTTCATTGAAACATGACAGCTCATGGAAACAGCAAAGGAAATGTCTTATAATAAAAGCCCATATCACACCGTCAGTTTCTCTCAAAGACTTTCTTACCTATTTCAGCTTTCCAATACCCCTCTGTCTGAACGAGGCCAGTTTATTCTTGATGCCCTCAACAACTATAAAAGCAAGTAAGAAAAATGTTTTCCTTTAGTTTTTATATGTCTATGTGTGTGTGTGTGTGTTTTTAAAAATATATTTGTAATATATTTAATATACTGTATAAAAGAAAAATGTAAGAACACTTTACATTGTATGTATAGGTTTCTCTGTGGGAAGGAGATCAAGAAGAGGAAATGCATTTTCCGACTAAGGACAAGGGTCCCTCCTAACCCTCCATCTAAGTTGTTCCCAGAGAAGGCCCAGAACAGTGAGGGCCACAGGGGCCACAAAAAAGGGGCCAGCAGAAGCAGGTTAGTTATTTCATTTTCCTTATTAGTACCTCCCATTTTTATGAATGAGACCTCTTGTTGATGTCACATGGAAACATTCAAATTCATCATGAGACTGAACCCAATGACATATTTCAATTAGCTATGATCAGCCGACTGGATAAATGATAAACAAATAGCAATGTGGACCGAGGTCTTTATTTCACAGTGCTTTGATAATGTCATGAATGCACTGAAAGACACTTGGCTTCTCTCCCCTATAATTGTACATTTGACAGCCACATCTCCTTTTTAGGATTCATTAGTTTTGGCTCTCAAATCTGTAATGACATGTTTAGTGGGTGGAGATGATGCATTGATTGACAGTTTATTTAGTTCAGCTGTTATTATGCTCAATGATGTCGAGTCGACTGGATGTTTCTCTTCTTCCTCTGTTGCAGTAACTCTGTTCCTGCAGAGAAGCGGAGAAAGAAGAGGTCCAAGTGGCTGCTGGAGGATGCGATTCCTAATGTAAGCTTTTCACCCGGGTAACATTTCACTGCGTCACCAGCCGTATAACATGACCTTTCTTGTCTGGTTTAAATCTGTGTTCGGTTGTTACAGTTACTAGGTCTGTATAATAAAAAAAGGTTCTGGGCCAGCTGCATAAACATTGTTAACAACTAGCAGTTAGCCAAGGGTTAATATATTTCCGATTCAGAATAGGCCAGTCTGTTTTTATGTAAATGATTTAAAAAGGTTATGACCTTAAAGAACAAAAAATATGACTTGTAAGACTAGTCTAAGCAGTTTATGCGACAGTGTATTTATTAGTGGTCGAATGATATGAATTGCTCAGTGGCTAACACTGGTATTTAGAGATGGCCAATACAATGCACCATTCAGAAAATGGGGGTCGGGTTTTTTTCTTTTTCTTTTTTATGAATGAAAATTTTATTACAAAATATTTAAATCCTCAAATATTCATCAAATATTTTTTTTTTAAAGTGTCATGGTTTGAATGGAAATATACTATATGAATATACTATATATATATATATTTTATGATTTAACAACATGTTCACGGTTCTGTTCATCGTTATTTTATTTAGATGTTTTTATTTTAATTATTTTTTTTATTGTGATTTTACAATTTTATGATTTAATCATCAGCTTTTCATCAACTCACAAACACTGGGCTAGCTGATTTATATTGATCTATCACTAAAACACACACACACACACACACACACACACACTAAATAATTCAGTTTGTGCAGTCCTCTTGAAATCTGATTCACGAAGAGGTGAAGTGTTGGACTTCTGAGACTATGTTTGCCCTGTCAGTCCAAATCTGAGCTTCCCTTACTGAGATTTTGTGCTCTAGCACTTCTTGAAGTTTCTTAAATTCCTCGATAGTTTAATTTCATGCAGCCAAGCGTTAAATTCTGCTACTTTTTTTCTTACTTTTTTTCCTGCCGTTTTCTACAAGGTTTCTTATGTACTGACTATTAAATTTAAATATGACCCAAGCGAAGTTTACTCTTGGTTGTCTTCTCCTGCCTCTCTTCATCTCTCTCTAGCATCTTCCCTGCGCCCCGTGGTGATCTTCTTTTTATTCCTTGACGCCTGCTGCCATGCAGACCTTGCATTTCTCCCCCTCTTCTCGTGTTATTTTGTCTCCTTCTCGCCTTTGCTTTCCCTCCTTTGTATTTTTTCTCACTGTTGGTGAAGCTACTTTGAAAGCCAAGTTACAAGCTACTCATGATTTCATGTAGCTGAACTCCAGTCAAGCTAGCCTTTAGTGCAAGAATTCAGCTGCACTACAATCTACTAACAAAAAGTATTCACGCTTCTGACAAAATCTGGTTGGGTTACGTCGCTACTTTAAGTTTGTTTCTCCCCAAGCCTCTCCTACCCTCTCATTCTGTCTCTCTAAATTTTCTAAAAAGGATTACATTCATCCTCTAAAGCATTTAACTGACAAATCCTACTGAGAGGTCTCCAGTCCCCAGACATGCTTTACTTGAACTACACATCTTGACACTCCAGGCAGCACGTCTAATAATGCCAAGAGCAACTTCAAAGACGGCATTAGAGTGACTGTAACAACCATGACGGCTCTGATCGTCATAATCAAAGCTGTGATTATCGTCATTGTCCAAATGACAATGAGTCGATGTGGTGAAATGAATTTAACGTCGCATTTCATACTTTGTTTGTGACCTCATCGCAGAATGACCTCACCTCTGCCTGGAGCACCAATCATCACATGGCCAACATCTTCGACTTCACGCTGGACGAGCTGCAGAGTTTAAAGAGGTGAATTGAACTTTTTGTTTGTTGCCCTTTTTTTGTTGCTAAAATCATTCACACAAGTCCAAAGCTTTTCTTTTTTATTATATATATATATATATATATATATATATATAATAAATATATTTTAAATAGATTTTCCCATGGTGATCACACTGTGTCTGTGATGTTCTTTCGGCGCGCCTAAGAAATCTATTGGACGTCTCCGAAAGGACCTGATTTTTTCCCTAAAATCGGACAGGAGGAGCTCTAGGACTGACGGGGTAGCCTCGGGTTCACTGCCCCATCAGTCCGCACCCCAAAAACTAATTTGTTCGGTATATAATAAATATTTTATACAATTATATTTTAGCTTTATTGTTTTGAGCTCATGTTACATAATGTCAAGCTGTTTCGTAAAATTTCGTAAAGTTGTTTCAGATAAAATAAAGAGAAGATATAATCAAAAAAGTATTTAATTCACACGTTTTTTTAAATTGTCCACAAATAGGCTTTACCTCATGAACATATTGTGTAAAACTTTTTTTGTAATTTTCGGCAAAAATAACTATTGCATCGTGTATGCGTTAGTTATTTTTGCTAAAAAAAAAAAGTTTACACCATATATATATATATATATATATATATATATATATCCATTGGCGTCGGAAGCAAAAAAAAAGTGGGTGGGTCCTCCCCTAAAAATATTTCCCTGGAGTAAATGCCATTTCATGTATTCTGGTGCCTTTTAATTAATCAAGTAAATGAACTCTGCTTCACGTCGTGTATTAAATGCACAGCTATCCGGGGATTACCCCGATGATAACATAAAGCTGGTACTGATGTTTGCAACGCAATATTTGAATGAAGGGTAAAACGGGCAGTTATTTTCGTCAGTTGCAGCTCGTTGAGAAATATAATGTAGCGATTCAGCGGAAATGAAGTTTAATTCATTAGAGCATTCCTCAAGTGGAATGGATTTGACTGACGGCGCTCTGAAACGCGAACAGACATATGTGCGGAATAAATTAGAGACGATAAAAGAGTGGGTCCAATATCATTGGTCTTAAAAAGTGGGTGGGTCTTGTCCCACCCATATACACTTGTTCCGACGCCATTGTATGTGGGCATAATCTATCTTTATATAAAATATTGTCATACCACCCTTCCTTTATGTGAATAAAATCATCACAGTAAGATGTGTTGATTAATCCAAGTAAGGAGTATTAATCCATGTTTTTCAAGTGTGTTGCAATTTAATTTGGTGTGGAAAAGCCATAATATTCCATAAGTGATTTATGTCGTGGTACTAGTTCATTATTAACCCTTGTCCTCTTAGTGACTTAATAATTCATTAGGACTATGAGGCACGTCGTAACAATTAAGCACATAATACAGATATCTGCATGCTTCAGGTTTGATGGCTCATTTGATACGACTGCCCTTTAATTTTTTGATAAAGTCCCCTCACCTGTGCTAAAACTGGCAGAAATGAATTGTCACCTTTCCGTCAATGTACATAATGGTCTCAATCAAATTCTGTCTCGCGGCAACAGACGGCACTCTTAACCTTTTCTCATTACCTTTGATTTGAATGCTTCAGCATCTATTTATTGGTTTTCGAACAATCACGCTCATTTGCATCGATTTTCCTTTGAAATATCAGAAAGGTCTTTCGCTGTTTCCCCAATCACAACCCCACCCCACCGAAAATATTTTTTTTTTATCAACATGGTTGGTGAAGCGATTTAATTATACTTTTCTGTAAAGGTTATCATCTCTCAAACAGGCCTGAATAATGAGAGAATTGGAAACACTATTGGGGCAGACAAAGCTTTGAGAGGCGAAAGCGGCTGTCTGGGAGGGATTGTTGAAGAGTATAAAAGAGAAATCTGGAGTTGGTTTCGGCCATAATAAAAGGGCACGTTGGGTTTCATCACAAAGCCATGAACTGTAGTTAATGACTGCCATCCTTTGAATGGTAGTCTTGATAAACTCTGGTATAGTCACAATCCCAGCGCTGTATAATGTGTTGAATAGCAAGCAGCAGGTCGGATCAACTGTATTCTTTTGTATTCTTCAGTAGCCCTTTTGCTTTGGCCTCTTGAGTATGACTGAGATTAAAGTTATTGAGAAAGATAAGATTAGTAACATGAAGTCAAATTGAAATGACATTTTCTCCAACTTTATTGTTTTATGTGATTTATTTTGATATAATATAATAATAGTGTGTATTATTATTTTGAATGAGCTTTTTGTTTGTAATTTTTATTAGTTTTTAAAATAGGTTTATTTAGCTTTAAAGGACAAGTTCGGTATTTTACACTTAAAGCCCTGTTTTAAGAGCGTTTCTGATGAAATAGAACAGTTAAGATTGAAATTTGGACACATGCTGCTGGCCCGAGAATGTTCGGTTTCTGTGGTAACACCCCCCCACCTCCACAATGGGTGCATAGGTGCACTGGAACAATCCTTCACAAAACGCATTAAACTTTAGTTTACAAAGACGTGACACTCACCGAGTGGTCTGGGGTGTTCACTGATAAGCTCACACAAAAATGGCTGCAAAAGATGCTTTCCAACAGGTGTTTTACCATTCGTTGAAAAACTATGGACCTATTTTTCCAAACGCCTCACACCTGTACATTCTTCCGTAAAAATGTTTGGATAGCGTAGCCTACGATACTGCGACTGCATAAGACTACAGAAAGAATACAGACAACCCCATTTCCGTTTCCGGCGGCGGAGTAATACCGTACCTCACAGAACATCCAATACAAGTCAATGGAGTTGGACAAAAACTACGATAAAACCTTTTTTTGTGAGCTTATCAGTGAACACCCCAGACCACTCGGTGAGTTTCACGTCTTTGTAAACTAAAGTTTAATGCGTTTCATGAAGGATTGTTCCAGTGCACCTATGCAACCATTGGCTTTGGTTTTCTGTTTGTGATTCTTTCCTTGTCTCTGCATCTCTTTATGGATTTGTCCATCTTCATTCTTAGCACCAGTTCAGGACAAACATTCAGTTTGGACCAGGACTCCACCGACGCAGCCAGTACTTCTGGTTCAGCCACCACCAGCGTCTCCTATGACTTCAGGTACTTTTTAGTTTCTCAGTTTCTTCAGGTCTGCAAATAACAATGTTATGTATTTTCGAAATAAAAATAATCTTTGAATTGTTTTCTAAATTTGCCAACTCTCTGTGGCACTGACTAGATTATAATAACCATGTTCTGTCGAGCAGACATAATACAGTATTTAGTACATCATTTATGCTGAATCTTTACACTGTGAGGCACCCTCACAAGATTTGCACCCTCACAGTTCAAAATTAAGATGCATCGTGAATTGTTTGGGAATCAGATTGCGGCTTTTTGAATTGAAGTAAAATAAAATCCCTATGTTGTATTATTTTTTTTTATGTAAGTAACACAACAAAACACTCTTGTGAATGTTTATTTAAATACACACTCTTACAGTATGTCAGGTTTAAGTTTGAATCTTTAAAAAACACATTCTTTTTCACATATTTTACACTGATGTAGCACCTCTCTTCCCAGTCTGTTAGGAACGCTCTGTTAAGTTCCTGTCGCTATGAAGCCCCTCGTTCTGAAAAGCGTAATGTGCTCTGATTGGTCGGCTGTACCAGTGTATTGTGATTGGTCAACTGCTTTGAGCATGTTTCGTAAATGTCATACCCCTTATCATTACCGTGAGTTTTAACACACTATTAACACAACTAAATGTGGCCTCCCCTTTTTTTGTGTGTCTTGGCCGGGGATATTTTAAATGAGGAATATTTTGCCATGTTCCCAAAAGAAAACTCAAAAACTACAACTGAGGCGTTTCAGGGAGTTCAGAAACAGTGTGCACTTATATAGAAGTGCTTTCTCACAACGCTGCTGATATATGAACTTGTTTAGCCATGGGGCTGTCTACTCTACTATAGTAGATAGTCAGACTTAATAGACATATTAGATAGACATCTAAATCAGACCGTTGCACAAAGCATTTAAGACTCTGACTATCTTAAAGTAGGACTGCACTGCAGTGCATTCTGGGTAAAATAAGACACTTTTCAAAACAAAAAACATGGTGGATCGAGTAAGCGCATTCAACCACTCTGTGCAGTTTACCCCAGTGGAAAATGTGTTTGTTGGAGGAGTATAACAGTTACAAGGACATTTTACTTGGGAAATTTAGCAGAGAATGTAGTAACAAGAAGAAATGTTTAATTTGGAAAAAGATTGCTACGACAGTTAACAGCGTTAATCGGACCGTTGTGCGGAACGTTAAAGACGTACAGAAAAGATGCAAAAACATGGTACAAGATGCCAAAAATAAATATTTAAAGAGAAAAATGAGAGGAGGATCCCAATAGAAACTTAAAGACTGTTTGTAATGTAACTGATTGTTACTGCTGGTTGCCAAGGTAACAGAGTCTTAGCCCTAAGTTAGCCTGGGGTTAAGGTGTCTAATTTTTTTGGTCTAAATTAAGTCATTTTTAAGTCATCTAACTTGCATTAGACTAGTCTATGAGCAAATTTTAGACTTGTCTAACACTATAGACTGGTCTAAAATAGCTTTGTGAAACGGGCCCCTGGTGTGATGTAATCCTTCACAGGCGGTTGCGAATCACCCGTACTCTTGTACATCCTTGCAACAGTGTGATTCAAATTAGTGAAGTTAAAGCCATGAATGTGACGTGAGGTCAACCTAATGCATCTTTTCAGTGGACCATTTTCCGAACCCGCTGGTACCCTGTTGCCATGGAAACCACGGATGCTAACCCTGTACTACAACTTAAGTGCTATTGCGGTTCCCTTCAGTGCGAGCTTGGGTGTTCTGGTAGCTAATTTGTCATGAATTTTGAAGTGGTGACATCAATGATATCATCTAAACCACTGGGCCAGCAGGGTGCCTCTGAACGCTTTCTTTTTTAATATACATGAGCTCGAGCAATTGTCAATTTGACACGGGCGCTGGAATGACCATGGTGGGTTTGCTGGAATTCCAGGCCTGTATCCTCTACACCTTTCATCTTGCTCTTTCACGAGCGTCCTCTTCACGGCTGCTGCAGCGTAATCAATATTGCTGTAGTGTAGTGGGACAATATGGCAGCGCGGCTGTCACTGTAGATTCTCACCTCTGCTGGGGTTGCACTCCGCTGCCCACAAGTTAAAGAGGAATAACAGGCGTCCATCAACACCTGATGTTGTGTGTAAACCGCTTCTGACAGCTCGCAGAGAAATATGGTCAGATTATGGGTTATTTATGGTTATGGCCACTTGTTTGCTCCTGTTTATTTTAAAGATGGAGTCAGTGGAGGCTGAACATGGGAGTGAAACCATGTCTGAACCGAGATTGCCATTAGTCAGTTAGGAATTTTGATGTCGGTCTGTCAGCTTTTGAGGTCTCGTATCTGGCTTTCCTTTAGCGCTGAAGGTCAGAGATATTTTCCAGGTATTTTCAACCTCCCCTTTGGCATGTTAGCGATTTTACCTCAGATTCATTGGTGTTATGCAGTTTTGCCCAGACTCATCCCTCAGTGTGAATTAATTTAAAAAGTAAACTTAAAATGAAAGTTGAGGGGTTTAAGAGACAGGGTTCACTTGGTCATGAAAAACCTGGAGATAGCGGGGAATTTTAGTTAATAGTGAGGAAAGTGTGACCTAAAAGTGCTTACTGTAAGTGCTTTTGTTTATTGTGCGGTGATTGACACATTCCTTTAAGTAAATAATTAGGTGAACTATTAATTAATCACTTATTATTTTTTTCCTCGTGACATCAAAATAGCACTGACATTTTTATCTACTTGAGATTCTAAATAATTATTAGAAAAATAATGACTATTGATGACTAATTACTAATAATGATGATTTTTATATGCGGATGGAACCATTCCTTCTGAAATATTCGGTTCCTCCTCTGATCTTTTTACCTCTTGCCCGTTTCCTTTCGGTCTTCCTCACAAAGCTTTATTTTCATCGTGGAGCGTTATTGACGCTGTCGAGCAGAGCTTTTTTTTTTTTTCTCCATTGAGTCACCACTTCTTCTGAAGCTCTTCAAATTCCTGGTAGAGATGCCTCATGTCCTGCAGGCCAGATACTTGTACTGTTGGTAATCCCTTATACTTGTCCTGATTTTGTTTTGTTTTGTTTTTTTCGTCACCCACTGCGCTAGGCCTGGAGAAATCGCAACCAAAGAAAGCAAAGGCCTGTGCGCAGAACATGAGTTGGATGGATGGATGGCTGGTTAGAGACTGCCAAACGTCCCCACTCACTCCTTGAAATCTTTCCCATAGTTTGTCTTATTTATTTTAGGATATGAATGCTCATTAGTATTCTTGAAGTGTTCCTTAGGGTGTTTAGAAAGAGGCGGAGAGAGAGGGTGGAGGAAAATAAACACGACTTGGATTTTCTCGACTGGAAAAGTTGTGAGGGTCGACAGATCCCTGTCCCCTACTGTGCATCCTAGTTGTGGGCTAGATCAAACACTTCACAAACACATATCTGCTTTCCGTGCTTGGCTTTCATGTACTAATACTGTTTAGCTCTACATCCCATTTTAGCAGCTGTAATGATTCTGAAATGGAGGTTCTCAGCATTGGATTTTGATATCTTGCTGTGATTTCCCATGTTACACATGCCCTTGGGCAGAAATGTGTGGTCATTACGGAGCTTATGCAGATTGGAAACTCCCCAGAAGATTCGCAGAAATGGAAAAAAACAACAAAAAAACCTAAAAGTCCAGTTCTGCTGAATGACCTTTAAAATGCCATAACGCCCACAGAGGCAAGTGAAAGGGGACGCAAAGTAAAATTCAGTGTTAAACAGGGACATCTTGTGGTGGACCGTTTCAGTGCATCTATGCAACTGCACCTTTTTTACATTAAAGTTTCTTTAATATTTTTTGCCGGATAATGCATAGTGCACTTTTTACCTGAAATAAAATAAAATGGCACAAAATACTAATATTTTTATGTTTGCAGTTTATAGAATGTACACTGAGCAGTGTGCTTAGAATATCTGTACTTTTGTCAATATGTGATGTATGCAGTACTTTATCCCACAATGCAATGTTTTTTATTATCTTTAAAGTAAATTATCTTTACCTTCCATTTTTAGTGTCATAAATGATCCAGAACAGAAGTATTTATAGTGATTTTATTTATTTATTTATTTTCAATACCATTCAAAAGTTTGGTGTCAGTACCAAGGCTGGATTTATTTGATCTAAAATAATATTGTGAAATATTATTACAGTTTAAATAATACTGCCTATTTTAATATATTTTAAAATGCAATTTATTCCTGTGATGGCAAAGCTGAATTTTCTGCATCATTACTCCAGTCTTCAGTGTCCTTCAGAAATCATTTTAATGTGATTTGCTGCTTAAACATTTATTGTTATTGTTCTGTTGAAAACAGAATATTTTTGTGAAGACAGTGATGCATTTTTTTTTGTGATGAATTTAACGTTTTGATCAATTTCATGTGTCCTTGCCGAATAAAAACATGAATTTCTTTAATAAAAAAACAAAATATTTACTCACCCCAAACTTTTGAACAGTAGTGTATTTATTTATTTTTCCTCACTCTCTTTTTAAAAATAAAATGATAGCAGGAAGTATGCAGTCGGTAGTAAGCAAGTGCTCCGTTCTTGATTTGTGTCCGTCAGGATCTGGATTGTGAAGATTTCAGTGTCCTCTGGTAACATGAGCAGAAAAGATTTGAAATATTATGAACAAACAATTTTTTTCGGTGACTGGCACGTTCTTATGCTTCTTATGTTCCTTACAGGAAAAATGTGGGCAGTCGGAAGAGGAAGTTGCCCTCCTCTAATTACACTGTGCTGGCCACAAAAAGAGAGATGGTGGAACGTGAGCTCAGCCCCATCAGCATGCCTGGAGAAGAGAGTAACGTCATGATGGAGAACAGCATCGACAGCCACACCTTCGAGAGCATCAGCGAGGACGATTCCTCGCTGTCTCACCTCAAGTCTTCCATCACCAGCTATTTCGGGGCGGCCGGTAGGCTCACCTGCGGGGAGAAGTATCAGGTTCTGGCTCGTAGGATCACGCCTGAGGGAAAGGTGCAGTATTTAGTGGAGTGGGAAGGAACTACACCTTACTGAACATCACAGATGGATAACTCCCCATAGTTTTTCCCTACATTGCTTTTCTGAAAGCCATAGTTTCAGAGCTCTAGTTTTGTTTTTGTTGTTTGCCACAAACCACATATAGTATTTTTTTCTGATATTCTGGTCTTATATCAAGTCTTTGTTTTTCAGTGTCATTTAGGGCACTTTAAACATCACAAACATGAATCAGTCTGGTAACGCATACTAGCCTTACACAGTATATCAGCCGGTATTAGGTAGCAGATAAAGGACAGTATTATGCAACATGAAGTCATTCCAGTTTAGTTTTTCCAGATTCAAAGAGTTTAAGAGCATTCGCCCTGTGAGTTTAAGTTTTGAGTTTAATAAAACATGGAGCGCTCATCTCCAAGTGTAGTTTACTTAAAGTAATTCATTGTTTCATTCATATCTCTCAGCATTTCTGCAGAAGGAATATATAGCGACATATATTTGTTCACCTTTTTAACAGTGGAGGATTAACAGTGGTACTTTTTAGCTGTTAAAATATTAGTCAGCACTTTCGTTCTTTCCTTTTCAACCATAATATTTGAATTTGTTCTTGGTGAGTATATAACCAAAGTGAAGCAAATATTGCTTTGAGAAGTATTTTTCTATTTTCCATACTTTTGTATGCTCTGGCATGTCAGATTGGATATACGAGACCTGCTTTGAGAAAGCAGAAGGAAACTGATCATCTGCATTTCATTTCAATAGAATCTAGGCTCTTTACCCACATGTGACCGTCAAATCAATGTTTTCTGCAAGCTCTCCAAAGATTGTTGTTATATTTGAGCTGGATCTGTAAGGGGATTCATCCACCTATCAGATTATTGGATTGACTGGAAAATTTTAAGTAATGTGAAGTTTTAAAGCTGTCAGGTTCTATAATTTGACTTTATTAGTTTTATAGTACACAACATTATTAAAAATACTTTATTATTTACATGTATATAATTGGATATAAGATTAGCCCCATTTTATTATTGCACTAATAACATTTTATCAGCTATGCAAGCTATTATTGGATAAATTTACCTATATTTTCAAATTGATTTTAAAGGAAAATATGTATAAAAATATATTTCAAGTATTTACTTTTTACTTTTATAATATTACCCCTATGGAAAAGCATTTGTGAAATTGAACGCAGATTGAAAAAAACAATGTTTTTTTTTTTTATTATTACGTTTTTGTGTTAATTTGATCACATTTAAAGAGGAGTTTTATATTTTGGTTACGAGTTTAACAAGGTTCAGAAGAGAGACTAAATGTATTTGTATAAGATTAAAATGAATTCGTTTTGAATGCTTTTATGACTATTTCTATACATCACACTCAGCGTTGTACATGGTTAACATGTACGTGTTTTTTTGAAACAGTGTTCAAACGTGTTAAATGTGTAAACTTGCATGTGTCATTATTCATTCATTCCTGTTTCAGACCATTAAAACAGTTTGTCAGCAATAATTTTAAAGGTGTGATCTTGTGTTTGTACCATCATTTTCACAGGTGTGAGATTCTTTATTCTGCATAATACACAAATACAACTGTAAATGTAAACTGGGAGGTACAATAGCCATAATAAATTGGATTTTTCATCTCATGTGAATGAGAAGAGAATGGCACGTTTCTCAAGTACAAGAACCAAGAACAACTGCTTTAATTTCCTAAAAACAATTCAACAAATGCATAACTCCTGTGTGTACAATGACACGGTCGTCGTGGGGTCATAATTTACACATCCTGTGACAAAAGGTTTACTCGTGAATATTTACGTGATGCTGACGTTCCTTGTTAAAATTAGAGCGTTCAGTAATGTAGCTAATTAATATTCATGAGCTGCAAACTTTCAACGTCTGCCTACCAGCCAATCAGGTAGGCCTACCGGGCGAACGTAACATTACGCACTAATATTCATGAGCCAGGCCTGCACTAACTTGTTTACTCGAGAGGAAGGAAACCAGTGAATCGAGTGAATCTAATTTATTTGACATTTGATTTAATATAATCAGTGTATAATTGTTCTCCAGAATTCAGGAGCCCAATAACCTGAAAAATACAAAACAAAGAGAGAGATTTGTGTTTGTGGACAGATTACTTACTTTCTTCGCCAGAGTTTAATCCGTTAATTTAATCAAGGTATTACATGACGTGTCTTGTCCCCTTCACTCTCAGTCTCTGTGACCCGCACGCGCGTCTCATAATGGGTCAACAATCTGCAAACCCATACCAGCGTCCTTCGTTTTACATGATCCAAAAGTTCATTTTGATGCCGCATTCAGTCATTATGAGGCGTCCATCAGGTTTGCAAATGTCCAGGAACGTTGCATGTTGAAAAGTGCACGCTGGCGACATGTTTGGTGGTCCTAATACTATGTCACCGAACATCACCCGCTGTCAGCACCAGGGCTGGATGAGGGTCATCGGTGAGTAGCCTGATACATCATTTGTTTCGAGGCTGAAACGTGTTTTCTAAAGTAATATTTGATATATTATCAATATGTTTGCTTGTATGAAGAAGTTTGTCTGTCATGTTTAGCTAGGATGTTTTTTTTTAGTACAATGTGTGAGCATATTAGATCGACTGGGGCAGTCAGTCAGTTGCCTATTTCTAATAGAGTACATTGATTCTTTAAAAGTTCTTTACAGTCTCTACAAAAAAACTATTAAACATTATTACATTAAAGATACAGTTAAACCGATTGTTTGTCATGTCTAAGCATGTTGTCACACTTCAGCCACTCCGTCATGGTCATAATGAAATACATAAACACGTATAGAAAAAAATAAATGTATAGAAAAACAATAAATATTACAATTTTAGTTCGGAGGACAGAATTCACCAAAAAGAAATCAACATTGAAAAAATCTGGTCTTAAGTCTTAAATTGTACATGGTCTTACTCTTACTGCAAACAGATGTCTTCTATCTCATATTTTTTCTATCTCAGCAATAGAATATATCTCAGTGTCTTGCCCTTTAGCCAGCAAAATGTAATCCTTTTCCTAATTATATAAAAACAGTTCTGAATGTTCTGAATGGATTGTTGCACAGTCTCAGAGGTGCACTACAACAGGCCAAAGTGAAGTCTTTTACATTTTCTTTTTAAACTCAGTAAATTAACTTAAAGAAATTGAAATCTAATTCAGTTTACCTAACATTGTGCTTTCATACAAAACAATACTCATATAACTGAATCTAGGCCAAGCAGGAAGGATTGTCCATTCATAGAGCTGTTTTCCCGTTGCCTTTATGGCACGTCACTTTCTGTTTTCACTGCTTTCACTGATCCATGAAGGCCCCATCTTCTTGTCTCATTTCTCGTACTTATGATCCAAACATTGTTTCTGTTTTACAGACATGAAAGGTTCATCAATCCACTGGATATCTTGTGGACAGCCACTATCAGAACCAATCGGGTGGCAGGTCAAGTTTTGCTTGGTTGCAGAATGTCAACTAGTTCTTCTGGACAAAAGAGAGGTACACACACACACACACTTAATCTTAGTTATTAAGACTTTAAAAAAAGCCTTTTGTTTATGACCTCACATTTAATGGCACCCTTTAAACTCAAGAGGGCAGCACATGTTAACGGGTCAAAGTAACATGTCAGAGCACGGAAGATGAGCTTTCTTCAGCCTACAGAGTCTATATTGCAGGCCTTTGCCCACCAACACTATAACTCTATGAACTGCTTCTGTGACCTTTCCTTAGATCAGTCCATTGCTGTTCCGAGAGCGCCGCGCTGAATCTTGCACTGTATGGCTCCTGCGACGTAGCACCAGTATTCCCGAGGGAGTTCAGATCCGTAAGGACCAGAGCACTCAAACCAGAAATAGCAGTGAGTAGGATCTGCTTGCACACCTGTTGCAGTGAAGAAGAAAAAAAAAAACAGTTTGATGACAAATAAAATCTTATAATAGTCTTTAAAGGTAATAGATTGGCAAAGTGAAAGACAAAAGTAAACATGTGATCACTTGATTGCTGCTGCTTTTATCATAGTATCTTTATGCTGGCTCTAGTACACTGTTCTAAATAAGTTATTTTGACAAATTACCTGGTCATTGCTGTGCAAGTTAATAAGATTTGGTTTCAGGATATATTTCTTTTAACTCATATTATCAGATGTTTAGTGATATGAACTTCAAAATTATACCCTCGCCTTCATTGTGTTAAAGTTCAGATGTGACGCCAATTGACAGACCCGTGAAATGGAGCATGATGGAACGCACTATAGACTCCACTGTTTTCCGTTTGTCCAGATCTGTCTCAGACAGGCTGCAGACCAGTAATTTGCAGTGGGAGGCATAATTATGATGGTGTTACAGGATGGCTATTGTTTAGAATTGCCTAATAGGGGCTCTGGTTCACAATGCCTTTGAATTTGGGCACGAGACACATTATGCCAACGGTTTCTTTGTGAAAAGGTTAAAGAGAACTATTTCATTAAATAGGCCAGCATGTTTTTATAATAGCTAGATAAAGTTTAATCTATCTATCTATCTATCTATCTGTCTGTCTATCTATCTGTCTGTCTGTCTATCTGTCTGTCTATCTGTCTGTCTATCTGTCTGTCTGTCTGTCTGTCTGTCTGTCTGTCTGTCTGTCTGTCTGTCTGTCTGTCTGTCTGTCAAAATATGATTTGGAATTTCCCCCAAGAGTGTCATATAAATGTTATGCACAAACTTTTCAAATTTGAGGTTCGTAAGACTTTTTTGTTTATGAAAGAGTTTTAATGCTCACCAAGGCTGCATTTATTTGCTAAAAATTCAGCATAATATACAGTATAATAACAGTAATATTGTGAAATTAAACAAATTATTTGATGAATATACAGTTCAATAGATCAGCGCCTATCTGAAATATACATATTTTGTAACAATGTAAAAAATCTTTACTGTTACTGTTGATCAATTAAATGCATCCTTGCTAAAAAAGTTCTTTTCAAACTTTTGAATGGTAGTGTATGATCATGGGAAAATCCTAAAAAATGATTTGGCAAAAGATCTCAAACATTCCAGACTGTTCTTCAGATCTCAGTGAGATTCTTCTCTGTTGTGTGAGCCGTAGTGTCATCGCAGCTCAGCGTTGTGCTAATGCTTGTGTCAGACACTGGCAGCTTGTTGCTGATTCAGCAAATGACTCTGTGCGTTTACTCTGCACACCCCCGCAAAGGCACAGGCATTTAACACCCCACACAGATGCTCCTGTACATCAGCGGCATCCTAATCTGTGTCGTAGCTCTTAAGAGTAAGGCACTTGATATCCATATGTGGTTTGAAATCCGATTAAAATTGGATTTTTGGAAATATGTTGCAGTCTGATCGGATTTCAAGTTTCAGGTTCTGTCTTCATTCAGGATGTGAAGTCTGTAAAGTCTTAAAGTGCTGTAGTGTCTGCTCTTGTTTGTAGAATTAACTTTTGTTTTGGATCATGGTTGAGTGAACGAGTGAGCAGTTTTGAAGAAAGTATATTTGTAAAGAGTAATAATGCACCTCATGAGTTGTGATCACTTGGGTGAGATTAGGTTGTATGATGGACATGAGCATAAAAAATATATTAAGCGTAGCGTCAGTTCTGGCAGGTCACGTTAGTCAATCTCGCATCAGCTGACACTCGGCTGATACACGTCTACCTGACGCCTATCACTGTGTACATATATAAGCTCCTTCAGGATTATCAGCAGCTATCGCGTTTCTCAGGAGCGAATTACCCTCCTCCCTCCCCAGCTCCTCCTCTCCTGCAGTCAGCATGGCATTCTGATTCCCCTTGAATCAGAATAAATTCTCGAATTATGTAGTACTTTAAAATCTTGAATTCATGATATCTGCAATACATGAATGTTGGTTCTGTTCTGTTTACCCTAAGGGGGGTTATTGCTAGGCTGCATGGATGCGCTGGGAATTCTGTGCCCAGAACAGAACCACACCGCCAATCCTAACTGTATGCAATTGCCAATTGTATTTGACGATAGTGGTCCTGACAGAATTCCAGTTTTCTGTCCCCTCTTTACACAGTAATAGCTCTCTTATGAAATAGATATAGAATCATTGGGTGCTGAATGGACTATTATACTGATCCATATTGGTTTCATTACGTTCAAAATGTGAACAATTGGATTCTCTCTATTAGTCATTATTGTTCTGCAGTCATTTTTTTTGTGTGCAGTTTAATAAAGTATTTTTATTAAAATATTTACCAGCCTCGATCCTCTGGTCAAGCCCAGGGACTTACATTTTAGTTATTTACGGTATTATTATTGTTAATTATAACTTGATTATTTACACAATTACAAGAAAATGAACAAGACATCAGATAATTCATTCATTCAAATCACTTCTAATATTATTGCTAACATCATTTACAAAAAAGGTGGGATTTGGGGATTTTACAAAAAAAACTAACAGGATGTTAAGTGAAACTATAAAATGTCAAAAATAAAGAAACACCTATAAATTGATTAGCAATGAAAGCAGTATTTCTAAGTAAACATAATTTGTTTGATATTTGGAAAGGCAAGAATGAAGAAAAACCTGGAATATTTCTTTACAAATTGCTAGTTTTTCATTTTAGAAACCGCAAAGCATCCACAGCAGTGAAATAGAGTTTTTTGATAATATTTTGAATTAGATTTTTTGTTTTTATAATATTTTGAATTAGATTTTGTTTTTATATAATCTGTTTTCACTTTAATTTTAGTTATTTTTAGTAATCTTGTTCTGTGTTTGTGACATAATGTCTATAATATGCCATATTTTAGTTTGTTTCATTTTTAATCAACTTCAACTAAATGGAAATTAGAAATAGCTTAAATTAATAGTTAATGCTTATTTAATCAAAGGAATAATTTTTATGGTTTTAGTTCATTTAGTTAACAATAACATCTGCCGACATGACATGACAGCTCTAACCATAGTAATGTACACCAATGTAACTCCCGTATGTTCACATCCTTGTTATATTGTGATAAAATAAACGTCATTTCCATCTTTAAAAATTATAACATGACAATGCACTGCATAACAGGAATGAGCTGTGAGATCTAGAGGATGGTAGAAAGACATGCTCTCATAGAGAGAGAGAGAGAGAGAGAAAGCAAGTAATCAAGATTTAAAGGGGAAAAAATCCCTGCTGTGTCTTTAAGAGCTCTGGCGCTCATGTGGGAGTGAGTGGGGCCCAGAGAAGTGGCTCAGCCCAGCACAGATCTGCTCCGACTGCCAGATGCAACGCTCCAGCCAGAACGGAGCGCAGACAGGCTGCACGGGAGGCAGCGCTCTTCTGGCAAACGGGTGACGAGGCACAGAGAGAACCGTTGCTGTCTTCCCCTCCCCTGGCACTGAGAGCATGTCTGATTTTGCCTGTCTTTGAAGTTATGGAGTTGGACAACAAACTTGCGCTGGACGGCCACCATGGTAAGAGGAGAACTTGGATACACTTTTAACAAAGCACATGAAGTGTTGAGAGCCAGTGATGTGAGCTTGTGTATGTGGGGCTGTGAAACAGATTAGTGCAGGTTGCTAGAGCTTGTCCGCTTTTTGCAGTTTTTGTATTTTAACAACTGTGATCTACAGAATGTGTGTAATTATATCCTAAAATGTGTCTTTTTCAGTTAGGGAAGGGTTTAGAACATGTTTGTTAACTGAACGGATGAAAACACTGTAACATCAACAGATGTGTTCGCTCAGGTGGCTACTGTTACATCAAGACAGGCTGAAGCCTTGACATGCGTTAAACCTAACCTGAAATTTGATCTACAACAGGCCAAGAGTTCACTTTTCTGTCCAACAGCACTGAAAACCATTACTTACACCCTACAAATTTACTTCAACTTTCTGTGTGCGCCAGAAGCATTTGAATTACGTTATATTTAATTGATATAAAAATAAGTTGAATTAGTAGGTGCATTGAAGTGTTGCTATGAAACCTGTGCCACCCTGTTATGTTCGAAAACATTTACGCCATTGTATTCAGGAATGAACTAGTTCTGGTTGTAGTTTTGTTGATTCATGTATTTTCAATTAGGCTGAATACACCCTCAGGACTGTTTTGAAGGATTTATTGCTGTCTATGTTCATGCTGATGTGATACTCATGTAGGCTGAGATGAACTTTAGAGGGATATGTAGGTGCGTTCACACCATGTCATAATTACCTAAACGATTGTGAACTGTAAAAAAGCCTTCACATGCTTGAATGTGTAATTACAATGTGTAAACTCGTAATTTTCTGAGAGCTACGACTTGAACCACGTGGCCACTGTACCACCTGACCACTGCAGGTTTAAGGTGTGTTCAAATTCAACCGGCGCTGTGCAGACAATCGGTGTATGACATCAAAGTAGCACGAGAGCGATTCGAAAGCAAACGGAGATGCATTTACAGTAATTATGACACAGCCTGAACGCAGCATGTGTCATGGACCCTTAAAGGGATAGTTCACCAAAAAATAAAAATTCTGTCAACATTCATTCTCCCTCAAGTTGTTCCAAAGCTGTATGAATTTCTTTGTTCTGCTGAACACAAAAGAAGATATTCTGAAGAATGTTTGTAACTTAACAGTTGTGGGGCAGAATTGACTTCAACAAAAAAAAATCAACTCTTTGGTTACAAACTTTCTTCAGTATATCTTCTTTTGTGTTCAGCAGAACAAAGAAATTCATACAGGTTTGGAACAACTTGAGGGAGAATGAATGTTGACAGAATTTTCATTTTAAAGCAAACTGTCATGAAATTTTCAGAGCTTGTCAGACCACAATTTTTCATTATTTCAAATTGTTTGAGACTTAAAAGGCATACAAAGGGGAATAAAATGGTTAGCTATCCCATCAGATGAATACATACAGTCCATGTAGATAAAAAGTGCAGTAAAAGTAAAAAAAAATATTTAAGTGTTGTCTTTCTGCATCCATTTTAGGGCTACATTTGAGTTGCATAGGGGTTGGCTTACTGTACAACATCTTTGTAGTGTCATTTATGGTTCATATAGGCTAATTAAAAAGTATTTTGTTGGTAATGTATTGGAAGTGCTCTGCCATGTTCATCACTTTTAAATTTTCCCCAGGAATCTGGAATCAAACGGAATTGTTCAGATATTCATCAGCATAACCCATGTGAATTTTCATTTCAGCACAAGTTTAAAATGTTTTGAGCCTCTGAATAATTAATTAAATGAGCTCTTTTGCACCAAGATCAAGAGAATACAAATAGATGTGTAACTAGTGTAAGAACTATGATTGAAAAGTTTCGGAAAAACCTCCAGTACAATGAAAAGCAAAGGAAACATCTGAAACATTTGGTTTTGGTGGGATGTATGATTTTTTTGTTTTTGTTTGTTGCTTCACTTTGGTTAGGAATATTTGGTTTAAAAAAAACCAGCAAATATCTCTTGGGCTCAAAGCAATCCTTCTTGTAACTTTGCTGAGGATTACACATCCCAGACATGGTTTTGAATGGCGACAATCTTTGTGAAGGAAATAATCCTTGTGATATATCAAGATGGACATAATCTTCTTTAGTCAGATACAGTCATAATTTCCTCCATCTTGTTCCTGATGTCCCACCCTGTGTTTTATGCAGCATTTGGGCCTATTGCGGTTTAATTTGGCCGGTGCCGCTGATGACTGTCTGACCATTGTCACAGCAAAGCATCATATTGTCCTGCTTTTGTTCATGAAATACGTTTAGCAACATTTTGTTTTGGACTTCTATCCATTCAATTTTCTGGCATGAGGACTGGCTATGTTCCAAACACACAATGTGACTGATGTACTCAGTAATAAAAATTTCTACTCTTTCAATGCAGGACTGTATGATTTATGGCATAAGCCGGATAGCTTGTCTTATGGTAAACCCCCTGTTATCCTTTGGTTAAAGCTGAAGCATGTAGTTTTTCTAGAGATTATAAGAAAACTACTTTTTAATGGGTTGATTCCCCTAAAACTCTGTCTCTCTGTGGCACTACTAAAACATTGTTCTTAAAAGTGTCCTAAGCCTAAGTAGATCGTTATATACAAGCTACTTAGGCTTATGATGCTTTTGGGAAATGCAGCCCAGGCCTGACACAGCAATATTGACACTGTCGAATAAGGGAATGATTAGAAACCAGTGTTTTGTTTCATAAAACCAGTGATGTGCAGAAATTACACACTACAGCTTTAAAATGTCAGTTAGTTTAATATAGGATTGGTAATATATTTTTTTTTCATGTTTTTGATAGTCTCTTATGCTCATTAATGCTATAATTATTTGATCAAAAATACAGGAATAACAGCAATACTGTGAAATATTATTCCAATTTAAAATAACTCTAAATAACTCAGAAATCATTCTAATATGCTGTTTTGCTGCTCAATAACCATTTCCTATTATTATCAATGTTGAAAACAGTTGTGCTGTAATATTTTTTTCCAGAAACTCGAATAAAAAAAAATCTGAATTCTTTGACGAATAGAATGTTCAAAAGAACAGCATTAAATATTCTTTGTAACAATGTAAAAAAATCTTTACGGTGAATGTTTTTTTTTTTTTATGATTTTTTTTTTTTTAGAGGACACACCACAGAGGACTTATCCCAAACTTTCAAACTGTGTATATGTCTTAAATGTGCAGTAGTTAAAACGTAGTCTAATTGTAAATGTCAGAATGATAATGATTGAATACAAATATAGAAGTATGAAAGGCTACAAAGTGTTGAATATGACCTCTTAATGTACAAATAAACAGTGACAGATACAGATAAATCACAGATACAGTACACTCTGAATCTGTTTTCATTGAATATAAGTTAGAAGCATTACTCCAGGTTAGCTTGAAAAATCTTCCCTAAAATTTTACATAGTTATGCCTAAGCTGGATGTAAGGCTTTTTATCAGTAGTGGGAAATCCCAGTTTAGTCATAATTGGTAATTGAGGGTAGTCAACTGGATCTTTATTCAGCCCATAGACTAGGGAACAGCACTCCTCTAATTGCATATTAAAATAATTAATTATTATTGAGATTTATCGGGAGGGAAGATTAAACAATGGAGCTCTCTCATAGCATTGAGGCTATATTTATGAGAACAGTGGATACCTGTTTTATAGTAGGGCAAATCACTTCAAGATACAATGTAATGGCTTAATATCTGCTTTTTAAAGGTTAAGACATCCAGATGTAAACTGAACAGAGATGTTTTGTGGTTCTGTAAATATCTTATGCCATCAAAAAGTGTTTTTAATCTAATTTTACATGACAAATTCATGTTTTATATTTCCATGTTCACCATTGTCAACAGGACAAACTGTTCAAATGCATTGCCCTTTAATGATTGTTTATCAGTGTTTTATACCAAGCCATGTGTCCCTCCAGGTCTATGGAAGTTACAGCTGTGGTTTACATCTTGGTCCCAATGAAAGTTTAAGTAACACAAAGTTGACCTTTACCAAATCCTGAATGGCTGCCATTAAAGCAAAAGACATTTTGAAAAAGGGCAGCTGTAAAATGCGTCAGAATCAGCAGTAGGTGGACGAAACCGGCTCTAAATCCTGAACCTCGATGATAAGGTCATTGTTAGAGATTTGCAGAGACACTTTTGTGACGTTTTTTTGTCTTTTCATTTTGAATTGTTTCAGAGATGTACTGAATACAGCTCTTCCACTATCCATACTTAGCCCCATTTCATAAATGATAATAATGAGTGTTTTATTTGCTTATTCCAGATGTGAAGGATCTTTGACATGTGAGACGTCATACATCCATGTGGGCATATTGCATTTGAACTTGAAGTCAGATTTCCTTTGAATGTGAACTTGGCCCAGCTGGTTGTTATATATCTTACAGAATTTTCTGACCTCACATGCTTCACAGAAGTGCCTTTTGTGTTGCTAACAGCAGCTGGACAAATCCCAGCTCTCTATCATTTTAGGAGGATGTTTAGACTAGAACTGTACGTCAAGTCACTTGTCTCTTTGTTGAGCTTATTTTATGATCACAACCATTGTTGGGGAAGCAACTTTTTGGATGTTACTTGAATATGGTGAGTTGTAGCTTCACAAGATACAATTTCAAAGCAACAATTTAGCCTTTTGAAAAAGTAGCTTTCATTTTCATTGTGACAAAAACAGAGGTGTAGTAATTTAACTAATTGGTCCCAGTGGCCACCCATAAAGATTTACAGAGTTTATAAAAAATATGTACAGTTGCGGGGCCTTATTTCCAGGATATGGTTATCACAACCATTAGCAACTACGAGTTGCTTATTTTGGCTTTTTATTTAGTGAGGCAGAATTTTCAGAATAAGTGGCTAAATTCAGCTAATATTAGACCGTTGCATAAGACTGTCTTAAGTATAACCAGTTAGTCAAGGGGCAATCAGTCTTACTTTTTATCAACTTAGACCAATCAACGTTTTAATGTAATTGACTTAAAACAGTTATGACCCGTCTTAAAGAAAAAAAATGCAATGACTGGTCTTAGCAGTTTATGCAATGTGTCCATTTGCATAATGTTCTTAGACTAGTCTTACAAGTTGGTCATCTAATTTTTCAGTAAAACATAAATTGGTCTAATTTGAATCAGAAAAGTAAGACCGATTATCCCTAATTAATTGCTAGTTGGTCAGACTAGTTCTTAAGAGACGGTCTCAGCTTAGCAGCTATGTTTATGCAATTGGCCCTTCTAGCGACAACGACAAAATGGGTATGGTATGTTTCATTTTTACTTTATATTAGTAGAGTCACTTCTTTTAGTTTGCTTTCTCATGATGATGCTAACAGCTAGAACAGCAAATGTTGCAGTAAACGTGCCGTATATTAACAGTCCAGTCTTCCCAATACACATTAAATGTCTCGGCGTCCAGACAGCTTTCAGACACTGATAATTTGATGTCCTTTATTGATGTAGTGCAATACGAACCCTTGAGAGCTGGTTTTAGGTGCCATGAAGTAAAGCAAATGCACATTGTGAGCTGAGCTTTTTATCTCCACTGAACCACAGATTGCTGAAGCGTTGTAACTGTTGCTAGGATGTCCGGTGGCCAGAGCTTTTATCACTGTGGAAACAACATCCCCCTTTCTGGATTGATGTGTGTTTTTACTTGTTTCTCTTTTTAACTCGTCATTTGAAACAGATGTCACCAAAGCCAGCCTTTTTTACACGATCAGCAAACTTGGGTGCCTGGTTTTACGTTGTTCTTTGGATACATGACTCGGTATGCCAAACATTAATTCCACATTCCAGATTATTTACAATGTGCATGGAGTCAATGGACAATCCACAGTACTATAGTAAATGTTTACTAATAATTGTAATAATGTTTACTAATTGTAAAAACCAACAGAAAACACATTTGCAGTTACACAATGAAATCTAGCAGTGTTGCATACAGTATATCAGTGGCCACATTGTGACTTTTTAATGTTATCGGAACCAGTCTGATAAATAAAACTAGCTCATATATTTAAGCCGGTGAGTTATAGCCAAATGATTGGACCCCATATTATTTTTACTTGGCCTACCTATTTTTAAGCAAATAAAGTGTTTACTTGAGCCTGTTAGAATTTTTTTCTTCTTTTCTTTTTTTTTTTTGCAGGTAAATTAAAAGCAGTTTTCCATTGTAAATGATAGTTGTTGTCATTTGAAGTACTATAGATATAGATTTTTAAGGTGAGCGTTTTTTTATACAAATGTGTTATATATACATTTCTACATAACTAATTTCAAGTAGTGATTTATGGTTTTACTGAATATTACTAGAGCAAAAAAAACCCATATTCTTTATTGACTGATTGATTATAAATCCATCCAAAGCCACTGTAAAATGTGTGTATTGGAACTTTTTCGCCGGGAGATTAAAGTGTCAGAGCCCAGACCTTCCCATAACACATTCCCTTGAGCCTGCGTTCTGATTGGCTGACGTTCCAGAGGAATTCAGATTTCCAAAGGGGGCTCGTTTCCCCAAAAGATGGTGGTGCAGAATGAGAGAGAGAGAGAGAGAGAATGCTGTTACTAGGCCCCTAACTGCTCATGAAAATGGAAAAAAGTAACCACTGTCCCTCTTGTTAACCCCCCACCCGCCTCTTTCATTCTCCTTTCTTTCCAAAAGTGGGAGGGTCAGCTTGCCACACAATGTGGCAGGCCTGAGCGGCGTGTTAGAATTCTTGTGGTAATCTCCACCACCGTGTAGAGGCCGAAACAGCACACAGATGGATGTAACAGGCAGGTTTTGTTTGTATAACTCGATAAGAAGCTGAGATAGTGCCGGACACATCCCTGAGTCCTTCAGCTTGAGCGTCGTCCTTTCTGTTTCTGATTATTCTCTTCACAGGATGGGGTGACCTGCTTCAGAAACTGGCCTATTTCTAAGATGTCCCCATGGGCAACCAAGGTGAGAAGGAGCTGTTTTTGGGCTCCTAAAAGATGTGAAGTACTAGTTCTTTTAAACGGCATGCCTTACGCTTCAGGCTCAAACAGGAAGTTGTGGACACCCGAAGTCCGTCCCAAATGGTGCACTAAGCCCACACTTTGGTTATGTAATCTCGCATAGGTTGTTGGGGAGTAGTCGGAATCATAAAATGGGTCACGCTATGATCTTGTGGACTGATCAGACTAGCATTTTCAGAAAAAATAGGCAATACATTTTGTGCCATTTATTAACTTTTTCCTTCTAAAAGAAAAAATAGCTATTAGAAAAAAATCATTAATACCTTATTTAATAAAATTGATGTGAAATATGCCTTCCAGCAATCAGTTTGTGTAACATATAGTGCTAATCCATCTTACAGAGTCACATTCCTCATCTTTGAAATGCACAGCAGAAAAACGTTAAACAGCCAGTAAACTTGTGTGGAAACATGGGAATTATTCTCTGGCTGGCAGAACTCTGAATCCGAGGGTGTATATTGGCTCTGTCAGCAATTAACTTTTTATGATGCAGGCCTTGCTGTTTTAGGATCGGCTGATGAACAAATGGATCTTGTTCCTATTCTGTTTTCCATTTTTCTGCTGTCATTTCCTTTGCCTCTCTCTTTCTCTTTCTCTCTCTCCATACTCTCCCATGTTACCCTCCCCCTTTTTTGTCCGGATGTTGTTTTACTCTAAAGTAAGGGTATTCCAAGCCCGGCTTTGAACTATAAAAGCTGTGGTGCTTCAGAGATGGCTGATATAGTGCCTCTATTGATCCCGTCTCCTGGCAACCTCTGACAACAGCTGAGCAAAGGACAGCGTTCCGAAATCACAAACAAGACTTTTCTTGTGCAAAGTTAAATATAGGCTTGCCCTGGCCTTGAGCATTCTGGGAGATTTGCTCTGTGTATCTTGCAAAACTTGTGTAGATGGTACCAGGAAACCGGTATTATAACGTAAGTGCTATTATAAGACGACTTGTTTTTCTGTAATAGAAACATCGCAGTCATAGCTATTTTAGTTTTCATAGTTTGCTGCAACTCATTGGTACAGAGTACTATCAATTATGCGCTATCAGTACCAGGAATTCTTTTTTGCATATCTGCCTCTTTTGTAATCTTTTCCATCTCTGCTTTATATGACACTCTTACTAGACAAAGGCTGTTTGTCACGCAAGCCAACATTTTGGCTATGACATTAAATTTCCATATTGTGGCTTTATCCAGCACAGACTGGTCAACTTCCTAACTAAAGCAGCGCAATTTAGGATAAGATTAAGATCAGAATTTATTCCTCATTTAAAAATGTTATTTAAATGTAACTTTGACAAATAATTAAAACAATTTTTAAAAATAATTTCGAATAAATTAATAATTAATAATATATTAATAAAATATATTTATACAATTTGTGTATAATATATATATATATATATATATATATATTTTTTTTTTTTAAACATTTTATATAAATAAAATATTTGTCATTTATTTATATAAAATATATAATGATTTTTATATAAATTCATGAGATATATAAATTGTATTCCCATACATTTTATATAACATCTCATGTTTGTCAGTTTTCATGTTAATCACAAGGATTGCAGACTTACTGTGATTAATCTGAATGCAATTTGTATTCAACAATTTGAATCTCAGTTCTTAAATCGTGATTTACTGCCAATGGCTGAAAAGCACTGGGTCTGTTTATTGCGGGGGTTTAATGGAGACCCTGGCAGAGACTACGGATTTGTTGGAACAAGCAGGTGTTTGGCATATTTTATCCATGGCTCTTTGATGGCATGGAGTCCATTGTGCTAGACGTTCATTAACATACCAAAGCAAAAGAGAAATGCCAAAGTCCAATTCATTAACTGAGCAATGCAGCCGAGATGTTCTGCAGGATGCATATCGGCAGCTGAGCACAGATATTTGACGATATTTTGACTGCTACAGTGGAATGGCTTTTATTCGTCCTGAAATGCAGCCTCATCCACTATCCAGGGGTTATAAATACCTCTCATGGCCCATTTTATAGATCATAATTTAGAGTGCTCATGTTCAGCATAACCTGCCCTGGTTGCCCCAGGGAAAAGACCCCTGTAGACACAAGTGGACCACTTATGTACCTCTTTGATGTATTTCCTGTTTGAAGTAACATCACACCTGATCTTAATGTTACAACGCTGCTTTTTTTTTTTTAGATTGTGCATGTGCCCACTAGCATGAGGACGATAGGCTCTCCGGTTTTAGATTAGACTGAAGCACAGCATGCCAGAAAGTGCTGAGATTCTTGAGGAGTCTATTCTGCTCTGGCCTAGACAGTATTAAATTTGGTTCTCAGGGTTATATGAGAGTCCATTTGTGACACTAGCAGTTGTGTCTACACTTTGGTAAGCAGAAACTATCTTCAGTCAAACTATATTTGATGCTATCTTTTGTATATTCCTGTCGATTAGCTATTAGATTCAGGGAGTTTTTGGGTAACCTCACATTATTTTTACACATTCGTTTAGTGACGCTATAGTGTAGAAATTACACACCTCACTTTTTTAAAGTGTACTGATGTTGGAAGATCTTAAGTCTACAATATAACATTATAATGGCAATTCTTGTTGCATTGCGAGCGATGTACTGTAGGTCACTGGAAAACTGACATTTAATAATTTTAATGAGATTTGTCTTAGTGAGGTCTTATATTTGGACCCAGACATTCTTTAAAATGTCTTTTTTTGTGGTCTGCAGAAGAAATTCTTACAGGTTTGGAATGGGATACGGGTTGAGTAATGATGACAGATTTTTTTGTGAATATGCCTTTAAGGCTTTCTACTAAGGCCTTGTCCACACGGACACGGGTATTTTTATATACGTGGTTCGGCCGTTCGTTCTCACGGAAATGCAGTATCAGGTCACTGAAACCGAACATTTTTGAAAACCCCTGCCAGGGTGAGTATTTTCTGAAACGTCGGTTGCAGTGTTGTCGTGTAGACAGTAAAACCGGAGTTTTTGCGCTGCTGACGGCTTCTGATTGGCCAACGTGGCTTTACGGTTAGGGTTATATCGCCGCCTGCTGGTGTTGCATGCTCTTGACAGCGCTTGATAGCGTGTTTTTGCGTCTTCATGTGGACAGAGTTTTTTTTTTTAAACGCAGGAAGGAAAAACTCCGGTTATAAAAATACCCGTGTCCGTGTGGACAAGGTAAGTCAGATAAGTAATATGCCAGAAACAAGTGGGTGGTCTGTTGACGTACTTGCACCTTTTTATATTTGAGGCAAAAAGTGTTTTGGACCATCAATACAAAATTGCGTAGTTGCAACACAAAAATCTTGATTATCACAGGGGATAAAACCCTTTGAGAACATCTGTATGATTAAGGTTTTCTGAACATGTAGAATAAACTAGATTGAATTTGGGTCAAACCAGAAATGTGCTACATGTGAGATCCCACAAGTTCAAGAGATCGTTGCTGGAACTGAACCCGAAAGAAAATTACTTCAAGTGCAAACAAATCAGAACAACATGTTGCTGGTCTTTTCTTCAGCAGCCATTAGTTTAGTTGTGTTGTTGTTCTTCTCTGTAATTGAAATAATTGCAGAAATGGAGGAAACAATTCCTCCAGCATGGGGAAAACAATTGTGGCCGTGATTGTATTGAACATGAGATTAGTTTGGGTCTTAATGCATTTTTGAATCCTGTGCCAAAAATCCTTTTATCTGCTTTATGTACTTGCTGTTTGCCGGTTCCTTAAAGAGTTAATTCACCCATAAATGAGAATTCTGTCAACATTTACTCGTACCGTTCTTTGACGTTCTTACCTCAGTGGAACACAAAAACAATTATATATATATATTGGTTACACTTTAGATTAAGGTCCAATTAACTATGACTTTTGCCTCAATAAATTCCTAATTACGGCTTATTAATAGTTAGTAAGATAGATGTTTAGTTTAGGTATGGGGCAGGATTAAGGGATGTTGAATATGGTCTTGCAGAATAAGATATTAATATGTGCTTTATAAGTACTAATAAACAGCCAATTGCCTAGTAATATGCATGCTAATAAGCAACTAGTTAATAGTGAGAATTGGACCCTAAACTAAAGTGTTACTAAAGTGCTGCTCTTCATCATGCTTTGAAAATGTAGTTGCATGGACCATTTGATACTTTTATAGTGCATTTTTTTAGTGTAACAGCTATTTTACTTTCATTGCATGTAAAAGAGAGAAAACAAAAAAGATGAAAGAATCTTCTTTCAATTGAACAACTGATGGAATGTGTTTATCCATTTCTAAATCTCACACAAGGGCTTCTACTAAAACGGCATTGTCTTCCCAGGGATTGTGTAATTTTTAGAGATAAATGAACAGCAGATATGTGACTCTTGTCCATATAAACAGAGATGGAACGTGTGAAATCCCTGAGGCTGTTTCTGCTGGTGCTGGTGATGGTTCAAACTGCTGGTTTTTATTCTGGGAAGAGATTCATGAGCTTGTTTGACACTTGCAGCAGGAAATGCGGCGTGACTGCCTGGGATTCTGGGAGCTTGATGTTAATGGTGTCTGGTGGCTGAGGGCCTCTTGCTTTCCAGGGGACGACCAGATGATGTAAGAGCGGTGGAGCTTACAAGTGGCAAATACCCAAGAGCATCAGTAAACTACTAGGCCCCATGTAACTCAGTGATTGAAGTCTTGTCTCAGAGATTATGATGCAAGTTAAAAACACAGTATCTGGTGCTCTGTCAACACTTTCTTGTAAGTTGGAGACTTGGAGTGTTATAATAATAAGCTCCTAATGTAGGATGCTTCACCATTTGCTGGTAATGTGCTTCAGTGTTTGGTTTTGTTTAGTAATTTTTATAGTAAAGTATAAAATTAGTGGTGTGTAACAGAGTTCTGAAATAAGGAGGCAAAGTTTTTTTTTCTTCTCCAATGTAAAATTTGCATTCCAGTTTCATATGAACACCCAAATGAGTGGGTGATTTCTTTACTCTGTAATTAGTCAGTCTGTTTCCACCAGTTTCACCCATTCAGGCCAATTTTCAGACTGTACGTGATGGGCAGGTAGTAGTGCATTGACAGGGTAATAAACCATCCACAGCACGACTGGAAGCATTGGCTCTTTTCATCTGTATTTTGCAATTTCTCCCCTCATATTCATGCTGGAGAATCTCTATGAGAACACAGTGAGCTCAAAGGAAGGGGAAAATAGCCACTGCCTCCTCCTGAAAATTGGTCTGTGTTTACTTTATTAAACGGAGTGATTTATACACTATAGAGCTCACGAACCTGCATTCAAAAGTTTGAACACAGCTACCTGTTCGTTATCATTATAAGATTCTCTATCTTTTAGAAATGGGAATTATGTTGTGACTAAAAATGTTAAACAAATCTAATCGTATATTTGAGCTCTACTCACTCTCTTTACTAATTTTTAGTGCCACGATTCCATCCATCCATCCATCCATCAAAAGCCCCTGTATTAAATGTTTGTATACTATTAATTTTACTGCATTGTAGTTGAGACAAAGTCATTTTCAGCATCTGGTCTTTTTCATGTGGTGTTTCAAAATCTGTTTGTATGTTCCTTGCTTTTTGTATGGCCGCTTGCTTCTCAAATTTTTTTTTTTTCAGGCTGTGGTGTAGTCTAGCTTCTCTCCAGAGCTACATAACTGCCATGTACAGCTTATGTAAGAGTTTTTTAATGATTACAAAAATAACATAAATAGTTCTCACACAGCCAAACAACAATACGAAAGGAGTATCTTCAGACTCTCAAGTTGGAAGGACTAGATATAACTGAAAATGTTTCTTACCAACTTGGCATTATTGCAATAATTGCACAATCATTTAGACTCATTCTAAGTCTCATTCAAAGCAATAAACAGTCTAGGCCAGTGTGTCCAGAACACGGTTTCTTTGGCTGTCTTCATCTCACTTAATGTGTTTGTTCTCCTAGTTTTCATTGCTTCATTACCGTAAAACTTCAAATAATAGCCCGGGCTTTTATTTTCCCAAATCGCCGAACTGCACCGGCTTGTATTTGAGACAGGCGTCTATATGAGACAGGCCTTTATAATTTAGTGTTGAGATGTTGTTCATTGAGATGTTGTTCAGTCTCTAATCTCTAAAAATCTCCAAATGCTCCACGTGAAACTGCAGTCTTCCGAGTCCGACCTTTTACTGTCGTGTCAATAGATTTTGATTAATATGCGCGAGGGAGAGAGATCAAGACAGCGCTCGTGTTGTTTGAAGGCGTGAGAGGGCGCGCGCGCGGCCGGGGGCCCTGTCAAGAGCAGCAGTTATTCTATTCTACATCATTCACCGATCAAAAAAAGGCTTTGGCGGCCGCCAAAAAGCGGATGATGCGACGGGTTTTAGAGGATTAAATACAACCCGAAAATAAAAAACAGACCCGGCCTCTATTTGAGACCGGCTTTTATTTACCCAAACCTGTCGCCACACCAGGCGTGTAAAAGAGACAGGCGTCTATTTGGGACTCGGCTATTATTTGAAGTTTTACGGTAATTCATATTGTCACATCATCACAGAAAGAATGTCATTATGGGTGATCATTGGTTGGTGGTTTTGGCAGTTGGAGTCCATTCTAGCAAAAACTTGGAATACAAAACTCCAAACAGCAGCAAAAAATCAAGTATATTTCTGTACTACTACCCAAGCACCTAATGTGCCTTTCAGAGAACTCTACACTCACGAAGGCTTAACTCTAACTCTGTCACATCTGAAGTGGCCAAGAGCATTATGTGTGTATTTCATAAAACACTGGCCAAAGAACTGTTCGTCTATTGCACATCAACCGAAAAGAAACGTTTTGTCTCAGATGCAGGCATTTTGTGGTGTTGAGCTGTGGCCGTCATGAGTTCCTGTCCGTAGCTTGAGGTCCTTCCGATTGTTCTGAGCCGTGGTTTGTCTCCATCACTCCAGCAGACATTGTTTGTTTGAATATTTTATTTTTCCACTTGTTCTTTTCTTGTCTGCACTTGTGGATCGCACACACATTGATTCATACAATTACTTTCGGCTGTCATCCGTCTGTCCGTTTAAATAATGCTATATCTTTCTGTCTGTTTGTCTATCATAATGTATGTCTGTCTATCTTTATGTCTGTCTGTCTGTCTCTATTGTTATGTCTGTCTGTCAAAAGTTTAAAATCCATCTATTTGTATTATTTGTTTACTGTCTATCTGTGTGTTCTGTATATCATTCTATTTGTCAATATTAAAGTTTAATATCAATCTATCTGTATTACTTTACACTGTCTTATCTGTTTGTCGGTCGGTCTGTCGTTCGTTTGTTCGTTCTGTCTGTCTGAATATCGCTATATCTGTCTGTCTGTCGTTTTGTGTCTGTCAATCTTAACGTTTAATATCCATCTATCTGTAATATGTTTACTGTCTTTCATTGATGATTGAGGGAATGCTCTAATGGTACTGCATCCAGCTCTTTTTTTTATTACCACTTTGGTCCAGATGGGGGCACTGGATGTAAACACTTTTCCCTTCAAATGTGCAGTCTATGATGCAGGCCTGAGGGCAGAGAGCTGAAGTCATGTCTTGATTGCATTTACCTGCTGCACACACTGGTCAGTCGGCTCCCTGGAGTCAAGGCTGATGTTTACAGCAGTTTCTCCTGCGCTCTGAGGACGAAGAGATGTTTAGTGTGCAAGCTGATGTGTATACCTCCTGAGGTTGGTGCTATTAAAGGGCTAGCAGAGTAGAGGTAAAGATTTAGGAGGGTGGTGAAAGAATAAATCATGGAAAGAAGTAATTGAGGAATTTTTTGGTTAATTTGGTCATGGTCATTTACATAAAACTGGACATTTTACTCACAGTTCCTTCTGTTTTATGGCCTAAGAAATATACTGTGTTTGCTTTCATAAATTTGTTATTTGTCTTATACATATCAGAGCATAACGGGTTCCCACTTGGACATAGTAGGGGGAATGTAGAATTGTGATTTCCTCTAGGTCTACAAATATTAGTTGAATACTGTCTTAAAACGTCATGTAGTATGAGGTTTTCTAGTTATGCTCAGCTCAAAACAATGATCTCTATTAATTTGTGTTTTTAATCATTTGTATCAAGAAATCACAAATAACTGGAAAAGGTTTGGGAACCCTGACTGTAGCTTTCTTGACTTCTTCGTGTTGACATAACCACACTGCAAAAAAAACTAAAAAATCCCTTTAATTTATATTTTAAGGTGAACTAACCCTTTAAGTAACCATTTACTCAAGTTTGTGTTATTCTAATAGTGTATGCTCTTCTTTCTTTTTCGGACCACAAAAGGAGAATGTTTAGAAAATGTCTTGCTCGTGCTTGTCCATATAATGGCAGTGAATAGGGACCAGCATCAAAGCAGCAAAAGTATTACAGAATGGTCCCATGGGAGTCGAGTCGTAGATTCCAAGTTAAAGCCCAAATTAAATACTCAAGAAGTCATTTTTTTGCAGTACAAGGTTTCCAGAGCAGGGCAAAATATTAATAAAAATATAACAGCTAACATTCACAATCCAATCCTAATGGTTTAAATCACACCCTGTTCTACATGAATTCCTCCAGATGAATCTTGGCTGGATTCCGTCATTATGTGTGAGATCTTAATTGTCTCATGTTGTAAGAGGACTTTATTATTTATGGGGTGTCATTTTTGTCTTTTTTCATTTTTGTCTTAAGTGACAAATTATAACCATAAGACAATTTTATACTGGCAGTGACTTGGCTAATGACTCATATTTCATGACTTTGTGACGTTATGTGTTTTTGTCGGTTACCAAAAGTTTGGTTCCACTGTTTGTTTGCTTTTATATCTCTGGAGAGATAAACGTTTCATTTGATGTCTTCATGCAAAGCAGGCAGCATCAGTACAGAGAGGTGTCCATCACTCAGAGACAGCTCAACTTAATGGCCCTCGTCTATATTCTCCTATAGCTTGACTCCGAGTCTCAGGTGGCATGTAGCAACTGCACTATGGGTAATAATATCAGACCTCTTATTACCCACATTTATTCCAGTGCAGAGCTCTTCTGAGAAGCAGAGCAGACAGATTTACGCCAGCCTCTCCATCTCATCCTCTCGTCCTCTCTTGATGAGAAAGTTCACACCGAGGTCGAGTGTCTGAGCGTCAGGAGAGAATGAAAGTGTCTTCTGCCGCTTCCCCCGGCTCCTTCCATTACTCACTCACCCTCCTACAAAGACCCAGAATGCAACAGACCTGATCTCTTCCCTCTCACTGGAGAAATGTTCTGTCACTGAGCTCAACCCCCCCCCATCCATTAGCTCCCACTCAACGAGAGACGCTTCATATCAAGACTCTTACTCTCTTTAGCACTTCTGCTATTCAATTATTCCCTCTAATCTTTTAACTTTGGAGTTTTAAGTATGTCTGCTCTCGAAGTTCGGAGAAGCACTGACGACGGCAGGTAATGCTGATCTACAAATTTTTGGCTTGTCATTTTGCTGTTGGAGTTATGAAAGTTTGAGTAAAGTTTTAAAGGGATAGTTCACTCAAAAATGCCATTATTTACTCACACTCATGTTGTTTCAAACCTGTATGACATTTTTGCTGTCTTCACAATACTCTTTTTCTAGGCTGTCAAGCTACAGAAAGGACAAAAAACACTGTAAATCTATTATAAAAGTGGTCCACGACTCTTGTAAGGCCATATGATAACTTTGCACCCATTCGCCCTCCACATATTTGGCCGTACAAACCCATGCTGGTTGATGCATTGATATTAATCTCTGCATCTGTTACATTTGAGAGGTACATTATGCAATTGTTATGGCATAAGGACTTAAATGTCTGTCTTTTCTTTACACAAAGCTATCAAAAGGCTTAGAACATAGTGAGCGAGTCGTTTATAGTCTCTTTTGTAGAGCTTGACAGCTCATGATCACTATTTTATATGCTTTTGTTGCATAGAAGAAAGCAGTGTGACAAGTAAGAAAGTCATAATATAATACAAAAATATTAAGAAACAATACTGTTTTCAACATTGATAAGAATTCTTTTTTGAGCAGCAAAAAAAAAAAAAAAAAAACATGTTAGAATGATTTCTGAAGGATCATGTGACACTGAAGACTGGAGTAATCGGCTTTGCCATCACAGGTATAAATTACTTTTTAGAATATTCAAAGAGAAATGATTTATTTGAAATTGTAGTAATATTTCACAATATTACTGTTTTACTGTATCAAATAAATGCAGTCGTTGTGAGCATAAGAGCAAAAACATTTTTAAAAAAAAAAGTTCTGACTCCAAACTTTTGTATGCTAGTGTAAATGGCATATTCATTAGGTTTTTACAGTAGTGAAAAAGAACTTAAAATAGAAATTGGGAATGGGTCATTTTATGAGGTTTCTGAGAAAGAAGTTTTTCTGGAGCTGAATATCCTGCCTAGTGCCTAGATATAAAAAAAATAAACAGCATGGTGGTTTGTTATATGTACAGTTTTGCATTAATCAGTTACCTTTATTGTGATGGGTGCATATAAATCTTTTTTTAAAAATAGTTTCCATCTCTGTTTGTTGACATTTGGTTCTCAGAAACAAGGATTTCATCAGGAAGGTGAGATGTTCTTGTGAGGCTCGTAAATCTCATTATATCACCGGCTAGTGTTGTCGTAGAGGTCAGGGGGTCAAATGCCTTGTCAGAGCACTGCAAACATGTTAACGGATTGGATTTTTAACTGAGGGACAAACCTCCTGTTCGTCTTCAGTTTTGTCAGCCTGTGTGCAGAATTCCTTACAGCTACGTATAAGCTATAATACATTTATTTACAACAATAATGGGGGAAAAATGTGAACTACTTAGTGTGCATATCTGTCAAGCTACAAAAATATATATAAAACCACCATAAATTGACCATGAAAGTGCCCCCAAATCAGTTTTGTAAGACCAAAATGTAATTTATCTGTTTCTTTAATGCATAGATAACAGCTTTAATGCATAGTTCTAAAGAAAATTGACACATTAAGTCACTAGTTTCTGTACTCATTGGTGTATAGCGATCACACCTGTTAGATTCATAAATGCTTTAGAAATATTTTACACGATTAGTTCATGTTAACTAATGTAGTTAACTAATGTAAATATATGAATCTTTATTGAAAACTGTTTACTTGTTTTTTATGCCGTTTTATTTTTTTTGGTGCTTGACAGATTGGTCAATACGCACTTTTAGTTGAAAATAGCTCCAAGATAAAAATCTAAAATTTCTCTATTGGAGTTTCACAGAAAACCACAACATACAGGTTTGGAAGATTGTGAGGGTGAGTAGACAGAATTTTCACCTTTGGCTGAACTATCCCTGTAATTTAATATATGCATTCCATTTAATTCCATTTTTTTGAGCTGCTCAAAACATGTTTGCACTGTAATTTACACCTCACTGTAGTTTTCATTCCTAAATCACAGAGGTTATTTGTGGGGAGGAGTTGGCAACCCCTTCTTTTTCCCCCTTTCTCTCGAAACTCTCCACCGTGTCATTTAAAGAGCAGTCCTGACTTGCAGAATCAGATGCAGCAATCTGTAGAACATGCAAACTCTACTGGCTGTGATTCAGTTCAACAGGAGCTTTTGAAGTGAAGACTTCCAGCAGTTCCTGAAGTCAATCGTTCTGAAGGCCGTGAGACGCAGGGAGCATGTCAGGGGCAGTGAAGAGAGTTCTGGGGAGGAGGTGGTACTACTACAGACTTCTGGGCCGGTCCAGGCACAGACAGAATGTTCTGTCACGGAGCCGCTGCCGCACTGCTATCAAGGGTGATTTCATCTTTCTCTGTCTATCTTGGATAAAAAGAGTACTTTGCTGGGGTTACACAGGCTGCCATTGTACTCTTGTGCATTCGTGACATTTTTCATTTTCTGATCATATTGACTTAATATCCATCGTATAATAGAATTTGCTCTGAGGAACTGGCAGAAATGTTTGACTGATTATAGTTTTCAATCAGAATAGAGTGTGCATTTGGTGTCTGAGTAAAATGGTGCCCAGGTTTCAGATATTCCTCTTCTTTTTGCTCTGTGCTTAAAGGTTTGGACCTTGTCGTGATACTTTTTGTTTTTAAATCAAGTGACTGTGCTGGCAACATTTGTGGGGACTAGGCTTTTTTTTTTTTGTATAATCCATAAAAATGTCCTCTTCAGTAAGTCCTCAAAATGGCATGTAAACTGTATTTGATAATAGCTTTGATGCACTTTAATAATAGCCAATGAGGTACACACTAATCGAATATTATTAAACAGGAAGTTATACAATTGACAAGACTGAATGCAACAAAATATTTGAAAAGCATTTATTTCTTCACGCAAACAATACACAATACTGATAATGCTTAGAATTATTAAGGAAATTATTTTATAGTTTAACAGCCAAATAATGGCTGATTAATCAGTTGATGTATTGGTTTCACAAGAGCAAACCTTTCCTGGTTTTTGCTTTGAGGCTATGGTGGGAAGATTGTCTTATTGAAAGTAATCATATGTTAAAGATATTATAGATAAGACTACAAGAATTGGTCTCCAGAAAGAACAGAAGGGATTATAAATTTCATCTGGTCTACATTGATGGGACATTGTGTGATTTTTTTTGGATTTATATTTTTTTAGTTTAGCAACCATGTAAAAATTGTTAAGTCAGTGCTTTATCAGTGTTCCCAAACTCCTCCCTTTAGGACCACCCACACATTTTTTTTTTTTCACAAAAAGTCACCAAATATGAAAACAAAGTACACACAGGTTTGCATATTTGTATATATAAAATAAAAAAAATAATAATAATAATAAATCCTCACACATATAAAATTAGGGTTGTCACCTTTAGTGTGGCAAAATAAGGGACAGGACACCCATCTCTCCCTACTTGTCTGAATTGATCAGTGTTACTCTGAGTCTTTTGCCCTTTAGAAGCACAGACTTGGCTATCACCGGCCGCATGCTATTCAGACAGTTCACCGTGAGCAAATGAAAATGCTTTTTGGAAAACTGTGCAGTTCGTTATATATGTATATTTATCATTAGTTTCTGGACAGACCCAATGATATTTATTTTCCCATTCAGCTCTTTATTTGGAGTCTCTTGGCCAAAGGTTAATTTATTTAAGGTTAATCCCCCTCTTTCTTTTTCAGATGACAAAAAGAGAATAAAAAAAAAATGCCCCGCTCGTGCATACAGTGGTGGAATGTAACGAAGTAAAAATACTTCGTTACTTTACTTAAGTACATTTTTCACGTATCTGTACTTTACTTAAGTAGAATCAATAGTGCATACTTTTGACTTTTACTTCGTTACTTTTTGCAGCAATTATTATACTTTCTACTCCACTACATTTCTACAATGTTTCGTTACATTTTCGTTACATTTTCTGATCAGTTTTTCCCCCTGCCAAAACAGGGATTGAAAAAAATCTCCTTGTTTTCGGTGCTGACGCGTTCATGAAACATGTAACGGTGGCGCTGCCAAAAAAGCACCTAAAAGCTGTCACAAAGAACCGGCAAAAGTAATGATTATGAATATGTAAAATATAACAAGGAGACATTTTAATTGTTTATTAATAAACAAGTGTTTCCTGCTGTGTCAGTGTCAGCAGCAAAGATGAAGTTGACGATGCTGACGCGCGATCTTTGCAGTGAACTCGCCAGAGATAAATGCACATTTCAATAGGATTACATGCAGAGAACAGTCTGTTTTCTTTCTGTTTGAATTGTTCTGTTTAAAAGTAGACATTTCAGGCTTTCTATATATATACGTCTCAGGTCTGTGAGGCAAGTAGCCTACAGACCTGAGTTTCGGTTTATTTCTCCAGTTCACGCGCTGGCGCGGCCGTGACCTGATTATCTATTTTCTGCTATATTTACTTATTTATTAAATCCAGGCATTGGTTGATGAAACATTGATTAAAATGAAGATACAATTAATACAAAACGAAATTTACTTTAAAGAAGGGCTTTCTATTTGAGTTCTCTGTGAACGTTTTAAAGCAGTATTTTAGTGCCGCTTTCAGAGCGCTCACGTAATGGAGAACTAACACGTCTGTAACATTGTTTTTTCCTCATAAATGTGAACACAAAAAATATAATGAATATTTTATGTTGGAGAGCCAACCCTTCTTCATCCGATGTGTATATTAGCCTAGAAATTCACAGAATTACAAAAAAATATTTTGCCACCTAAAAGTTAAACATTTTTTTGTGTTACGTCCGTTATATATTTCCCTCCCTCATATTAAATATAAAACGCATGTGTCTGTAGACTGATATTTTTCTAATGTCTGGATAAGTTTCAATTGGTATTAAATGCATTTTCTGAGAACTTATATTTCAAGTTTTTACTGCAAATGTCATATCCATAACGCTGGGATTGCCCAATTTTAACGAATTTATCCTAAACTAGTTTTGTGGTGTAGGTCTACGTATTGTATAATGTTAACTTCAAATAAGGGGTGTGTCGTCTGCCTTCACACCGCGACACAGGTTCGTGGATCTGAGTGTCGCGATTTCGGTTTCATATTGCATATGGTTACAGCCCTAATTAGGCCTATTAGAATGTAGACATTAAGATAATAAATTGTTATGCAAGTACTTTTACTTTTAATACTTAAAGTACATTTAAAATCAGGTACTTTTTACTTTTTACTTAAGTAGGGTTTTCATTGTGGTACTTTTACTTTTACTAAAGTAAATATGTCTCTGGTTATTTGTACTTTTACTTAAGTACTGAGATTCAGTACTTCCTCCACCACTGCGTGCATATAACGGCAGTGAACGCCAACCAGCAAAAAGCTTTTAAAAAAAGTATCACAGAATGGTTTGATGCTACACATGCTATACATTCCAAGTGTTCTTGTTGTGTTGTTTGGTGAAAAACAAACTGATATTTTATGTATTTTTTAATGAAAATCCTGGCCTTGGCCGTTGGTCTTCTGTGCATGGCTTTGCGGTGTGTGTGTTCATGAAACTCTAGAGTGGCAGTTTACAAATCAAGACAAAAAAAAAAAAAACATGATATCAAATACAATCCATGTATTTTCTTCTCTGAGGTGAATATATAAGTTATCGCCTTCTCATCTGTCAACTGTCATCTGGCAAACAGAGATCCGGTCTTGAGATACTCAGTGAGGAAAGTGCACAGATACTTTTTGGTATTTCTAGGCGTTGTATTTTATGTTGCGTTTTTATTTATCTTGATTTTTCACAATTTGTGTGCTTTTAAGTCGGAGTGAACTCCTCCCTTCCATATCCATGTTTTAAAAATGTTGATACTTGGAGCAAAAGTATTACTTTTAAAATCACTTCACCTTCACTATGAGTTAACTTGAAGCAGGAATAATGTTTTTTAAAGTTTTGCTGCTGTAAGAATATCTATCCATTTTTACTAACCCTTCAGACATATTTCACTGCTTCGGCTGAGTTCATAAACAAGTGTTTTTCCTTTTTTTCTAATGTTGAATCGAAACTTCCCAAATATACAGCCTCCAGGGGCCTTTTCTTCTTTCTCCTGTGTGTGTGTGTGTGTGTGTGTGTGTATGTGTGCTCGTGTTTATATTACATTGAGGAAAACAGTGTATAAATCACACTAGGTAATGTTTTTTGAAAATGTAAAAATGCAGAATGTCTCCTGTGATGGGTAGGTTTAGGGACAGGGGCAGTGTAAGGGGACAGAATATATAGTTTGTACAGTATAAAAACCATTACGCCTATGGAGAGTCCCCACAAAGATAGCGAACCAGACGTGTGTGTGTGTGTGTGTGTGTGTGTGTGTGTGTGTGTGTGTAAGAAGACAGCAAGAGGTTCAGAGAATACTAAGGAAACTGCCACCTCCAGGCTTCAACATTAATTCATTCAACACTATTTCCATAAAATATTTTTATTCTCATTTTCTCCAAGACAATCCATTCCTTAGTGTATGCTAAGTATTAAACTTTGGTGCTTAACTTGACCCATGTGTGATACCGTAGGTCATGCAGCTTGTTGAGGAGAAGTGTGATATTACATTTCTAACCAATCCCATTGACCAAAGTAACCCCAATCAAGATGTCATAGAGACTTGAAGGTGGGCTCTTTTGACTTGGAACACCAGCTATTGTAGAAACCACCCAGAAAATCTTAGAAACCACATAGCAGTGCCCTGGAAAATAATAGTGTTTAAATATATTTTAAATACGTTTTTATGTAAATTATACAGTATATAGATGATTTATTTACTTATTTTCTATTAAATACAAGACAAAATACTGATTAAGAAAATTATTAAATCAGTGGTTAAATCTGTGCTGAATTTCTTTTGAACTAGTGTTCCTCTTTCTTTCATTCCATTTCTAATTCTAATTCAGCTTCCTGCGGGGTTTGGACAATTCAATTTAAATGCACACTCTTGAATTAAATGGGAACCAATTCTACAATTCCAAATTTATCACAATCCTGGCAACCACCCATACACTGGCAACTTTTGTTTTTAAGAGAGCACCCTATCATTTAGTTTCTCTTCTTTCTTTTCAAAGAGTTATTAGTGTCGTCAGTATTTTTCTAATCTTCAAGTATACAGAAATAAAATAAAATAAAATAAAAACTTCAATATCTTGTGTATTCTTGTTTTACAAAGTGATGGCAGATATTTTATGTAGAAACACTGCACTGTTCAAACTTTGGTTAAACTCTTGTGGTTGTGTAAGTTCGGACAGTTGATGAGATTGATAAAGGCCCGCTGAGATTAAAGGTTTTGTGGAGTTGGCGAATGTGAGCTGATGGCTGACGTGAACGATCTGCAATCTGTCAGGCCTTTAGCTGCAGTTCTCTATTTAAGAAAAAAGAAATTCTTTGACTTGACATATCCAGAAGCTCGAGAGACAGGTGCAGTCGAGAGTTTGGCTCTGTGTTGGTTTCCTAGAACAAAGAGAGCATACTGCTCAGTGATTGACACTTCAACACAAACGTCAAAGCAGCATTTACCATCCATTCTATGGGTTTCTGTACATGTCAAGGCATTTGAGGCCTGGGTTTACTTCATTTTCCGCATTCCACTCCATCTTGCACACAGTCACGTCCACATAACTTTTCAAAGTATACTCAACCGCAGATGAGCACGGATTGATATGTTCGACACATGCATAGTACAATTTCTTTTCTATACTCTACAAGATGTCAGAGGGCAGCAATGAGTCATGTCATTTATAGGACATACGCTCGGAAGGATGGAAGTAGAAAAGTAGCGGATCCACCATTGCATGCAAAGTTTAGAACAAAATACAAAACAAATTGATGGATAATAATATGCTGGTTTGTTTACTGTTCTTGGAACAGTGTGTTGTTGTTTTGAATCGCCCTTTCCACACTCTTCATCGACTACAGCACATTACATCACTGTGAGCCAGTTGCGGATGCAGAAAATGGATGATTGGTCGGCCTATAAAAGTGTTGGTGGGCCGTAATAATTCACATCACAGTTTCTTCATGTTTTTGAAAGAAGTCTTGTATGCATTAAAGCTACAATATGTAAAAAATAAAATAAAAAAAATGCCGCTAGGGGTCGCTAACCTCTTACAATAATAAAGGCATAGGTTGATGACGCAGTGATAAGCGGAATGATGGAACTTGCTGTCATGCTGATGGATCTAATAATGTTGATGGATGAGTATGTTTTTTAACATGAATGTGGTATGAAGCAGGTTGCGATTGCTAATAAGAGACACATATCAGCGCCACACGCGAGTCCCGCGGATATAAAGGAATAATAATTTAATTCTACCGAACTACCAGCAAGTGCTGAATTACTCACACAGGTCCGTTTATTTGACAACTTAAACTTGTGAAGTAACACAGCACTGTTTCATTTGGTCTAATGTTACACTATCATTCTAAGCATTAATCAGCATTTGATTGTTTTGAAAGTTATAATGTTATTCTATGTGTTAGATTGTTTGCTATATTAGACTAGCAGTAAGCTAGATCAACATTAGAATAACATACTGATCATATTCTAACATTTCATTATGTTGAGCTATATAACATTGATTTGTTTTATGTACATTTGCTCACCTGTCTAATAAATACATGCAAGAGCGGCGTCCCTATCAAGTTGTGACTCGTGAATCTCTGTCAAGTCCAAGTTAGTCGCAGACGTGGAGCTCTCGGCATCTCGAAAACGCCAACGCTGATATTGATATTCGTTTTAGTTCTCCATTTGTCCCAAAGTCTGCTTGCCATGGTCCATAATGTTTGAACGAAACAACAACAGCGTGCAGTTAGATGTTACGCACTATGCAGTTGTCCACGTCTGTCGCCATGGTGGTTACTATGGGAGTACAAGCAGAAACCAGGGATAACGTGTATATTACGTCATTGACAGGCGACAAGTGCACTTTTTAAAATTGTGAATTTCTCTGAATTTTCAAATTCTTGGAAACATTTAGGATAATGGAAGTACACAATTGAAAGACACTGTGCAAGTGGTTTTTGGATATTTTGATACAAAATGCTTACATATTGTACCTTTAAGTGCATTTGAAAGAAGCACTGCTTGTAAAAAACTTTAATTGGCTAAGTAGGGTATAATTTCAATGCAATCACATTTTGCTAAATAGTCTCGGGTATCAAAATCAATTGTCTGTGTTGTGTATTCCTTTGACACGTCTTTAATGTCTTTAATAATCAGCAAGCAGTAACTATACCTGCCAGTCACCTTACATTACCCAGATACTGACCCCTGCTGAAAATATCAGCGTAAGTTATTTAGCTTTTTATGCTATCATCTTTGCTTTTAAACCTTGAGAAGAGCGTCACTGCCAAATAAGTAAAAAAATATTGTGTCCCTGGCCTTCGTCTTACCAAACTGAAGGACCTGCAAAGACTCATCTCTTGCTGCGACAAGTCGAGCCAGACCTGAAGAAAGGAACGTGCATTTAGATTAAGAGTAAATGAGACAAGTCTTTGAGTTATAGCCTGCTTGAATGCTAAATGAGACCGTAGCACTTCTATGTAATTTCCTGGAATGACAAAGTCCTCTGTGAGATCAGATGGAGGACGGTGGCACCCCGGTGAAGACGTCTCTTATACAGCTGGGCCATGCATCTTGTTCAGTGCAGATTAATAGGGCCGTTAGCACCATGCATTTCTGCTGTAATTCTCTGGCAAATGGCCCAACATCTGGGGCTGAACTGATTAACTTATATGGAATTGTTATATTGTTGGTTAATTTCAGTAGAGATTAATTTATTATTTCAAGAAAGTTACTGGGGCCACGATTTTCATTAAACGGACGATCAAAACTACGAAAAATCCCATCGACTTTCATTGAGGGTGTCAAGACTTACTACAACAAGACTTATTGAGTATTGAAGCTGTCTATCCATAGAGAGCTTAATGACTATCATAGGATAACATGCTAAAGCACGTTATGAACATGCTAATTCATGTTTGCAATGTGCTATAACTGTTAATAAGCTAGCAGAATGTTAAGACATGCTAACAACATGAAACATGCTGGGTACCGGTAGCTTATAAATCTTTCAGGCAAGGCTTTGTCAAGCCAACATAAAAGTGTGTCCCAACAAACTTTACTTTCTGGTTTACTTTTATTACTTTTTTGTCCACTCTGAAATGGAGAGTATATTTCCACAGCAACTCATACAGACAACTTCTGTTATCTTGTCAGCATGTTTGCTCTGGACAAATAAGCACAGAACGGTCAAGAGTTCAGACCCCCTGCTCGCAGGTCCGTGCCAGAGGACGCTTTTCTTTGAGCCCCTTGTGTTGTCCTCTCAATGTGAAAGCATTTTACTGTCTCCACTCTTCATAAACACTTGGCTCTGAGTGGAGGAATGTTGGAGCCGTCTCTTAATTGTTGTTTAATGTTTTTCCATTTGCGCTGCATTTTAACCATCGTGATCAAGCAGCTTAATGATGAAAGAATAGCTGAACCAATTACCAGTTTGCAGGTTGGTAATGGCATTGTATTCATCATTCAGGGCAAAGAGTGCTTTCAGAGTTTTTCACCACAGCTGATGGAGAGCTGCTGAATGTTTTTGTTGTAGTTGTTATTCACGGTGCCTTTGACTTGACAACATAAAGTCCAAATTGAAACTTTTTATTTTCTTAATAAATATTCCTGGTCTTATGGTGTGAAATTCATCTGTGAATTTTAAGAAAAAAAATGTTTTCATACTTTTTCGCCAAAGAGCGGAAAAAAAAACTCTGCCACGAAGGAGCTTTTATGCTGCATGAACTGTTGAAAATAATAATAGGCTATTATAGCTTAATGGAGGAAAAAAAGGACAAAAAAGGGTCAAATTTACCCTTAGGTAAATTTGTATTCCGTGCAGCACAACAGAAGAAGATTTAAGAAGTCTGTCAGGCACCAGAAAAGACACAATTAATATTAAAAAAAAATTGTGTATAACTGTCTGTGTGCTCAATTAATGTATATTTATATAGTTAGAATAGCCGAAACTACCAATTTTATTCATATATTTTTACACAAATATTGCGGCTCACTAATAGACTTTATGATCAAATGTTTCCCATAAACCCATTGAATCTTTAGTGTTTCAAACATTGAAGTCAAAGATCATATGGTCTTGCTTTTGTGATTAACATATTAACATATGGATCAGGATGTTGTGATATCAACATAAGCAAGAGGCAGCATTGAGATTCCTCTCTCATGCATTCCAATCTGTTCATCTCTCCAATGAAATTACTAACACACACACACACACACAGATGGAATCTTCATATGTCGATACCTACGCAGGGCTGTTAATCACTCTTCCTCCATGTTGTTAGATCATGTCTAGTTTTGCTCAGCCAATACTAAATGATGACTGAGGTGGCAATACAGATCCTTGTTTATTTTATATTGTCGAAATATTTAATAGCACATAATTGTTTATCTTTATTAATTCGTATCATTGCTTTGTTTCCAGTTGTAACGCCCAGTCAGTGAATTTAATACTCTTTGTACACTGGAAGAAAAAATTTCAATAAAAACCTGTTAATTGGTTAACTGTTGGCTGTAAATGGTTTAACATGCATGACATTTCACATGATTGTATTTAATAAATAATTTTGTTTCTGTAATTTTTGTTATCATCAGGGTGTTTTGTTACATTTTATGTTATTTAGTTCATGTTTATTGTATTATTTAAATGTCATGTGGATTTAACATCATTGTGTGACTTTCAGTATTTATTTCCATTCATTTCAGGCAACCACAGCTGTCAGATTTTTTTACTGTAAATGTAACAGGATATTTTTTTACAGTGTAGTGTGTGAGGCTTTCTTACTGTAATAACCAATTCAGGCACAGGAAAAGTGCTGTCAGAAATAGAAAAAAGAAGGCTTCCAGATCTTGTTAGTGACGCATCTTTCCAAGTACAAAACCAGCGAGGCAAAGAAGCCTTTCCTTCACTTTGTTTGGAGTTTGACATGATTCAGACTGTGCAAAGAGGGAGATAGTAGGATGAATTTCATAGATCTTGTCTTTCAGGTTGGCTGCGTTCGCTCTCTCATTTGTTTTCCGCACAAACACTTGTTCCCTCCTTCCCTCCATCAATCGTGCAGACAGAGATGCAGGCGTGTGATGAATGCCAAGTGTCTGACAGGCTGAGATTCAGCCATCTGGCCGTGCATGACCGAAACATGTGACTGACATAGTGACGCTACCACAGAAGCAGCATATCATAGACACTGGGTGGGCCTTTTGGCTTGAGCCAATAAGCAAACTGCTAAAGCAGTCACATTGCAACAATACCACTCAGAAGACCACATAGCAATGCATTAAATGCACTTAAAACATCTTGACAACTGCACAGCAACACCCTGGCAACCATCCAAAACATACAAGCAACTTATTTAGATCCTAGCAAGCACCAAGAACTCCTTAGCAGCAGCATAGTAACATGCTAAATACACAAAGAACACCTTAGCAACAATGCACTGGCAGCTACCCACAAGAAATGAGCAGCACTATCCTGATCAAAAATAGTGTTCCAGCATAATCCATTGGAAAACGTCTGGCAAACAATGCCAAATAACAATCATACAATTCCCACAGTTCCTTGCAGACGTAGCATTTGCATATATCTCCTTTCATCGGATTTTCTGAATATGGTGTTGAATAAGGTGTTTACATGCAATGCTTTAACAACCACCCAGAACATTCTAGCAATTATATATTTTTTGACCAATAGGAAGCATTAAGCAAGATTCCTCCCTACTGTGCCCATTAACACTTTTTCATCTCTTTAGATAAAGAAGAGCTGGTGATGAACAGCTTTTTGATTTCCCAGTACTGTTATTGATTTTCGATTGTTTCTAAGCTGTGTTCATTTGGTGGGTTCGCTTATTTTGGGTAAATCTGATCCTAGAATCAACATTCTCTTATTCCTTTCTCTCTGTCTTTTCTCAGAGTCACTCACTGACAGGGTGGGCCGGCGGCGCAGCATGCCTGGCAGTACGGTGGACAAAACGGTGGTCGCTATGGATGCAGACACGTCAACACCTTTTAAAGTCACGGTACGCATTTATGACAGCACCACAGATTTAAAAAAAATAGTGCATTAACAACCATAACATCTTTCTGAGCTTGATGTTGTTTTTCAAAATGTGTTTCAGTTTGACTATAGGTCATTCCTACTATAAGGTACACTTCATAAATGTCTTAATGTATTACATAAAATATATTTTTTAAAGTAAAAAAAAAAAAAGTAAATCATATTAAATTAAATTAAATTTTAAATAATTTAACTACTTTGATTTGACCAGATGATGCCATTTGTGGCAATTTCTAGAATGAATCTTTCTATAAATGGCAATTTATTAAAAAAGCGGCACTCATTGAGGTCCAAGCATTAATGGCCCATGTGAATGATAGTTTGGGTTTGATGCAGCAGGTTAACAAAATATGCCGGTGTCAAAGGGGACAACTGACTTCCAAAGGAAATCACTTATTACAGCCATCAAAAATGATTTTAATTATATAATATATTTTTGCTTATGCTGGGATGGACTCCAGTAACATCATCAACACATCAAATTATAATATTAATAATATTGCCAAAAAAACTAAACAGAGCAAATTGTCACATTACTAAATACAACATGTTAGAAAAAGGAAATAAATCCTATAAAATATGCTTTACTTTATATTATCTTAAAAGAGACAAATATAATAGTCTTAATTTTAAATGCACTGCAATATAATTAATCATGTCTGGTAACTTGACAAATAGGTTTTTAATATATTATTAAGATATATAAATGTCACAGGTCAGTCACAGGAGAGAGGAGAACATGATGTTTGGATCAAAATGCAGCAGTCCTTCTTTATTATTCAACTCAAAATAAAACAAAACCAAAATCCCTGGCACAGGAAGGCCCAGAAAAACCCCAGGAGCACTATACACCAACCATTCACACAACACCAAAAAAGGGTACAAAATAGTATAAAAACACAAGGCAAATTGAGGCACTAAACTAGACACAGGTGAAACTAATCAATTAACTAATCAGAATCCATGGAGACAAAGGCTGCGTTTACACTTGGCATTAACATGCGACCTGTATCTGGATGTTGTCCACATACACATTGAAAAGACAAGTGTAAACGCGTTTCTGATCGGAATGTTATCCGATCAGCGTGTCCTGGTTCAGAGGTAGTCGAGGACGCATTGTGATCAGATCTCAGTGTAATGTAAACGCGATCCGGCCATCGTGTCTGCATTCACAGGTGCACGTCATTTAAATCCCCGCCCAGTCTCCCCACGTGCTGTCAGAAAATAATGACCAGACGCAGTTTAGACAATAAATTAAACACATTTTAACCTTACAAATAAACGTCAATATTTAAAACACTGTGTGTGTAATTTTTTTCATTTTAATTGTGCAACATTATCTGAACGAGGCGATCGCCTGTACTATCACAGCTGTGAGTCATGAGATCTTAATGAAGAGCGTGCGCTGCTTTGCCGGAGGAATAATGGGAATATGCTTTTTATTTTGTAATGTTTTAAATGTTGAATGTTTTTGTTGTTTCAGCATGTTTATAATCTCCCATTTCTGTTACGCGATAACCTTAAACCCCGCGATGATCAATGATGTGACTTGTTTAACATGATCAACCCAGATATTTTTGTATAATCAGCTCTGAAATATTCCTTCATTCAAAAAACGTAATTTGATATAAGACTGGAGATTGCATAGCAAAGTACATTGGGACATTGCTTAATTTGTATTATCTTTACTCTTAATTTGGCTACTGACCTAATTTAAATATTATGCAAAAACAGAAATCCGATTGGTTATCCAGATACAGAGGCTACTTAATATGAACAAATGTAAACGCACCGTGTCCTGATTGGCTAATGATCCGATCTGCTTGATCGGATCACAGTGATCGCATGTTAATGCCAAGTGTAAACGCAGCCAGACAGGAACAAAACTATGGCTATTTAACAGTTAAGATCCTGGCTATTTAACAGTTAATTGCAGGAAAAATAGTGGTGTAAAGCTTGATTGTATGTGACACTCACACATATGTCATTTCCACCTTTATTTGCATCGACAGATAGTGTGATATACAAAACCACAATAATCACACCATTAGCTCTATAGTGCAGAATGTCATCCTTTTTTTCAAGCTAAAGAGAACACTTGAAAAAGAAACAAAAAAATGACATTTTGCGTTGCTTCGATACATGGTGTATTAGCAAACACCAATGTTAACACAGATGGTTCTTGCATTATCAGAAGTTGAAAGTTCTTCAACCAGAACGTTTAGATACTTTCCCACCAATGTCCTACACAGGTATTTTAGGAACCCGATCTCATCACAGACGTGCGTCAGCATCTGTCTAATTTCGCTCTGTAGAAAAAGAAACAGTCAGAATTAACCTTCCTCCACTAGTCTCTATGCATTCTGTAATGTTTATTTTTGTTATTTGAATAACACATTTTTCTTAAAGTCATATACAAGAGTAGCCTATATCACACCTGGGTTGATTTACCAGAGACTAGGTTTTTTACCTTCCCCATGGCCCACTTGCAAGCCCAGCACAATCCAGGCAGTTGTTCGGTTTGTGCCATCTCGCCCTTACAAGACAACAGACATGGTATATTAGAATAAGTAGTTTAGATATGACAGTTAGAGCCTAATGAGCAGGTCAAACTAGGCATGACTAGTTGTTTGAAAAGCATTGTCAAGCTTCTCTGCATCTGGCATTCTCTTGTAGTTTCAGGATATGGCAAAGTTTTGACCTCATAGTTTTGGCCATTGGTATCAGCATCAGCCATTTAAAAAAAAAAACATGTTTGACCACTACCTGTTTGTCTTGGTGTGTTGCAACTTTCCATGATAAATCACGTTGAGGACAACTCAATCTACAGTAAAGTTTCTTCTGTGCATTTCCCAGTCAAGTGCACGAACTGTGAGGAAAAATGTATGTTTTTGACTGACTGCTAAAAGAACTGGCCCAGTAGAGCTGGGGTTTTCGAAGTCAAAGACAGTGGGCTACTCTTCTGACACAACGTACATGATGGCACCAGAACACCCCCTCCCCTAATTTCCATACCACAGCAAACCTAGCCTAATATACTGTTAGTAAAACATTCCTAAGCAATTATTGAAGTAAACAATCAGTAATAGGAAAGAAGCAACTTACAATCAACAGGACAAATAAACACTATAGGTCAGACACATATTAAATATACCGTTTTTTAAAGCTATGTTTGATCTAGCCTAGTATTCAACTATAGATATTGAATAAAGTCATTAAATGTAAAATAAAAAAACTGTATAGTATTCACTGTGTGAAGTAATATGTTACAAAAGTTATTTAAATGAGAGCATCTAATCTATTTTTCTAAAAATCGACACTGGTCGGAAATAAAAATATTGCTTTGTCGTGCTGTGATCCATTGGGATCTATTGTTCTGATTAAAAAGGGTCATTGCAATGTACATTCGCGCCGTTTAATCCCGCTCAGTGTGAAAGGCCCTTTACTGGTTTTAAACCTACAATACACCTGGGCTCTGTCAAGAATCAACTCTCGAGTACTCATTTTGAATAAGTAATTACTTTATAACGCTAAAAAAGTACGTTCTATGTAGTATGAATGTGTGTACTATGAATGCAATCTGGACGTACTACATTCCATGTTGTCATTATCATGTGACCTTCCAGCCTCACTGCCATTTATAAACCCTTTCCCATGGCCTTATGGGATAGTAAAGTGTCCATCTTTTGCACACTTCTCGCCAGAAGTAGTAGGCCATCTGGGTACTTTTTGCTTACTCTTTTACTGTGAATTCTGTCATTTTGTCACATACTGTTTTTCGCCTACTATATAGTAGGGAAGAATAATATGCAGCCATAGTTTTTAGCCACTAGGCCACAGTGCCTTATACAGCATAGAAAGTGTTTACTGTCGATTACAGTTGTAGTGTGGCGCACACAGCTTTACTGGCTTTTATGGTTCTGTTTGTTGAGATTAGTAGAGCAAAGGGCATTGGATTGCACTTGTCGACTAACTCCTTACTACAGCTTCATTGAACTCTGTTACAAGGTTAATCCCAGCAGTTGTTGCTAGTCGGATAAAGCAGGTGTCATCGTGCACCCTGAGGAGAGACAGCATGTTTTGCACTTCCGGCCTAGGGCGAGAAGCACCGGTCCTAATGACTCTCTTCGCAGATAAGTGAGCGACGCGGCCACAGCTGGCTCTGAATCCTCGGGTCAGCCGTAGAGGAGAGAAGGATTAGGCACACTGATAGAGTTAAGCTATCGGTTTATAGACCTCAATGGGCGTTTAATGGGGAACAGTCCTTGGAGGAGATGCAATCAGCCCTGGTTGATGCATGCTTTAAATGAGACAGATGGGAAGTGAATCGTGCTGCATTTTGCTGCAAGGTGGAAAAGCCACAGCTGGCAGCACCAGTACCCACGCTTTCCTGTGCTTGTTGCATGCCCTCTCGAGAAGGGCATTATTACCCCCTCGTGTCCCTCACAGTGAAGTGGGTTGCGGAGTTGATGAGGTGTTGTGTAAGAACGTATCCTTCCTGTACTACTGTACTATCATGGCGTCTTTCAGTTCATTATAACTTGGAGTCTGTCGTAATTTAGTCAAGTCAATTGTAGAAATAGCAATATAGCAGTTTACTTTATAAGGCAAATTGATTTCTTTAACAATGGCCACTGTTGGCGCTGTCTTAAAACACTTTTTACACTCTCACTAGTTTTTATTTTATGTTTTATTTTTTGGATTAACAGCGTCCAATAGTATATAAATGTACATCATAAAATACGATTTATTTTCTTCTGAAAGTAATAAATTTCCACCACAGTCATTTTTCATTCCATTTTTTTTTTTAAATAAAATGTACAATTATTTTGTTTCCACAAATAGCACATTGTGTGTCATAAATACACACAATTAAATAATATTTCCATATGTTTTGAAAATATTCAGGGTTTTCATAATTTGACAAAATTACAGCTACAATTTTTTTTGATGTGGCAGAAATTGCACTGTGGAAAAGTCATACACTTAAAAACATTATTGAATCACATTTATTTTTAATATATACAAATATTATTAATAATATGAATGGCCATATTAATAATTCATATTTGTATTATGGCTTTTTATGTTGTAAGATTAAAAGTCTAGGACAAGAGTAAAACAGTTAAATATATACTAACGTTCAGTCAGTAAGTACAAATAAAAGATAATATAATATAATTTTAAAAAGTCATCAAGGATGCATTAAATATATTAAAAAGTGTAAAAATGTTAACATTGTTGCAAAATATTTCTATTTCAAATAAATGTTGTTCTTACTTTTTATCTTTCTTTAACTTTCTATTTATTAAAAATCTTGAAGACTGTATTGTTAAAAGTTTCCATTATAGTTTGATTTTGATCATTTATTGAGAAATCTGTTTCTCAATAAATCTGTTTGAATAATAAAAAAAAAAGAAATCAAGTCATTGGACATAATCGTGCCTTACGTTGAAGAAACACTATACTGTATATGCACTTCAGTAATTCTCTTTAAGGCCTGTGTGTTTATTTTCCATTCAAATATTGGCATCAGTCTGCCCCAACTGTTTACCCCCTACCAGAAAACTAAGATAAACAGTTATTCCACTGCTTTCAGCTCACCCATTTTGCTTAATTACGGAGCTAAACTAATGACAGGATCTATTAACTGACGCAAGACAGAATGAGCACTGTGTCTGTAAGCATGCTTGAACGTGAACGCCCCTCGTGCATGCCGATGAGTTGTGTGTTTGGCTCCTGCGGGGCCACAAGAGAGTCCCGCTGTCTCATGCGACAGAGCCTTTCGTGCGAGTACACCGAACCAGGTCCACGCTAATTGATCAGGATCCCAGGCTTGTCGGAACAGGAGGAGAAAGGGCAAAAGTGCGCCCCCATGCTGTGTGGACCACTTTGAGAACCCCGGGAGAAATCCAATACCTGGCTCTGGTGATGTATGCAGACACGATCGTTAGGAACCCAGGGTTACGGATTTCCCCACAGGTCCTGGTTCTCATGCAGAGCAGGCGGCTTCAGGCTGTGGACTGTCTGGCTGCGAACAACAAATAATGACATTATAGATGTATTGTTTCAGCAGATGGTCAGACACATTCAGGATCTTAGCAGAGGCTCACTGCAGTCGGGAGTCTTGTTTAGTTGTTATCTGATAACGGCCATCATGCTATAGGTCCCTTCATGGAAGACTGAACACAAAGAACTTGTTTTTTACACTGTAAAAAAAAAAAAAAGAATGGTGATTTTGCTCATTATATCACAAACTAGTGCTGTCATGGAAGACATGGCTTTTCTAAGTTAAAAATCTGCCAGGGCAATAATTCAAATAAAAAATACACTTAAATAAACAATTATCTATCAGAAGTCTTAATACATTATGCTATGAAGTAATTTTTCCTGCTTTAAAGATTTGTATACTGAAAAAAAAAAACAGTCAAAAGGAATCATTAAGAATTATTTTGCAGTGAACGGATACATTTTTGTAGTGTGCGGCTGGCATAAGGAGACATCTGGAAGGGGCTTCTTGAAATATTTCATCTTAAATTAGATGTCTTCCAGGAATGTTTATCTTGTAACCTTGGTGCATTGGCACAATAAGGGTGAGAAACAGATCTTAGTTCTACAGGTTATAACAGGACTGGCTTGTTACTTGTCGAAACACAATTTCAGTTGAGGAATAGGGATTTAACCCAGTAAAGGCTACAATAGTAACATAGGCTAATTCCTACACTGCGAAATTAACTTTAATGAGCTATTTTTAAAAAGCTTAACTTTTTTTCCCCTGTAAAATTTTTAATTTTAATTGTATTTATCTTATATCAAGATTTTATTTTATGTTTACCTAGAATATTAGACAAAAGTATTTTTAGTACACAAAACCTTCATTAACATTGCAATCTCACTTCAGTTGAATTAAAACAAATTTTTGGAACAATCTTAATGTTGACCAAAAAAAAAAGGGCTGTCTATGTCTCAGGAGGTTTCGGAAAAGAGCCCCAGATGTTTTCTTCACTAGCGCTGGTGTGACTAACAGCCTAACAGTGCCGTTTGGGGGTCAGGAAAGAGCTTAGCCTTCTGCTGTCTTACAAAGCAAGAACCAGGTTATACAATTCTAAACAGGGCCTTCAAATCAATGTTTATCGGCCTCAAAATGTTTCACGCCGTGTCTACAAACAGACAGCCACACAATTAAAGCTGTCAGACACAAACTCACAAGCATGGACACAAGAGGGCAGAGAGAGGCCAAGCATTAAGATTACAGGAGTGGGGAGATGAGAGGAGGTTAGGAGTGCAGGCTCAGCAGCTAAGCATTGCAGGAATCCAGTACATGCACACAATAGACGTAAAGGAATCTGCAAACCTTCAGCCTTTTGACAGCTGACAGAGCTTATTACTGAGGCATGATGCCTACATATGTTAGGCCTAGAATAGTGTGTAATCCTGATTGGCAAAAGGTCCAGGGAATATATTGATGAGTATATGATTTGACAAAAACTTTAACCAATTAAATATATTATGTTACTTTCCAAATGCTTGTTTCTGGTCTTATTGGGAATTATTTATCTGAACTTGTAATCTTCATGATGTTTTTCTGCAGATATCATGGCCTTTCACACTATTGGATAATGTTAACCAAAAGCCACATTGCTAGTTAGGCATTGCTTTAGCACATTTGCAGTTACCTTAGCTCCTTTCTGGTATGTAACTCCCAGTTTTCACAATGCAACCAGTTTCTGATAGATAACAAATAGTCTCACTGTCTCATTGTCTCACTGTTTGTGACAAATGTGGAGTTTCTCACACAAAATGTATTTTCGTAAGCATTCATCATTTTGTGAAAAACATTCCATTGTAAGGAAATGCATGTGATAAAGAGAGACTTGGCTGTAGACACGTCTCGGGCGTATTGTTTAATTTTGAAAGATGCAGAATAACTACCCGGCTTGAGTTTGTGTCAGGAGTGGAGCTCTGCAGACTGTGTTGTCATTGATCCAGACTGCGGCTGAAACCCCCAGTTACACGTCTGCTCCAAACAACAGCATCATCAAACAGAGCTCTTCCTTCACCCTGACTGGCTCCATGAATAATTCTATCTAGAAGTTCAGCTAATATTGCCAAATTTCATGTGAAAAATCTCCCGAAAAAACAAAGAACTGAAAATAATATTCTTTGAAGATGTTTTGATATAAGATGTCTGAAAGCTGACCCATTGAGAACAGTCAAGTCATGACATCTCTTAAAAACTAAAATCTTTACTTAACCTTATATTCATATCGGCTGATGTGAAATTGTCAGAATCGTCATGAAACCGACAAAGAGATTTATGTAATTTTTCAATGATCCACAGACAGCCTTCTCACTGGATGGACATGTTTGCCATTATAAAATGTATTATAAATGTGGCATTATATAGGATCTGTAGATTTCAGCATCAACATTGGCCATTGAATAAATCGGTTGTCCGCAACTAGACACCGAACTGAATAGTAACACAATGTGATTTGGGATAGTTTTACTTGAGTATAAGAAGCCACATGGGACTAACCATTGCCCCAGATCTATTTTGTTGGCTCAGTTGTAACTCAATAGCCTGAGAATATGATGAGGACCACAATATTTATTAGCAAATGTGATTAAGTTATGGTAAAGGGTCATATAGTGTGATTTTTCAGTTTCATGCAAATAATCACAGCCTTTCAGACAAGCACTTTAACCAACTATGCATAATATAGATAGATAGATACAATTATATTTGTATAAAATAAACTATTACATAATTTATGTAAATATATTTTATCTCTTTCTTTCTTTCTTACTTTCTTTTCTTTTTAAATTTGATTTAAATTGTGACTTTCTTGTTTCTATTAACCCCTTAATCGGTTGTTAAGCTAAGTGCTTTATTAAGATCAATTAGCCATTCATTCACTTCATGCATGAGGCCTTGATTTCCCAGCCATTAATTGCATCTACCGGTATATGCCTGAGAAATGCACTTTTTTTTTCTTTCCTTCTCAAAGCATCTCACTCAGATAGACTTTGGTCTTTCAAGAATAACTCAAGTCCTTTTAATCTGGTCCTAATCTATACAGCCTCTGAAAAGCACCAGCTCAGCTCTCCTCCTATGAACTTGCAGTACACCAGTATTTTTTCCCCCTCTCCATGCCAGCCATCAGTTTCCATGGTAACAGCGGCTTTAAGAGGAGTATCACATCAGTGAAGCTGCTTCAGCCCAGCGCTGCGAGCAGATGTGTGCGCCACACCAATCGCGCAGCTATGCACGGCTCAACCAAACGCTACGGATGAGAGGAGAGCGAGAGGGAGGAAAGAACAAATAGAAGGGGAAAAGCCAAGCGTCAGTTTTCACATGCAGCTGCTCCAGTGGTTAATGAATCTGTGAGTGTAATACAGTCCTTTCCTCTGACTTCCTATCCAGGGCTTTCTCAGCCGCAGACTGAAGGGTTCCATTAAACGCACCAAAAGTCAACCGAAGCTCGACCGGCACAGCAGCTTCAGGAACATCTTACCGGGCTTCAAGAGCGCGGAGAATGACAGGTAAGGTGGAGCCGTCGATTTCGTTGCCTGTTGCAATTTAGAATCTTTTTCGCCTTCCTGTTGTTGCTATGTTGCTTTTTTTATTAATCTACCACCAATGAATCCACCATTACATTGACAGCTGTCAATACGTCCTTTCTTATGTGCCTTTTACGATTCATGTTGTTTCTAATCACTCCGTGATTAGAATTAGCATTAATATTTCGATTTTGTGCCAACAAGTTGATGAACAGATCTCCTCTTGTCTGGTTTAAGCGTAACGTCTCGAATTGCAGCTTGCCATATCTCCTACAACATTCATCACGTTGTTCTCCAAACGTTTAGCCTCTCTATTCATCTCTATTAGGATTGTTTAGAGTCACTTATTGCAGTGCTAAAATGTCTGAGTCATCTTTCTCCCCCATGAATAGGGATCAGAGTGAGAAATGAATTGGATTACTCACAGGATAAATGGTCCAGCCACAGTCTAATTTGCGAGAGATGCTTGTGAAATATTCGGCTCCTTGCGTGTTGTTCAGCTTGTCAGGAGAAGAAATATCAGGCTCCGGGATGCTGGGTCCATATGTTGTTCTGATGTGACTTCAACACAGTGAGCTACACGCAGCAGTTTCTCAGCCTCAGTGTGTGTTTCTTGAACACAAGCTTGAAGCAACGTGCACAGAAGTGAACAGAGTTCATGGCAAATGGTAAAGTCAAAGAGTTTAGATGATATTGCAATGCGATTGTTATCTGGACACTAACTTTGCCACTGTGGAAAGAGATATCTCGCAACCTCACTTCTTTACTAGCCCAATGTTTCCCCCCTTATGCAATGAGATTAAATGAAAAACAAATATAGGCTTGCTGAGGTCTCAGTGCTTTTCAGCTTATTTTCACATCATCTGAAATTCTGTGTCCAGATTTACAGATTCCAAAAGCTACAATCATAAGTCTGAGATCTTTTTGCAAACTTAAATATTTACCAAATTCTTTTAAAACCAAATGATCAAATCCGTACACATTTATTGCTCATATTGTATGTCATCAATTATTTCATTCTCATTCTATTTTTATTTCTCCTATAGGAAACTGTAGTAGAACATTTGATACTCAAATGAAGCATATCAGACATCCTCTGAGCTATAACATTTTCATAGATTAGCAATATGAGTCTGAATCTGGCTTATGCTTGTTGACCCATTATTTCCTGTCATCACCCTGTTGTACCTTTCAACATGTGTGTCGACAATGTAATTTATTTTTTACTCATCCTCATCTCATTCCAAACCGAGTGGTGAATATGCTGGCTTCTCTTCCATGTAATAAAAAGTAAATGGGGAACGGGCATATCAAGCTCCAAAATTACAAAAAAAACACCATAAAAGTGTCATTAAAAAGTCCATATGACTCAAAGTCACACGGATACATTCCAAGTCTTTTGAAGCAACACAATAGCTCTGTGAAATTTAAGCCACTCTTGCTTAATAATTTTCCACTCAAATGTGCTCTCAAATAAAATCTGGTGCCATTAGTTATGACACTTTTGTGGTACTTTTATGGTGCATTTTATGGTTCCATTCACTTTAATTATATTGAAAAGAGTGGGATATTCTGCAAGAATTTTTGTTTTATAAAAGAAAAAAATCTCATGCCGGTTTGAAACAATGTGAGAGTGAGTAACGATAACAGAATGTTCAGTTTGAGTCTGATATTCATTGGTTTACTACAAAAATGGACTTTGACTTCCTTTATTCTTCATACTAGATGTGTGTTGTGTGGGAAAGTATTCTCATTTACCCGAAAGAGAATCTCAAGAGCACAATCTTTTACATGGGAATTTGTTGAGTCACTCTAGTCTATACAGTCCTGTGGATATCATAGCAACCGCGCCAAAGATTTCTCCACAGCTCACCGTCAACCTTGTGCTTCTGTGTTGCTGTGGTGTTAGCAGGGAAATATGGCCTTGCTTGTCCAGAGATTTTATGCCTCATTAAAGCAGCATATTATCCTGGGAGGAGGACCATCAGCTTCATGGCACCGAGGTGTGTGAGCTGGATATGACATGCACATACTGCTTTTCGGATGCTGTGCCAGACTCCATACCTGACTGGGTTCTGCCAGTCACAGTAAGTTAAGGGTCATTTCACACAGATGTGTCTGTTCAGCCTGCCTGGACCTGACGGTTACAAAGCCAAAGTCCACGTTGTGTAGTTCAGACAGGGTCTATCACCTCCGCAGTATTTTGCAGCATCACACAGTCTAATATTTAGTGAAATTTAGTCTATTTGTTATTCTTTGCTTTCAAGTTTAGTTTGCTTTCCTGGTCTTTATGTGCACAAATCATCTGCATTATTTCAAATCCCTGTCCTTGTCTTAATTCATTTTTGAAATCCCTCCCCTATTCTTCAAGACCCAGACAATTCTCTTTTCGTTCTTTTTATATATATGACTGATTTGTTTATTTATTTCCTCATTCAATTTGCATCATTTTCCATTGATATAATACTTTTTCCTGTTTAATGTTCTGTAAGTACACATTCTATTGGTTAATTATAAACATCAAAGCTGTCATTCCTCTCTTTATTTAACATGAAAACCGATGGGGTGAGTTTGGGGGAGGAACAATCTTTTGGTCTGGCCAATGATAGAGAAGGGCGGAGCTGAAAGGTTTCTTGGAGTGTTTGGAAAAAAGAAATTACAGACTTTATCTGCTTAATGATCTCTTTTCACAGATTTAGCCATTTACAATCATACATTTAAGTTGTTAAAAATGCATGGCTTTGGACTGAATTATATGATTAGATTTTTAGCCTCATTCTGCTTGTAGAGCACATTGTTGTGAACTGTGTTGTTCTGTTCCGCACTGATGGCCAGCATCAGTATATGTGGAATCTGCGGTTTCATCTTTTATGGACTCTATTATAGTGCATATTTTACCTTTTTACCTTTTAACTCTATAAAAGCTTCCATTTAGATATCTGATGTCCATTTGGCTGAAGATAAGAATCAGCTTTTAAGCTCTCAACTGGCCACTCAAAAAGAGTTTTTGACATAAACTGGAAGTGATATGAAAGGGAAGTTGTTTTTTATTTTATAGTGGAAGGGTGAAAGGGCTTATTTTGTGTACCTAAATATTTTGGAGGAGCACTTTATAATAATTTAAGTTATGTGCCAGTATACAAAATTACAAAATAGAAAAGAATCACAGAATTATTGTTTCTACTGTATTGTTGATCAAATAAATATAGTTTTGGTGTGCAAAAGAGACTTTTTTCAAAAACGTGAAAAAACCTTACTTACCCCAAACTTTTGAACGGTATCAAGTAGTACTTCATATATATTAAATTATGAAAATATATGACCATTTCAATGCATTATGTAATGACAAATTATATATAATGTAATATTATTTGATAATGTTATTTAAAAAACGATTATTTACTTTTCACCTACATGTCCAAGTGGAGACATCAAACTGACACTTAAAGACAAAACACATGCCATTCAGCCTTAGGAGATCTCTTTACATTACAGCCTTTGAAAATGACTTTGGGCTTTACCCATTGATTTTTGTTGTTGTTTCCCAACAACCATTATCTGAACAATAACGGCAGTGAGATCTCTTCATCCTCATGTAATTGAACGAGAAATAACGGTGAGCGGTGGTGTCGTCACGGCAGTGTGATGGATAGCGCTATTCAAAGCATGTTTTTGTTTGACAAAAGCCATCTTCTTCACCTCTGGCGCGCACTTCTGTACATTTATTAAGAGTTATTGCTGCAAATTCCTTTATTTTGAGAATCTAAAGACATGCTGCTTGAAACCAATTACTGAAGCATCATGTTCTTTTAAAAAAAATTTTTACTGGTCTCTTGCATCATCCGTTTGGACAGCGTGGTTTCCAGGTCAGCCTCCCTTCTCGCTGACGGCTGTTTTGCCATGTCCCACTTAATTACAGGCCTGGGAGTCTTGTAATAGAGAGAATGCATGGCCTTACTGCACTCCACTAACACCAAGAGACACGATCGCCCAGGGCGTGCCAGTGTTTTAGTGTGCACCCACTCCACAGATTACTGTCTTCATTTCTCTCTGGCTTTGTGTCTGGGTGTGTGGGGCGGGCCGGGGCGTGGGGGGTCTTTGTCTTTCTTCTGTAGGAGAATGGAGTAATCAGAAGCTGTTATGTTATTTTGTTTATTTAGTGACCTGTGAATTCCACCGCAGATCGTATCATGGTCACAAAATGATGTATAAAATCTATGATACCCCAGTAAGCATACATACTTCCCCAAGATGTCTGTGAAAGAGCATCATTTGGAAACTTCAGTATTTTAAGCACCATATTTTGTGCACAAACATCTGATAAACATTTCTGAACAGAAAACATTTAAAAAGGATTTGAGATCAAAAGAGTCAAAAAAACATCTGTAGAAAGTCATTCTGACATTCGTCAGGAAACATTTTTGCAATGGACTGAAGGTGGAAACTCTCTAAAAAAAGAATTGCACATTCAAAATGAAAACTTTGAATAGATTTGTGTTTTTTTTATCTGTAGAAAACTAAGATAGCAGTCATGTATTCCAATATGGAGGGAAAGGGGATAGTTGTCACATTTTTCACTCTGAAATATTTCAGAGAATTAAATTTTTTGAAAGTCAGTATCTAGTAGTGACAAACCTAAAGTCCTCTACCGTATAGTAGTCTAGTATAAACATAAAGTCTAGTATTTCTACTGTTGTCGACTGTAGAAAAAAGATACTGTTCCTTTAAGACATGTTGGCCCAATAGAGGGACATTATTATATTATATAATATTATATTATATCAGCTGAATTTACAGAAAAGCAGTTATGTAGGAACTGCAATTTGTGGAACTGCAAAACTGAGTTGTAATGTACAAAAATGTTAAACTATTGTTTTGTGCAACAGGTAATGAATTCATAATTGTATAAAATTACAACATTTATAAAAAACTATCTGACAGCTTTGCCCCTACCTGACTCTTAATTAAAATAAATAGCCTTTACCAACAGCTATTGCTAAAATTATAATGATATGAAATGTTTAGTTCATTCTAACGGAACGTGTCGACCTCTTTATGAAAAGCCAACCTCTTTAATAATACACGAGAAAGTTGTCACTATTGACTGGTATTGATTAAAGGCACACTGGAAGCCACTGTCCCTCAGTGTGTGGCGTCCCAGGAGACGGGGGAAGGGTGCGCGGGTGCAGGATGGTGGTTGGGTTTGGTTTGAAGACATGTGTGATGCGAGGGCTGTGGCAGTCTGCCCATAATGGATTAGCCTCATTAAATTCAAACCTGCATTCCTCACCGAAAAACACCCACGGCAAAGCTGCACATCCTCTCTTCCTTCAGTCTGTCTGTCCCTCTCATTTAGTCTCTTTCAGCCTGTCTTCCCCCACGGTACTCCATCTATCTGACAGGCTTTCTATCCCCCCACCTCTGTTTTTATTGGTCTCTACCCCACTAAAACCTGCACCATATTTCTGCTTTTGACCCTCCAACAACCTCAAATATCAGCTATGAATAGGATTGTCATGCACATTCAGAGCATTTCTTTGATTGGCCAAGGACTTTTACTGGTTATTGAATTGATTGTTTTGTTTTTTTTACCACATGAGATGAAGGTTTTATCTCTCAAGGTTTGCATTTAATAGCAAACTGAGCAAGCTTTGCAGCTTATTTACCATGGTAATCCTATAGAAAATTGATGCTCAGCGCTTCATTTAGCTTTAGTGTGGTCATAAAACCTTTTACAAATTCTGAAGCTCTTAAGGACTGTGCATGTTTTGTTGATGTATAATCTTACCAGCCGCATCGCTTTCTCAAGATTGTTATGCTCACCTACACAATGGAGCTTCTATTTTCTCTCTCTAAATATATATATATATGTGTATACCATCAACAAATGGTGCCTTATTGTAAAGTGTGATGATTATTTTTAAATTGTTTTGTTCAGTATTTGTGACTTGTTTTTACATTAAGATCACATATGCCTTCATCTTTCACTCACTAATTAATAAGAAGTTAATATTTAAAAATGCTAATAATTTAACACTGTTAAATTATTATTTCGTTTTTGCAAATCTCAAAATGAATATCCTTTTTCCAAATATAGTACATTTATAATCCATACGATCAATTTAAAATTTTAGTTTTTTTGTTTCATTTAAAAATGTTCTTGAAATATATACTTTAAAGGTACAATATGTAAAAAACAATTGCCGCTAGGGGTCGCTTACCTCTTACAATAACAAAGGCATAGGTTGATGACGCAGTGATAAGCGGAATGATGGGACATGCAGTCATGCTGATGGATCTAATAATGTTTATGGATGAGTGAAAACATTCATGTTTTTTAACATTATAGTGGTATGAAGCAGGTCGCGATTGCTAATAAAAGACAGATATAACACGCGAGTCCCGCGGATATAAAGGAATAAGGACATTTCATTCTACAGAACTACCAGGAAGTGCTGAATTACTCACAGGTCAGTTTGTTTGATGACTTAAACTTGTGAGGAAACGCAGCGCTGTTTCACTTGGTCTAATGTTACACTATCATTCTATACAGCATTTGATTGAAAGTTATAATGTTATTCTATGTGTTAGTTTGTTTGCTATATGAAACTACCAGTAAGCTAGATCAACATTAACAATCATACAACATACTGATCATATTCTAACATTTCATCATGTTGAGCTATATAACATTGATTTGTTTTATGTACATTTGCTCACCTGTCTAATAAAGTATATGCCGAGAGCTCCACGTCCGCGACTAACTTGGAGCTCTCGGCATCTCGAAAACACCACGCCGATATTGATCCTCATTTTAGTTCTTCTTTTTTTTGTCCCAAAGTCTGCTTGCCATGGTCCATAATGTTTGAATGAAACAAGAACAGCGTGCCGCTAAACGTTACGCACTATGCAGTTGTCCACGTCTGTCGCCATGGTTACGTCATGGCTATGGCAGTACGAGCGGAAACTGAGGATAGCGCGGATATTGCGTCATTGACAGGCGACATTTTTAAAATTAGAATTTCTCTGAAAAAAAGTCTTTGGAGATTTTTGGGATATTGTAAGTACACAACTGCAGGAAATATTGTGATTTGTGGATATTTTATTACAAAATTCTTACATATTGTGTCTTTAAATATTGTCGATTTATTTGTATCAGCCTGATTTATATCATTGAATATTTTGGACATTATTTCTTTATACAAAACATGACCATCAATTCAGCTTTCTCTTTGGCCCCGCTGTTCAATGACACTGGCAACATTTCCCTCCTTGTCATCATTTCCCTCTCATTTTGAATGCTTGACATGGTATATTATATAGATCGGGCCTGTGGATGATGTATAGTAATGCAATTCTTGTAAGCAGGGCTGAGTTTGACATCTTCACGGGCAAGGACGATGACCTCTCTATCCCACAAATCTTTCTTCTGAGGAATCACAAAATCTCACTGTTATGATGTAAAATAATGCTTGAGCTCAAAGGACAGAATAACCTTCTTGATAAAACAGTTTCCAGCTGAATGACTTCTAAATTTAACTTAAACACAGTAGTATTGACACGCAAGAAGTATTGTTAAAGGAATTTTCTGGGGTCAATACTGTGACATGCTGGTGATTATCTGAGGAAATAATGTTGATGCGCCACTAATATTGTACAAGGATAAACATATTAATTATATAAACATTAATATGTGAGTTTACTCCGTTTCAAAGCAAGACTTCACCGAAATACATGTAGGGTTGTAAAGTGGGTATATATTGTTCCAGAATATTTTTAAATACTTGAAACAAATGGGGCCCGGTTCTGTTAACAATTCTCGCATGTGCATTCTTCCACCAATGCAGACGAAATACTGTACCAAAATACAATCCTGCAGTCAGCAATATGTATCATTGCTGCAACGACACTATACATCGTGACCAGTGATGTTCCCGAATAAATAACTCTTATGACCCATTTTTAGTGAATCATAGACACAGATAGGACTGTGAATCATATAGATTACAGTCCTATCCCCTAATTAATGACTGTTATGAGCCGAATCTGTTTAGTGAATAAAACGCATACAAATCAAGTGTAGTCCGAATCACGAATGACTCTAATTGAATGGTCTTTGCAAATATTTTTATTTTATGTGAGACTTTTAGATCAATGTAGCTATGTCTGTGTAAAGTTAAATGCAATCTTTGAGTTCCTTTTTTTTTTTTTTTTTTTTTTGGTACACAGAAGATCATTTAGAACTCAACACATATTTTTCCACCTAAGATTTAATAAGGGTTCTTTAAGAAAAACATGAGCTTCATATTTCTGCTTTTAAACTCTCCATCTTGCTTTCTAAACTTTAATTATCAAGCTGAGGAGGACAGGTCAAAATAATCTAAATGGCACTTGACATTATATTCTTTTGATAAAGCTTATAATTTGAACCTGGAATGTTCCTTTAATTATTGTAAAGACAGTACATCAAATGAAAGCAAACTAAAGCAATGAGTCTTGTACTCAAGGCCTACATAGCTGTGATTGTTCGCTGTGTAAATTGTGTAATTGTGTAACATTTTTGGGTTGAGCCAACAAAGTAAATTAAATTGGGAATTACAGGATAACGAGATAACCTTCAGATTTTGTGTTATTTTGTGTGATGGTGCAATTGAGGATAAAACTGAATAGATAGATTTGCAGTTTACATCTTAAAAGAGACATTTTGTCAGCAGAGAAGGCTGTTTAGCTCTAGTAATGGCTCTTTTAGCAATGACCATGACCTGAGCAAATTGATTTGCTCTTAAGAAGAAATGTCTTTCTAATTCACACTCAAATCCGAGAGGATAGCAGAGAAAGGAGCGTCTTGAACACAGCTGTCATTTCTGTCACCTGATTCTTTCTGTGCATTGTGCAGTGGTTGAGATGAGGCTTCAGACACAGCACGAACGCCTGTCAGCATCCGCAGATCCCGCCCCGACAGCCCATCATCTTCTGGAATTTTCCAGCCGCCTGTACCATGCAGATCACTCTTGCTTCATAATTACCAAGAATATTTTACATGAGGTATGTCAGATATAAAAACAACAAAAACAAGCAAATTGTCAGTCAAGTTGTTGTTGTTGTTTTAAAAAAAAAAGAAAAGAAATTCAGACCGAATAGGCAGTTGAATATAAATGTCTACTCATTTAGCAGTATTTTAATGAGTTGTAGCTAATTCAAACTAAGGCCGTTGACAGAATTTTCCATCATTTATTATGACACAACGCACAGACTTTTCAGGCAATCCATGGTTTTTACTTTCTACGGTAGGGGGCGCTATTTTGCATTTTCTGAAAGAGCACAGAATTTCCGGATCAAAAACACAGGCGAAGATAGAAGCATTGCTTACGCATATAAACAACGCAATCATTACACAGCATATAAATCAAAACTGCCTAACGTTACAGAATGAAGTGTCGAACCCACAAAGAGAGAACGAACTGTGCAAACTTTGGCGTGTTGATGAACTGGACCTGCTCCATCTATGTTTTGATCATTGTTATGAATTCGATCTGGATGTAGTTTTTGCCAAAATACAATTTTCTCAGCTTTTTGTTCAAAATGTTCAATGCTTTAAAAAAAAAAACACATTTAAGTGTTGATAAAAAAAAAAGAATGCATGAAGCTAGAATAAAATGTTTCTTCTTTTGATTGTATGTTCAGATATTACAACAGATTTTAATTCAACAGATATTACATACAACAAAATATGGGTGACATGAAAGTTATGTGAAAAGGATTTCGTTTAAAATTCTGGCGCTGGCTGGCAAAAAAAAACACTGGAGGGGAAAGAGTTACAGCTTTTAATAAATGGCATAATATGGCAAATGCATCGCTACAAGTGCAGTTCAGACCTATTTCACTCATTTGTTACTTTATTTAATGTATATTTTAAAATCTCTAGAAATGTTTTTATTAAGCTATCAAAATATTCCATCTATTCATTTTTTTCCTTTTATGTTTCTATGGATTTCTTTTCATGTAAAGGATATCTCTTTTATAAGATTGTAATAATTATTAATTGCTCCCTCAATGTTATGATTATTTATTATATTGTAATTTATGACCATTATTTATATGTTATACTACGATGCTGTTGACAAACGAAGGTGTGCAATTATTTTCAGGGAAACGCACGGCTAAAGTAGTTCCAGGCAGGTCTTGAGCACATTACAGTTCCATATCACTTAATGATTTCAGTTATTTCAAAGGTCCTTACAGACTACAACAACAAAAACACCAAAACCCACAATGACACTGAGCAAGCAAATAAATATAGCTAACAATAGGAAAAAAATGGCAAATTATGTCCATGTTTTTGCCACAAAATTATGTTTTATTATGTATGGAAAGCACATACTCTCTTTCTCCCACTCTCTCTCCCACTCAAACGCACACACAACAGTACTCGCACACTCTCTCACACACACTTGCACAGAAACATGTTGTCAGCGCTGTTCTGCCGATTTTATCAGTAAAATAGTTTAGCAACTTAAAAGCTACAAGACATTTCACCAGCCATGTAATAACGGCGCTGTTCTTAGAGCACAATTTCGCTATTGGAGACGCTGCTGCCAAACACTGTTGAGAGACATATACATACATTAAAAATATACATACATCTCTCTCTCTCTCTCTCTCTCTCTGCATTAATAACTGAATTAGACTTCTATCAGTGGCTCAAGCCTCCATCAGCTCTAAAATTACATTTTGGAATTAGCAACAGAGGCTTGGGATGAGATGCGTAAGAAATGAGTCCTACACACAAGAGCGTTTTAAGGACAAAAACCTGACAAATATCTTAAAATACATGATCTGAAGAATGTTTTGAGGTGTGGTAAACATAAACAGAATAATTGACTTCATTTTTTTATACAGCCCGGAGTCAATTATTCCTTACATATTTAATTTTACTGTTATTTTCTGTTAAGATCCCTGTTAAAAGAAGCACAAAGCACAACGTGAACTTGCAGTTGCAGTTGTGCTGCTTACTAGATCTGTGTGAAACAGGCCTAAGTGTGTAACTGTGTCTGGCAGATTCACTCGAGTTCAGGGATCAATGACAAATCAATTTATCAGATAAGCCTTTGCTATATACGCAGTAATCTTTCAACCAGCAGTTCTGCTTGGCCACTGCAGTGGTTTTTATGTTCTATCTACACCACTACCAGTTTTTTTTGTTTTTTTTAAATGACCAGAACACACACGCAGAGATGCACAATATTGCCATTTTGTCCCCTTTGTTACAGCCTTCTTTTGCATTTGAAGCAGTATCTTATACCCTTGCGAGTTAGGCTTTCATCTGTGACACTTTGTTATTACCCGGTCTTATTGAGATGTGCACCATGGTGTAGACTGTACACGCAATTTTGTGTTTTTGTCCCCCCAAAACATCTAAGCAATCATCATCATTTAATGACAAGGTAATTTGTGTCAACAACTTGCAGACGAAATTGCTCCAGTTACGAAGGCAGTCAGTCGCTGGGTATAAAAGCTAATCTTACCCTCTAGAGTTGCCATAGTAACAAAGATAAATATTAAGTACAATTCAATAAGCCATTCTGCTTTTCTCGCTTTACATGCACATTAATGAATGCACATCATCGCTAACCCCGAGTGTGTGTACCTTTTGTGGGCTGTTACCGCAAGTGCAGCGCTTCGAATTGATGGATACCGTATGACCCTTTTGCGAGAGTAGGCTTTGTTGCAACTGCATTACACCCTTTACAATGTCAACCTGCAGCTCTGTAATTAACACGTTTTGCAGTTATGTTTTCCTAGTGGGATGTTAGCATAGTTACTGGAAAACTAGGTCAATATGATGCGTCATAATTTCAGCCTGTAAGGCAACAAATAATAAAAAAGGGAAATATGTGGGCGGATTTATGGTTCTGCATGTGTTCAGTGGTCTGTAGTTGTAGCTAATGGAGCCGGAAGAGACAGGAGGAGAATGTTAACAACACTGAGGGGAATGTTAGAGGTCGCAGAGCTATCCGAGTAAAAGGACTTCCTGCGTTCTGCTACAGTCTGTGGTTTGTTTAGAAGTATTTTGGTTGTTAAAAGATCGTGTTGTTACAAATTTGTTCGACTTTTGATTCTTCTGTGGAACCCAAAATAAAGTATTGCCTACTTTTCCATATATTAAAATAGATCTGCATGATTAAACAAAATAAAACTGAAATTGCGATATGGCTTAGAGCGATTATCAGACCGCACATGCTGCAATTTAATTACATAAATATGTGCGCTGCATGTTTCATAGTGAGGCCTGGCACTGGGTTTTTTTTTACACTAAAGCTGCTCATGTTCCGGGTTTCCAATGCACATGAAAACATGAATTCATCCTTGCGTTTGGGTCATGTATAGTGTGCATTTGAGAAGGCAACATCTGCTTACCATCTTCCCAAATTTGTGATGAGAAGTGTTTATAAACCGTATAAATATATGTACAGTATTTTTTTTTCTCAAATACTGCAGTGAAATATTTCAATAGTAATTTTTCTTTTGTTTCATATTTTATTTAATACTTCTAATAATAATAGACTTTATTATTATCATAATTACAAAATAAAATAATAAACAAAATAAGAAATGTTACTTTATTAAATGTTAATTTGGCATAATTGTAAGAACATCTCTCCATTTGTGCTCCATGGAAGGAAGAAAATCATTGGTTTGGAATGACTTGAGGATGAGTAAATCACAATAGAATCATAATTTTTACTTTAAATTGTGTGAGTTTTTAACCGTCATGACCCATTTCTATTCACATAACACGCATTTACCAGATCTCCTTTAACGTTAATAATGATAGCTAGCAGAGCGGCTACATGACAGAAATGAGAGACAGCAAGCCACATCTGCATCATTGCATTCATGATTATTTTCAGTCTGTTGACAACCCAAGAGGCCAGTGGGGAAGTCAGACCCTGTTACTGCAATCTTCATTCTGCTTGAATCCTGAGGAATCCTTTCTGAGGAATACGAATTAATATTAAAAGACTTCCACCACTCTGTAAGACAGGTGCGGGACCATTAGGTGAAGGCTGCAAGATGACAAGTAATTGCTCTTAGCTGGCTCACACACACCTACACACACATGACACTGGAAAATGAATCACAGGCTTGCTGTAGGGGAAAGCTGTGCGTGGTGGAGAATGGCGAGAACATATGTCATTAATTTGTCTGCAGAGTGACTCGCGCACATTCGATACATTATGTTAAAGGTTGAGTTTGGGAGAGAGCCGAGCTGGTGATATGAAATTCCTCTCTCCCGTGGTGCAGGTCCACTGGTTTAGTGCATGAATATTGTGTCGCCCGATGAATTGTATTCCTGGATGCGACCTGCACCCAGCACTAGGCACGGATACTGTCACATCACACTTCTGTGTAACAAAGACATGACCTCATTGTTTCAGGTCTGAAGGACATGGAACCCACTTTGGTTTCTCTACCTAGAAAAGCTTTTTAAACGCCTTAGTGTGCTTAAGATCGAGATGAGTGGACCTTAAGTCGCTATAATACAATGCATTGATTAACTTGCATTTATAAACATGTTTAATAAATGCAAATCTTAGACAAAAATGGACATTCAGATGATACAGTCAATAGATGATGAATAAAGGCCTTTTTTCATTTTTCCATGGAAAATATGTTAAAAGCCAGATGCTATGTTATGCAAAGCAAATACATAAAGAACAAAGAGTAAGAAGTGATATATTATAAACAGTTTGTTTACTTCTAAATCAGAATACTCACGTTACTTTGTTTTAACCTAAGTTGTACATACATAATTGTGTATGTATATAGTGTGTGTTATAATGTTTTGCTTAAATGCAAAAAAAATTCACATTGCCTTAACAGCTCTGCGTGTCCTGAGGCTTCCTTCACCGTAAACTAAACACAGTAACGGCGAACAATGACGTTGATTTTACCATATCAATCCGAGCGCAAGTCCGATGATGAAACACTAGAAGAAGAACCATTCATTCAACCCGAACCTCCATCGCAAGGACGACTCGAGGACGTTTCAGTGATTCACTACTCAGTTTGAGGTAACTTACATTATGAGATGTTGCTATTCCTCAGCATCAGCATTAACAAGTGCATGTCCATCAACTGATTATTTTACTTGTACTAATTTATTTACTGAGTATGTTTCTAATATATTGCGGTGAACACGTGGAAACTGTATCAATAGCATGTTGGCTATGCGATGTATACATTAGTCGAGCTCTAGTGTGAATGACTGATGTAACATAAACATTGGTAAAACAAATCTTGCTCCATGCTTAATCTTACCTCAAAGTAGTGTGAGAACGACAGACAATCTGCATTAATAGACAGTTTTATGTAATAGTGGCCCACAGCTGATTAGCTGACTATTATTTGAGAAGCAGTCATCAGTATAATAAAGGTAACAGGAAAAGTTTAAGATTATACTGCTGTAGTATCATGATAAAGATTCATTTTTAACCACAGATTCTTCACATGCTCGTTCTTGGGCAGTTGTCATGAGTTTAGTCTGTTTCTTTCTTGTTTCATGCGTTACAGCTATCTGTCATGTTATTAGTGTTCCCAGGTGTTTCCCATTAGCCACACCCTCTTGTTATCTTGTTTATGTGGCTGGTTGTTCAGTTCCTGAGTCCTGTTTCCTGTTTTCGTGTGTGTATCTGAGTTTGTGTATTAAACAATACTGCAAATGGATCCTACTGCCTTGTCTGCTTCATCCAGCCGTGACAGCAGTGGAAAAAAATGTCTTTACCGTCACATTGTAGAGCACAGCATCTCCTCGACATGATGCTATCCAGCATCCACAGGACTCAGCTGCCGGTTTGTTTCCCTGGTGTCTGTGGGCGGGCTAATGTTTCATCTTGACGTCACGACGAAACGGCTTATGACTCGTTTGAAAAACAATTCATTTCATTGACTCAGAGTCGACTTTTACTTTTGAAAGACAATAGCTTTATATACGGTGCACTTTCAGATTTAAAACTTTGCAGGATGTTTTCATTCCCTTAGAGCTATATTACACTAAATGAAAGGTCATTTTCAAAAATCCATGATAGGGGCCCTTAATGTCACTTACATTTTAGATGCAATATTGACGGTTTTTGTTCTGTTTCAGCAGCGAAAATAGTTTCAAACAAAGATCACAGCAGAACGCGCATCTCACAGCAACACTTAAAGGTGCCATATGTAAAAATTGAGGTAAAAATATACGAAAAATGAGCTACACGCATCAAAAGAATGAGAAGAAATAAGTGCGATGATGTCATTAAAAAAATGACAAGTTATAGTGCTGCCGAGATATAAACCTGAATTAGCATGCTAAATTACTAGCCCCGGCCCGGCCGGTGTCATAATACCAGTTTCGGACATGGGAGGCGGTATGCGGGCAACATGCATAACCACCAGCCAAACTGCAACACACGAATAACTCGCACGGCTTGTGGGCGTACTTGAACCTGATGTCAATCGTGTAAAGGACAAAAAAGGACTTTGGTACAGCCCACTACTACATTTCAGTTCAGGGAAGAGTTCAAAAAAATTATTGGTCGATATTATAGCATACTGTATCTTACAACAGTGTTCGTGTTTTTTTTACTATTAGCTAGCTAGTAGAGATGATCGGTTCACGTACGCTAGGGATCTGTCGTGTAACATTTACAAGCGCCAAAACGGTATTTATTGTTTGAATTTCGTAATAAAATTGACAGAATCTGAGAGCTGAGATTTTTTTAATATCATAACTAACCTGCTCTGTCTAGTCTGTCGGTCTCCGTGTCCTCTTTGCTTTGCAATTTTTTCTGTGCGTGACTAAATTGATGTGTGGCGTGAGAGCGTGTGAAAAGTGTCTATTGCGTGTGTCATAAAAAATTTAATATGAACAAAACGAATACCGTAAAACTTCACATAATAGCCCGGGCTTTTATTTTCCCAAATCGTCGAACTGCACCAGCTTGTATTTGAGACAGGCGTCTATATGAGACCGGCCTTTATAATTTAGTGTTGAGATGTTGTTAATTGAGTCTCTAATCTCTAAAAATCTCCAAATGCTCCACGTGAAACTGCGGTCTTACTATCGTGTCAATTGATTTGATTAATATGCGCGAGGGAGAGAAAGCAGGACAGCGCTCATATTGTTTGAAGACGTGAGAGTGCGCGCGCGCGGCCGGGGCGCTCTCTCTCTCTCTCTCTCTCTCTCTCTCTCTCTCTCTCTCTGCTCGTAAAGCGCCCTGTCAAGCGCCGCGGCAGCAGTCATTCTATTCTACATGCCTCACCGATCAAAATAGTCTTTGGCGGGACAAAGCGGACTATTTGACGGTTTTAGAAGATTAACAACCCGAAACTAAAAAACAGACTAGAGTAGGCCAACTTTCTGGAGGTATACTGCCCCCATCTCGTATGGAATATGTGGAGTATGAATTGATTTTTTGACATAGGGCACCTTTAAACGTGTTTTCATTACTGAATGATTCAGCGTTTTAAACGAATCTGTTGAGCCCTTTAAAGGTGCAAATATTACAATATGCAGATTTAAATATATCAAAGCTGATTGAACACTGATGAGAATATTGCTTCAGAATAAATTATATTTACAAATCACACACAAAAACTTTTTTTACTCGGACAAGTCAATGACATATATATATAACTTTATTTGATTAGTTTACATACTAAAGTTGGTTGACTTTAATTTTTGTCAAAATCCTTAAGGTTTATTGCCAGGTATAAAATAGATTTGAATGCAAATTTTCAGTGTGGTCTCATTCTTTGCACTGTATATTGCTAATTAATCTTTTTCCTTTTTTTTTTTTTTTGTTTGGATCAGCAATGCCTAAATTCAATCACCATTGTAAGCTCATAACACTAATAGTTTTAAGTGACGTGCTGTAGGCTGTGGTGTGTCAGCCCTATTCCTCTTCTTGTTGTTCATCAAATTATGGCTTAAACTGCATTTTCTTAATAGAGAGTATTAATCACAAAATGTGTGTGGGTTGAACACTAAGCCTGATAAAATGATCTCATAATTGATCAAATCATGTTCACAACTAAGTCAAAGATTAATTTCAAATTGTTGCATGTTTAAACAAAAGATTTTAAAATCAATGCAAAAAACTTGCACTGGTCAATTGTGAGATTTATGGCTATGTGACTTTACATGTGTGTGGGAAGTGGGAAGAAAACATCAAAATACACTTTTTAATGTTTATTTTATTGCACGTTATCTATTTCTGTCTGTAGATTTTAATTACAATTCATCTCTTTAAAGGCTGCTTTTTTAAAATGTTTTTTTTTTCTCATGCACTGAACAAGAAATCTCCACTTTAGCAACACTTATACAACTCTACAGTTTTATTCCAGTCTATAATTTGAAGGTTTTTACCGAAGGGTTTAGAGAACGCATCATTTGCAAATTTAGACACAATTCAGAATACTTGTAATACAAAAAATGTTTTGCTATTCTTAATATAATAAATCAGCTGTAGAAGTTTGGTGATATCTATTAGTTAATTTTTTTGCTATTCACCAGGGGTGTCTTGCTGCAAAAAGCATTTTTAGCATCTTAAAACAGAGAGCTCATGGTGCATGAGCAAGACAGTTAATAATAATGAAACTGACTAAATAGTGAAATATATTGGTATTCGTAGGTGTATAATTTGCCTATAAAATGAAAAAAGTAGTTTGATTCTGTTATGTGGGAGTGGGGTCACCACGATTTTGAAACCTAAGAAATGACTTGCAGAGTGTGGACCAATAAAACAAAACAACAAACTTGAGAACCCCTGCCCTAACCCTAAGAATGAGCCATACTGCCTGCCTAAAAGCAGGCTATAATTGTTTTAAGCAAACGCTACTCCGGTCAAGGTTTACTGAGCATACATACACCCACCCACGTTCTCAAACAGCCATTAACTTCCAGCAAACATGCATTCTGCATGGCAACATTGTCTTTACTTTTGGATGTGGATTTTCCCAGTTCAGGGAAGTAGCCAGTATCACAAAAGCCAGAGGACAAAGGCCACACACACACACACACACACACACACACACACACACTCACAGAGGGAAGGGGGCAGGGCCAGCTCACACTGTTCAGCCTGCTTCCGTTGCACACAGCAGCAGTCCAGTCGACACAACGAGAGAGAGGGAGAGGGAGAGGGAGAGAGAGAGATAGAGGGAGAGAGGGATCGGCACAGCCCACAGTCTGTCAAAGGATCTGTGGCCCACTTTAAATATGAGTGGGGGGTTTACAGCAGCTCCTCTATGAGAGTGTGACAGTTAAATCAAGGAGGCCAGAGCGAGAGGAGAGAGGCGGGGTTGTGAGATTGTGTGTGTGAGCCGGCTGTGTGTGTCCGCTGTTCCCAGTGGCTCCGAGCCGCAGCAGAGGTAGCAAAATGGAGCTGTGAGCAGCCTTCCTCATCCTTGTCTTCGTCGCCAGGGGACGGGGGATCTTGACGGCATGCCCGGTGAGTAGTCCATACTAGAATCCCTGTGGTTCTGACATGCACGCTGTGGATCCAGATCTTGGCAGATGGAGTGTGTTAACGGGAGCGCTGCATTGTGCTTGAATGGCATCTCATTACAGAGCTTCCATGCTGAAAGAATGAAAGAGGGTGGGAGACGAGGGACGAGTCACAGAGCTCCCTCAGCCTTTGTGGGCATTATCAGGGCAGTAATCGATGGTAAACAGCGCGCTGCTGCGGTCAGCTGGGATTGTGGCCGGTAACTGAGGTGTTCAGTCCCTATGAACGGATCATGGGCTTTGACTCCGCACAGCTTCCCCGGTCTGTCCTTTGTGTGGGAGCAGATGTTGAAAAACACACGCTGGCTGAGGAATACACGCCATACCCTGCGGTCAGGTGGCTGTAGAGGTGCTTTTGGTAATGCTTTTTTCATTTAATGGCACTGTCAGGTTGTGTATTGATATAATGAGATCCGTTATTCCACCCTGTTACTGGGTCGACACGTGCTGTTTGACATCCCAGCATTCTCTATGTTGGATGGGCAAATCTGATTTGTCGAGATGCTATGGCAGAATATAAATATTTGCAGTTTATTCTTTGGTGTGTATATTTGATTTAGTGATTTAGTGTAGGTGTGTATTTACGAGAGTGTGTTATTATGAAACTTCTTGGTGCAAACTGAGAATAATGTCATGAATCTGTGTAGTATTTATTATACGTAATTAGAGTATTGTTTTATATCACTACAGTGATTAATCCAAACATTTATTGGCAAACAAAGGAATTCATTCAGTCTATAAACATGTTGTCTATACACATACTGCTGGACACATCTTACATAATTTTTCTCATTAGATATGTACTGTAAGTAAATAGGAATTTGGCATAAAACATTCTGTCTCATTTATTTCATGAAACTATTAGATGTGTTTGTGATCACAAATTAACTTAAAGTTGTTTGAAAAGTAAAAAGCATTGCAACAGTATTTATGGTATAAGCATAGTATGTGTATCACCACCTGGAATACTTGATTCTGATTGGTCAATTGCAGCATTTGACTGCATTCTGAAGGCAAATCATTTTGTATCATGACCTCTAAACTGTATAACTGACTGTTGTACGATTTGCTTTATAGCTATGTTACAGTTTCACATGTCTCGTATCACTCCGCAGTCAGCAGAAAAAAATGATATAAAACAGTAGTTTTTGTTCATTAGTTTATTTATTAGTATCAGATAAACTGTTGCAAATAATGTAATTTGATATAGATTATTTTACCCATTCAGAATCGCCCTTTGTTGCAGTAATGATGCATGTGCTGAGGCACTATAAATGTAGATTTTGTGCATTAATATACATGTAGAATGTGAGCTCACAGATTTGTATTTGTCTGCATTTTATAATGGTTCATCCAATTAAGAGTCAAAACTATAAATACATTTTAAGATTTCCTGTACGATATCCCGTACATAGAAAATGTAAGTTAATAATCAAATGTACAACTTTTTTTAAGTCACACTTTTGGTGTATAACCAGATTATTCACTAGAAAAACGTGTTATTCACATTGATTTTTTTCCATCTGGAAGTGTGATGTGCAATGCTGAGGACAAAATAAATATTCATGTTCTACTCTTTTTTTTTTTTTCTTTTTTTTTTTGTAGATATCTGTTAACGGCTTCGTTAGGAGCGAGGTTTGGCACTTTGCATGAATTCAAAGCCATTATCAGAAGTTGTGTAAAGGATTTTTAAGGACCCTCAAAATTCATGAATATTTCAAAAACCTTGTCACATAGCAGATAAATTCTCACCAAGGTTAGTGCAGAAATACCATTCCATTTTAATTACACAACCATTTTAGAGCTTCAGTAATTTCTGCTTCAAAAACCTTGCTGGTTGTGGGTTGGTAAAATTGGGTAGAAATGTAGTGGCTGAAATGTCAAGCAGTGACATGCAGTGTTACTCTAAAAAAAACATTAATTACTGGTTAATAACTACATCTTCAACAATGTAATAGATTACTGTACTAATTACTCTCTCCAAAAAAGTATTGCATTACTTATCACTTTTTACTAATTACTTTATAAATCCCAGATCAACCTCAACCAGTTGAACTATAAAAGGATATACTTGAATCTGCTCTTTTAATTTTCAAATAAATCATTCAAAATTGCATAAATTATTCTTGACCTTAGCAAATTAATTTAAAGGGAGAAGGTTTAATTCATTTTAACATTAGACGTAAAATGTTGACGTTACAGTAGAATTGTTCTATATTCTATAAGTATTTAGTGCAATTACATCAAAAGTAACTAATTAAATTACAGAAAAATGAAAACTAATCCCTTACTCTACTTTTACAAGGTAAAAGTAATTAAATTACTGTAATTAAATTACTTTTACAAGGTAAAAGTAATTCAATTACTGTAATTAAATAGTAATGCATTACACCCAACACTGGTGACATGTGACAGTGGTGTGATATGGTATATTTTATCCCAAACTATTCAAGTTGGTGTAATTATTTTATATTTATATATACATGCATTTTTATGGGCTAAATTCTTGGTGTTGACTTAAAAAATTCTTGTTATTTGGCATCAAGGATGACGAAGGACAAAAATATATAGTTCTAAAAAATCTTTCTAAATATAAAAGAACAGAGTTTACACCACAACTATTACGATAATACTATAGAGAAACTATTAAATAAACATCCAGGACACTTGTTTAGTTTATCTCCAACTTTCTACCAAAAAAAAACAAAAACATTCCATGCCCCAAGAATCACCCAAGTAAGCTTCTTTGAAAAGAGGCTTTGTGGGTTTTAGGAGTGACCCCATCGATAGTGCTGAGATTATGTAACTATTCATCTGTGAACACAAACACAGCTGTTGAAATGCAGTAATAAGATATGTACCAGGGAATTATGGGATGCTGAATAATTACTTTGTTCATTGAGCTCCAAAATGTTTTTCTGATTATAAAATGAGTGGTTTAGTGGGTTTTTGTTTTACATGCGCTGGCTGATCTAGTTCACACTAAGGTTATTTTATGACTTTGTTTTGATGTGTAGATTGTGTATTTATTGCCCTTATGGGATAATGTATAATATGAATACTTTGTCATTGTATACTCCAAGTATAGCCAAAAACATATCAGTGTTAGTACAATTTCTACATTTAATTGGGCATTCTTCAGTATGTAAAACAAATAAACAAATAAATAAAATCAAATACATTTTTACATTTTGAAATCTTAGCTGGTAGAATTCTCATTAATTTAACTTGATCACAATAAAGGTATTGTAAACACCAAATGATGCACACATTTATTTGAAATATAAATATTTTTAATATTATAAATGTCTTTCCCAATTTGATGCATCTTTGCTGAATAAAGGTATAAAAACCTTCTTGACCCTAAACTTTTGAAAAGTAGTCGATTTTATGTGCGTGTGACCTTTTGGAGGTATAAATGATATTGTAAGTATGAACGTTTCCATTAAACAGCACTGTATGCCAGGTTCACTGAGCCATTGTCCTTCTCTTTAAAATCTTGCTTGTATTGCTGGTTTCCTTGGCAGTCATTTCCTATTTGGAGCAGAGATCTCGAGGGAGGACTGCATCCTGTTGGGGAGTGTGGGAACCTTCGGAGGCGGAGTACACGGTACACAGTCAACCACAGATATAGGACACAATCTTAGACCAGACGGCAGGCTGCACTCCACGTCCACGACGTGAATTTAATTACAGCATGCGAGGTCTGCGGAGTCCACAATCTGCTGCAGTCTATCCTTCTTTCCTTCCTTATTATTAGCTCATGAAGACATACTTAAAAAGAAACCTATTTGGAAGTGCTTTTTGAATAATTGGCTGTTTATTGTCATCCTTTTTACAAGGATTTTTTTGTGCAGTGAGGCAGTGGAGACTTTAATTTGCTGATTGCTTGTGGTTTTATAACCTTTAATCATGCAATTCATAAGATAATTATGATTCTTTATATCTTTTTAAAGCTGAATATTTCATGTAAACTCGAGAACTGCAGCAACGATCCATAAATCCCTGCTCTGAAAGCGAGAGCAGTATTTTTTTTAAAATAGAAATCCTTGAAAATAGATTTGGGTGTGTTCAAGATGCAACAGATTGTTCCCTAGGGTGCTCGGAGACCAAGGCACTCCCTCGCTCTGAATGTTTTAGGCAGAGTGCTGTACAGTGAACACGGTCTCCATGATATCTTGCAGAAAGATCAAGGATAATCACTGCACGGGCTCGCTTCTCTTGCAGCCTCTGGACTTGTTTTGTTTTGCTCTGGGACCATGCTGAATCAGAATAGTAAAAAGTAAGTTTGGGAAATATTTCTTCTTACTGTTTTTATAATCTTGATGGCTGCGGTTCTAGTGAGAATTTTTTGTTATGAACACTGGGTTAGCTGGGATTAACAGATTAGCTGGAATGTTGGACTGTAACCTGCAATAGAGTTTGTTGTTTCATTTTCATGCCGTGCCTAATTGTTTTCATTATTTTATAATGGGCACCTGGAACGGAGCTTTTTTAAAATTTTTGTCTGAATACCTTATTTAATTTTTTGATCATGTAGATATAAAGATGAATAAAGCAATACAGTATCAGTTTCCAAAATAAATTCCATATTCAGTGCAGTCCAAGTGTGTGTGGGTGGGTGTGGTTCAGGTATTTTCTACGTTGTGGGGCATTTTTTGGTCTCCATGAGGAAAACATCCCAATGATGTTTTTTTTGTTGAAAAAGTAAAAATGCAGAATGTTTTCTGTGAGGGTTGTGTGTAGGGTTAGGTTGAGTTATTTCCTTGTTTAAATTCAAGATTTTCATTGTGCAAACAGTGTATACAAACATCATTTTGTTTTCTTAAAATAAATGCAAACAACACAAGAAGATATTTTCTGTCATTGTACACTTGTTCTCTCTTTGCATGTTAAGCTGATAAGAAAACAAAGATTTTTAATATAATGAAGCAAATTCTTTTTTAAAACTCACTTCTCCACAGGCCATTTCCCATGAGTCATCACTCTCTCTCATTAGAAGAGCCCATGCATGGTCAAATAGAACAAGTTTGTGCCCATGCAGCTGTCTACTTGACCTTTGCATTATTTAATGGTGTGAATGTCTACTAATAGGTGATTTTCAGTGATTAATGTTCCAGAAAGAATATTCTGATAACAATTCTACTTTCTTATGCGGTTTGAGGCTTGCAACATTTAGCAATCCGTCCGTCCATTATTTCCTGTGCTATAGTCGCTTAAAATATATATAAAATAATTGTTTCATTTGTGTATATATAATATAAATTTCTCTCATTATGAAGCACATATTTTTCCAGGCTTGTTGCACTCATCGGTCATTCTGTCAATGCATAAAGTAGATTTCCTTGTCATTTTAGTCAATGTTTGGAGCAAACATATGTTCGCCTCGGGTCATTTGTGGATTTGCTGACACCACTGGCAGAGTCGCTAGAGGGACATTACATGAGTTTTAATATCAACCTACAGTCCGCAGTGTGTCATTCGTCAAACTTTTAAAAGCACATAGGACCAGAGAAGCACTTGCTTGACTTATCTATAACACGTCATGAAAAATGAACAGAGGAACAGGAAGATAATCTGATCATCTTTCTGTGAGATATGACTGAGATGAGTTTTTTTTTTTATAGTCCTTGACTGATGCTCTGTACATTCTTCAGAAAACAAAATTTTACACCCTATTCTGACTGTCATGGACCATGATAGCAAAATGGGTTTTTTCCAAGGGAGTTTTTACTTGTTTTACAATTTCATAACTCATAATTTGATCTGCCATCTTTGTTTTCTGTTAGCAGCAGTGTCTCTGAGGCTGTGTAATTCCATCATCTGTTATCTCGACTCATTATCTAAGTACTCATTTGGAAGAAAAAAAAGAATCTATTCGGTTGCACATTTTCCTCTTTTCTGGGCTGTACTGAACCGTAATTGGCAGGATGAGCAGGACTGGGACGTTTTTTTTTTTTTTTGGAGCACATTTTACCAATTTCAAACTACATCAATCTTAATAACTACTATTCATTTTGTATTTAATCATTTATAAATTATAGATAATTGTTAAGGAAGTATGGAAGGGGAAAAGCCTTATATTCAGGTGTGCATAATTATTAAAGGTCCCGTTCTTCGTGATCCCATGTTTCAAACTTAAGTTAGTGTGTAATGTTGTTGTTAGAGTATAAATAATATCTGTAAAATTATAAAGCTCAAAGTTCAATGCCAAGCGAGATATTTTATTTAACAGAAGTCGCCTACAGTGAACGGCTCGTTTGGACTACATCCCTCTACTTCCTTCTTTAATGACGTCAGTAGAACAGCTCTCTGACTAACCTCCGCCCACAGGAATGCTCCCTCAACTCGCGCACTTCTTATAACTTACTGTGTTTACTCAGGTCTTACGGTGATTTTCTGAAGTAAAACTGACGCTTCATCTTTTGTGTGATGTACAATAAACTTTATTAAACTCATCAGTTTATGTTTGATCATCATTTGGACCTGGTCTGACACAGCAGACTTGTAGGCTATTAATAAATAATGGATACATACAAGCAGATGACAAATACGTTATAATAACCGTAATTAAACTACTAAACTATACCTGTTCCATCTCTATACAGCCCTCTGACTCTGTAGGCATTATTGTCCGACTCGAAATGAACACTGTTACTGAGAGTTGCTGATGTTATCATTATTCCATGAGATGAAATTGTCCTAAGAGTCTGAGTGCGAGCTCTTGAAGCTCCGCCCCCTGTGTCGTGCAGCAGGAGCTTATTTGCATTTAAAGGGCACACACTAAAACAGCGCGTTTTTCTGAGTCCTCAAAAAAGACAATTTAAACATGCTGTAAAAAATGATCTGTTGGGTATTTTGAGCTGAAACTTCACAGACACACTCTGGGGACATCAGAGACTCATTTTACATCTTGTGAAAAGGGGCATAGAACGGGACCTTTAAGCGGGTTTTCTTTTACAGGTAAAATGGGCCAAAAAAGAGATTTTATTTGCACTGAAAAGGCAAAAATTATTAAATGCTCAGGAGAAGGATGGAATACTAAACTAGATACTAATACTAGAAATGGCCAAATTAAGGCGTGACCAATGGATAGCAAAACACTCATTGATTCAACAGAGTCATACAAAAACAGGCCAAGGGGAAAAGAAAATGAGAAATTAAAGGGATACTTCAGCTCTGGAAAGATGAATGTGTATTTAAAATGGGTCATTTAAGAAGAAATGTGAAATTATTTTTGAGTTTGGAGCTTTCTAGACTGAGAAAAGCCAGAAAATTAATTTTTGGCTTATGTGGATGAAAGACAACAACTCCCAGAATGCACTTGCTTCGCTGCCCTAGGAGGCCACGCCTACCGGTAACAGAGCGCAGTAGTTAAACAACAAGTCTAGGCTACTAGTGAGTCTCCATGATGAGTCTGCCCAGGATTTCGAGATCGCCCAAAATGTCTGGGATTCGGCTTTTGCGTTCTACAGTCGCCATTCATTATGTTTAATGTTTACCGTATCTCTCACGGAGGAGCAGGAATTTTCTTAGCAATGTTACAACCGATCACTTGTTGAGCGTTCATGTAAACACTACATTCAGATTCACCAATCGGAATGAATTCAGTTAGATTGAAACAAAAGGTGTGCATGTAAACAATGAATGGCGACTGCGGAAAGCAAAAGCTGAATCCCGGACATTTTGTACGATCTGGAGGTTTGTTATCAAAAGCATGTCCGGGAAAAAGAGGATGGTAACCCCTAAAAAGAGGATGGTAACCCCTTAGCTTCCAAAAAAAGATGGCTGACACCGTGTGTACATTCTGTGACTGAGATCCCACCCTCTATGGGCGGGTTGAGAACATGCGGGACAGCCCCTACTACTGCCTGTAGTCTTTAGCCTCTGGCCAAAAAAATCCTCAGATGATGCAAAATGACGATTTTTGCGTCATCTGAGGATTTTTTCCAGACAAAAAATACATAAATCTCTCATCTCAGGGGGATATGAGGGTGGAAAGCACAGTAATTCGAAAATACTACAGGTTTTCTACTAATACAAAGCTTGATGCTAAATCCTGAAGTATCCCTTTAAGGTGAAGGATTAGGTGTGAGTCTCTCACAGCAACTCACTGACAGCAGACTTCATTTGCACCATTTGCTCTCTCTCCTAATCTCATTATTGTCTAAAAGAAACAATTGAGAAATTTTCTTTCCTAAGGAAACATGGAGAAGAAAAGTCACACTTCCAGTAAACACTTCCTTTTCACCTTTTAATTTGTGCATGTGTGCTACTTCCTTTTTCATTTTTGTGGCAGTATTAGTTAACTCATCATGCCCTCTGTGGTTTCATTCATACAGTCCGAGTGAAGGTCAACCACCTGGAGGGCAAAATTTGTTTTCCTTTTCCTATGTGAGAGACACCTCACTTCCAATTAAGCGACACCACTTTTTGATGACTCATTACAGTTAGCTGAAAACGGCATCGTTTCCCAGGCTGCCGCGCCTCGGATCTTCGTCAGACAGACGAATGTATGCCATGACGGCTTTTGTGTGCGATGCACCGCTGAGCAGTGAGAAGTCAGCAGCTCCTGCTGTGCTCACTAGTTTCAGTTCACATTGCATCTCCCTTCTAATAAACTACAAATGCCTGTTTGACTCTATTGGATGCTTATAAGAAACCTAACCTTGATGCATGTGTTCCTCTCTTCCTGTTTCGCTCCAGTAGATCCCATCTGATGCCGAGGCTGAAGGAATCGCGGTCTCACGAGTCGTTGCTCAGCCCCAGCAGTGCAGTAGAAGCTCTAGATCTTAGTATGGAGGAGGAAGTGCTCATCAAACCTGTGCACAGCAGCATCCTGGGACAGGATTTCTGCTTTGAGGTGAGTCGGCTGATCTCACTCCCCTGTTGAAGCCACAGCTCTGTATTAATTGCGAAAAGGACTTTTAATGTCCGACAAGTCTCAAAATAGCACGCAGCAAAGGCCCATTAAAACTTCATCAAGGCCATTAGCTGACATCAAATAGTTAGCTGAAAATAGCAGCACTATCTAGCTGCTCCACGGTTAAATCATTGAGGGGCCACGGGTCAAGTTACTGGATGATTTTCACGTGTGCTACAGGGAAGCCTCACTTAAACCAGATGCTTATATAATTACAAGGTCAAAGGGTGCAGACAAAGAAAACTATGATCTGGTATCTGCATGCAGGTTTCCTTAAAGAAATAGTAACTCACCTCAAAATAAATACAAAATGTTAATTTTTCATGTAATATTTCAAATGTTTTAAATAAAATAAAATGTCATTTTTGTTATATTTCTTTTTATATTAGTAATAGTTACTCACCCTCATGCACTTCCAACCCTGTATAGTTTCTTTCTGGAACACAAAAAGGGTGATTTTTTAAAGAATGTTCATGCCCTGCTCCACTGGCTGTCAAGCTCTAAAAAGCACACAAAAATACCTTCAAAGCTACTTTGTAACAGCTACATTGAAACAACAAGCTAATCATAATTTGAAGCAGTAAACTATAGTAGATTATATATAGATTAAAAATAGCTAAATACTGTACTTTAAAATTGCTTAAGGAGCAATACGTTTTGCACTTTTTCTGAGCCAATGTAAATAAATCTAGATTTAAATTCAAAGAGACAAGATAGTCAATGCATGACTTGATGCTTTATTCTTATCCAAAACGAGGTGATGTGAACATTATGGAACACTCTCATGCAATGTCTGTTTCATAGCCAGCAGCCATATCACCCTGTTTCCCACTGAAATAGCAGGGCTGAGCCTGGTCAGTACCTGGATGGGACGCTCCTGGGAAAACCAGGTTGCTGCTGGAGGAGGTGTTTGTGAGGCCAGTAGGGGGCACTCACCCCATGGTCTGTATGGGTCCTAACGCCCCAGTATAATGACAGGGACACTATACTGTAACAAGCACCGTCCTTCGGATGACACATTAAAGGTCCTGATTATCTGTGGTAATTAAAAATCCCAGTAAAGGTGTAACCCCGGCATCATGGCCAAATTTGTCCAGTTGACTCTGTCCATCATGGCCTTCTAATCATCCTCATATCTATATACTGATTGGCTTCATCACTCTGTCTCCTCTCCACCAGTAAGCTGGTGTGTGGTGGGAGTTCTGGCGCACTATGGCTGCTGTCGCATCATCCAGTTGATGCTGCACATGGTGGTGGTTGAGGAGATTCCCACCTTCTCTTTAAAGAGCTGAGAAAAGTGCTATGTAAATGTAATTAACTATTATTATTATTATTATCATTATTATTATTATTCATACTGGAAGCTGGGGTCATAGAAGTAATAACTTGTGATGTTCCAGGAAATCTCTAATATGGACAAGGCATCCAGTTATCACTGTAGCTGTAGCTTATAAAGCCTAAAAACAATAAACACACACTTGCGACAATATATGGTTTATGTGTGTTTTTCATAACAATAAAGTACGTTTAATGCAGTGCTAATCGACATAGCGTTAATTACAGTATAGAAACTATATACTACAAATTATTTGTTATTGTTCAGCACTGTATTTCATTTCTTAGCCAATTAAAAGCAAGAGATAGGAAAAAATAAAACCAGTCAGTTTGACAAAAGTCCAAAAAACAAACAAACACTGGTATTACACTTGACATTTCTGTCCCCCTCACTTCTGAAATGGTGGCTACTCCCCTGGTGACAGTAAACTTGAATCAGGCATCTGCATGCAGATCTTACTGTCTCTGCATCCCCTGCCCGATAGGGTGCGAGAGTTTTGAGAGGCCAGTTCACATGGAGTTGATGACTTTTACACTGCACCAGACGCCAGCTGGAAAGAATGAGACACTGACAGTTAGTAGGAGTTCTGCAGGGGTCAGCCAGAGGTCCATTATGGACTATGCTGTTTGCTCTATTTATTCAGTTATTTAAACTACAATTATATCAGTCAAAATTATAAATTGAATCGGACTGCAATATCACAAAGTCTTAAATGTTAGTATTTTTCTACTAGACATAAAAGTTTTAGTATTTTAATTTAAAAACATAAATTTTAGTCTTAAATCTGATCGAAAAATATGTGCTTTTTAGGCTGTGTAGCACCAAGTCTTTGGTAGTAGCCTAGTTCACAACTTGACTTTGTTATACGATTTTTTTTATGTAGTACGTCACTGTGTGCGCTTCACCATGAGTCACCATACTTTTTAAAATATTTATTTCAAATATAATTCAAAATTAAATATGACTTTATTTTGCAATTGCTTCATTTGTTTTTGTTTTTTATTATATTCAACAATTACTTCTTATTTCTAGTATAATTTAAATGAATATATTAGGCTACTTAATTTGTACCTTTTTGAATATTAATGAATTTTAATATTAATGAATATTAATGTATTTTTATATATTAATGAATTTTAATTCATATTTTTAATATTATTAATGAATTTAATATTTTTGAAAATGAACATTTAAATGCATATTTAAATACAAAAGGAGTCAGACGCAGATCGCACCTGGTTAGACTGGAATTTGGCTGAAATACAGCATGCAAAATATTGCAACTGTTTAGTGAATTCATCCCTCTGTATTCAAACGTACTTTTGTATTCACCTGGATGGTGCGACTGTGAACAGATGGTCTTTTCAGATTGATTTTTTGATCTAAAAAGATTATTTGTAAAAGGCCTCCGCTTGTGTCACTTTTCTCTGATATCACATGTGATCCTCCGAATACATTTGATTCAAGTGCATTCTGTCTGATTAGGCTATTTGATAGTTTTATTCTTTCTTCAAATGTAATTGTTCTCCACCACTGGGAAACGCTTCATTGGTTGAGTGCTGCAGATCTCTCTGCTCATGTCCACCGTCTGCCTGATCTGCATTACATTCCTTTCTAGCTCACTTCATGCACTTATCTGCAAATTGTAACAATTGTAATCTGTAATTGCAGGTAACTACTTCAACAGGAAGCAAATGCTTCTCATGTCGATCGGCTGCCGAGAGAGACAAATGGATGGAGAATTTGAGACGTGCTGTGCATCCCAACAAGGTAAACTGGATGATTCATCTGAATCCTGTGTAATTCTAGACGAGATGAGGTTTAAGCCAGTCAGCATGTTACTTTTTCATATATCCTGTCTCACATATTGACTGTTTCTGATCGACTTCTCTGCATTAACTCGGCTTAACTTTTTAAAGTACAGACAGGGGTTGCAGAGGTCGATGTAACATGCAGTGTTTTCTTTTTTCATATTCCACAGGATAACACCCGTCGGGTGGAAAACATGCTGAAATGTTGGATTATCGAAGCCAAGGACTTGCCGGCAAAGAAAAAATACTTCTGTGAACTTTGTCTGGATGACACATTATATGCACGGACTACCTGCAAACTCAAAACGGACAACGTTTTCTGGGGCGAACACTTTGAGTTCAACAACCTGCCCTCAGTCAAGAGTATCACCGTGCATCTTTACAAGGAAACAGACAAAAAGAAAAAGAAGGACAAAAATAATTACGTGGGCCTGGTCAATATCCCCATGGCGGCGGTCACCGGGCGACAGTTTGTGGAGAAATGGTATTCTGTGAGCACGCCGAATCCCAACAAAGGAAAGAGTCCGGGACCTATGGTCCGAATGAAATCCCGATATCAGAGCATGAGCATCCTTCCCATGGAGCTGTACAAGGAGTTTGCAGAGTATATTACTAACAATTATATGTTGATGTGCTCAGTGCTGGAGCCAGCTTTAAGTGTGAAGAACAAAGAAGAGATGGCTTGTGCACTTGTCCACATCTTACAAAGCACAGGCAAGGCCAAGGTAAGACAATTGCGTTGTATGCGTCTGTCTCTTTAAAGTCAACTTGAAATCAAAATGAACCCCTGTTTACTTTATGAATGCACATTCCTGCTCTTATTGGTGCACATTATTTAAAAGAAAACTGATTCTGTCAAGACCACTATAGTCAAAGATGATTGACATGGTGGTTCTGTTATGACCTGGGCATGCAGTCTAGCATGGATAAGAACATGGAGAACAGCGATAACCCCCCTTAGGGTAAAAGAACTGAACCAACATAAATGTTTTGCAGATATCATTAAAAGTGCATTGCGCAACTTTTCATGTTAAAAATACCTGTTTTTCTATCCTATACATGCTTAAAGAACTGCCTGATGGGCTGAATGAGCCCTTCTCTGCTCACTGATATTGCCTCTATAATCCTGTACAGTAAAATATATAAGAGGGATTCGGGCTCGAATTTGAGACTGGGCGTGACGTCATGCGCGTTCACGCTCACCAGGCTATGTCTCGCAGGTTTGTGTATAAGCCGCCATTCTCCGCATCAGCGAAGACAACTCGTGCGTGAAAGGTAGAAGATGGATTCAAAAAGACCGGCTTGTAGTCCATTCCAAACCCCAACGCAAACTCCACGTAAAGTAAAGAAAAGAAAAATTTTGTCTAGTGCCACCACTCTGGTTGCAGTTTTGCTTGTCGCCAGAGGGGGCGTAGTTCTACAAAAACTCAGAGACTTGCGTTTTGCACCTTTAATATTCAATAATTTAAAGAAAAATTAGTCTGATTCGAAGAGGAATATCAAAAGGCCAAATCCTGACTGGGTGAGAGGAGGAGCTGGGGATGGAGGAGGGTAATGACCTCCTGAGCAACGTGATAAAGCTGCTGATAATACTGAATGGGCTTTATATATAGATGCTGTGATGGGTGTCGTATTCCTATACAGTAGGTAGACGTGGATCTGCTGAGAGTCATCTGATGCGAGCTTGACTGACGTGACCTGCCAGAACTAACGCTACACTTGATTTTCATGTTGACTTCAAAAGTAAACGTGTTGATTGACTGTATTCTAGGAAGATTATTTAATTATAGTCTCTCACGGATGCTGTTTGCTGGCAAGCGAACGAGAGGGTGACATGACATCGAGATAAAAGACTCAACAATCATTGTGCTATATTAAGTTCAATAGTTGTATGTTATTTTAGATGTTGTCTTAGATGTGTCTTGAAAAAATTATTTCATTTTTTTCTAAAACCGAAGCATTTGAACAGCTGTGAGTGTTACTAAAAAAAAAACAGCACAGGACGTTCTAGCCTTTACTCTAAACGCCACCAAATGTCCAACTGCGAAAAACGTCATTGACAGAGAAGAATAATAGAGACGTGGCCCGCTTTCCCTCATTTAATCACGGGGAGTGCTGAGCGCTATGATTGCCCTCATTAACTTGAGCACGAACAGCTCTGATACTCACCATAAATCAGCTGACATCACACACAAAAGGCCACCGTCTGACGCTTTGTCACTCATCTGTCATTATTGATCAAATGCTGCGAGAAAAGAGTTGTTTTGGGATTGCTTTTTTGCTGCAGCACTCTGACGCCTATCCGAGCCATTGTTGCATCATAATGGACTCGCACAACAATGTTGTCCAGTTCTCTAGAATAAGCGATCGCATTATTGTTGAGCGCCACTCTGGGCTTATTTGGGATTTGAGTCCGTGCAATTTAATAATACAACCCCGAAGCACAATGGGTCTTGTGTTTAGATGTGCTCGAACGTTTGGTGTTTATGTTCCAGGTTGTGTTGAATGAAAAATTGATTCTGTCCTTTTCAGCAGGCTTAATCTGTTACTTTTTCAACATATTTTCAAACTCTTTAGTGCCAGTTTTTGCAGAACACGTACAGTATTATGTAATTTTTCAGACAATCAACAAAGTGGCTGGTCTGTCATTACAGCACAACTTTAAGTCAATAAGGCCACAGTCTTTCGTTATGAAGCAGATGATTGGTCAGGGGCTGCATTGTCTCTCATTATACACGTCCAGAGCTGGTCAGCCAGTGCATTGTCTTTTATTAGCTGATGCCTGGTTACTGTAAAGTGCATTGACTTACTCCCTAGATTCCACAGATTCCTGTCTTTGTCTGCAGGCCTGCATGAATTCAATAATGAATACTAATTAGCTTGATTATGTACTGATAGCAGATGATTGAAATAATATCAACCTGTATGGGGCATCTCGTTTTAAAATTGAATTGTAGAATGATGAGCTCTCCATAATGTGTAGTCACGTAATAAGACTTTTAGCTTTATTGATTTAATAAGCAGCCATAAAATATGTAAAGTAGTTTTGAAAACCCAATGCATTTCAGTTTTACTTTGTTAATGTATCAAACCTCTTTTGATGCTCTTAAATTAGACTCTAAATGGTAAATATTTAAATTTCCACATACAGTATGTATTTAGTATAAAATGCATGCAATATAGTGTGTCTGTGTAATATACTGAATATATACTGTATATAGACATTTGAAGCTGAAGCTGATTACTGATTTAAATTAAATTACATATGCATTTACATCTATTCAGGAGCTTTATTAAAAATGTAACGGGCATTGAATAAATATCCAATATTTATATATATATATATAGAGAGAGAGAGAGAGAGAGAGGCTATATATGAAGAGTTCAGATGCAAAAGCCTCTAAGTGCCATTTGAAATTTTCTTCTAGAATGATCATTTTTATCAAGCTTGTATATTTAAGTTCAGTAATTTCACTTAAATGACAATTAATAGGTAATCTTCATGGCCATTTAAGTGAAATTACTGAACTTAAATATACAAGCTTGATAAAAATTTCAAATGGCACTTAGAGGCTTTTGCATCTGAACTCTTCATATATGTTTGATATATACAGTATACTGCGTAAGGGTGTTAGCCGGAGAGGGGAGATTCACGATTCGAACCCCACATAAAGAGCCAATGTGTCCGCTCAGGGTTTGTCCCGAGGGAAATTCCAAGTGTCAGGCCTCATGCTAATCAGCTTTTATTAATTCAGCCGTTGGTTTAAGGTCCAAACAGGTTCATGTGATCACGCACAGTGAAGAATTGAGCTGTGATGTGCAAGTCTGAAAGATTATCTATCAGCAGGGCTGTGCACTAGGGAGGCGGGGCCTGTAGGTCAGGGGTCATTACTAGATCGCCCCTGAGGGTGAGCGGACTCTCAAGAGCACACACTGCCATTTTAACAAACCACTGCTTACTTATTCATGCCTGCCTCAAATCGCTGCAAGCGTGAAGCTTAAACAGAACATTAACAACCCTTCCTCAGGCTTTTGGACAGCAGGAAATGTGTGAAACATGGATCATATACATACCATAAGTATCATAATGAGTGTATGGCCTATGTGAATACACCGCATTTTAAGATGGCCACAGATTTCAGTTTTATTGGTTGTGTATAATGAAAAAATAAACATGCAACAAAAACAAATTGGTTGTGTCAGGTTTTACAACAGACTGAGGTTTACATCATTTCATTTTAGATGAGCTGATTTTCATTTATTGTTTTGCTCTAGTTTAACACACACTGTGAGTATCGTACCTGTCTGCTTTTATAAAATGACAAAAATAGAAATGTGTGAAATAGCCAAATTATAGCATTATTTTTTTTTTGTGTGTGTTTATGTACAATTTGCCACAATGATGCTGAGGTGTTTTGGGCAGTTGCCAGGGGTGTTGCTATGTAGTTGTTTCATTCTGAGTGAATTTGATTGTGTAGCTATGTTGTTGCTAGGGTGTTCAGGGTAGTTACTAAGTGTTTACTTAGTGTACCAAATTAAAAGACCCCGCTGTCAAATGTCTGTGATATTCTGGCCCCTTAAATGAAAGTCTGTAGCCCTGCGTTTTAATGTCGCATTCTAAACAGTATGTGAGATTAAAATAAGTGTGTCCTAATTTAGCATAGTATGTTGAAAAGAGTATGCCAGAAGTCCCCGTATGGTCTACTATTTCTGGTGGCTCTTCGAAGTGTGGATCTGTGCACACTATCAGCTAATATTACCCACAAGCCATTGCGCGTTTGGTGGAGGAACTTCAAACATGAGTAAAAAGTGGCGGATATGCACGACCGGCTTAGATAAAAGTTTGAGTGACTAATCAAAGTTTAACCTAATAGAAAAAACATTTATTTAATGCCATCCGTGTTATATTTCATCTGTAATAACAATGTGGACTTTTATAACGATCCGTTTGACCATTAACCTTTAAATGCATCATTATGCATGAATATGAGGAGAGTGACATGAAAGACCCGCAGCTGCAGATCAACGTACTTCTGCATTTCTCTCCGATATGGTAGGAAATGAAATGTGGAGGATTTTGACTGTGACAAGATGATTGACAGGTCAGTTTACTGTAACAGAGAGCAACCATTAAAGACCCAATTGTATGACGTGCTTACCCCACCTTTAACTGGGCACCAGTCATGCAACCTAATCAGACCATGTGACAACACTTGTACCTTAGATACTGTTTCACATGCATTGTTTGCTTAAAAAATAATACGCATTACACAGTGTGTTCTGCCTAGTATGCAGTAAAACCTGCACTAGTACTCCATATTTCCTAAAACCCTATAGTTTTTTGCAGATCTGTGCAGATTGTGGTGCTAAGCTATAGACAGGCATGATGGGATGTGACGGGCGAGCCGAGGAAGATGCACTGCACTCGATAGTGTCTGATTAGTAGTGAGACTACGGATAAGTCTCATCAGTGAGCGGGCGCTGAGTGCAGCTCGCTGTGTTAAGATTGTGCGTCCTAATTGAATACCGAGTGCTGTGACTGCTGCCAAAGACGCAGAGCTTTTCCAGAAACTGGGTCTCATTTGATCCTCTCAGTGTCATAACCACAATGTACCTCTGCCTGACTGGGTAGAGAACAGCTCAGACATGCCCTTATCACCTGATCCCACCGGTGATGGTGTAGAGAGCTTTGTGCGGTACAGTCTTGTTCTTGTTTATATAAGGTGTAATGTGTCAGCAACTGTTTCGATTGTTATGGACACATGCTTAGGAGACAAAATCCTCAGAAGGGTGCTTGTAGAGACGTGCAATAATGACTCAGACACTATCTCTCAATACACAGACATACATCTGCTGCTGATCATTGATCACACGCCAGAGCTGAAATCAGCAGAAATCACAGCCAGCTGTAAACACACACGCCCATGTCCTTTACGGAGATTCTGTTGACAGCAGTAGTAGGTACCGTATGTTCAGCTGGTAAATAGCAAGTGCTGGTCCACAAGCCCTAAACCAGCACTAACCAGCATTAGTTTAATACTACCTAATCATATTTAATAATCATTCATTGGACACATTTTGGGGGACAAAAAGAGAACAAAAATTCCCTTTTTACCCCTAATACAGGTGAAACTTGAAAAATTTGAATATTGTGCAAAAGTTCATGTATTTCAGTAATTCAAATTAAAAGGTGAGACATATATATATTTAGTATAACTATATACATATGCATGATTATACTTTTCAGAGGGCCGACATTTCTGCATTTAAAATCCTTTTTTTTATCGATTTCATGTAATATTCTACTTTTCTGAGATTTTGAATTTGGGGTTTTCATAAGCTGTAAGCCATAATCATAAAAATTATAACTTTTGCACGATATTCACATTTTTTGAGTTTCAACTGTATTTATGGTAATTATTATGAAAAATAGAACATTATGAATATTTAATGACATTATAACTCGCTGAATGCAATTTTAGTTTTAGCATGTTTTTTTTTTACAAGGATTGAAGGATTGAAAGTTTTTACAGACAAACAGCTTTATGGATAATGGTGATTATGATGACTGAATGCCATTACATAACGATGACTTCCTGTCATTACTGTAAAGTGTTTGTGTGTGTTTGTTTGTGTGTGTGTGTGTGTGTGTGTGTGTGTGTGTGTGTGTGTGTGTGTGTGTGTGTGTGTGTGTGTGTGTGTGTGTGTGTGTGTGTGTGTGTGTGTGTGTGTGTGCGTGCATGCGTTCCTGTGTGTGTGTGTGTGTGTGCGCGTCTGTGTGTACAAAAGAAAAAGTACACAGATGCCATTGTTATTCACTTAAGATCTTCCCTTCTGGCATAGCTCTGAAATCTTATTTAAACTGGGCGAGTACAAAACACTTGACATGTTTGACAGCAATGACAGCTACAGCAGAGGACTAATTAAAATTATTCCAAAATATTGTATGGCTTTATAAGACTTGACGCATAGTGCAACAGTCTTCTTAACTGCTTTAATGGTACTTTTTTGACATTTTTGGGGCTATGAGTATCCTCTGAATAAAGCCTACAGAGTATCTACGGACCTCTCACACAGTGCAAATCATTAGCATGTTTACTCGTAGACTTCGGAGGTACTGGATGTGCTCAGCCAAAACTGATTACAGAGGCAGTGAGGGCGAAGCTGAGACATGGGATACGCATCATGAGAGAGGAAAAACAGGAAGTTAGGGGAAGAATATTGCAACGAGACCCAGGGTAAATTTCATTGAACTATACAATGTCCATTATCCCACAATCAATACACTATCAGTGAGTATGAGTCATCTCCCCAGTTGGATATCCATAACCCTCTCAATCTGTTACACATTCTGACTGGAGCTGCTGTGTCTTCAGTCAATAGTGGCACTCCTAGACTCCAAATAAAAAGCCCCTGAGTCTGGCCCATTAGATGATTTTGCTGTTTTCCAGGTCATCCAGTCAGACACCCGCTTCTGGATGGTTCAAAATCAAACTTGGGATTTCAAAAACAGAGTGATCAAAGATGGGGAAATAAAGGGGAAAAGCAAGCAACAGACAGTTTTATATACAAAGAAAACTATAAGTAATGTTGATAAAGTATGAAAACAATATCAAGCATCCTGACCAGCTTGATACAGCAACATATGCTCAACCAAATGAGATTGGGCGGGTTTCAGTCGGGTGTCCTTTTCAAACAGTTTGACAACAAAAGCTGAACATTAATAAAGACATCTTAATGTTTTGTCCCCTCAGGACTTTCTGACAGATCTGATGATGTCTGAGGTGGATCGTTGCGGAGACAATGAGCATCTCATATTCCGTGAGAACACATTGGCCACTAAAGCTATAGAGGAGTACCTGAAACTAGTGGGACAGAAGTACCTTCAGGACGCTTTAGGTAAAAACTGACTTTGTGACTTTGTGTACATGTCTCTGTGAAATGTATATTTAATTGTCATTGAAATCAAAGCAGTCCGATGCTCTCCTCACAATTCTTCCAGGGATTTTAGACCATCAAATATGCTTGGGAGAATCAAGAATCAATAATTTACTGCTTTTTTTTGTGTAGTCTGTGTTTTTGAAGTTCTGTTCAATTATTTAAGATCAAGTCGAATATGAGCACACAATCGAGTGCGGAGGGAAAGCTTTAGGCTCGGTTTCCTTCAAAAGCGCTTGTTTGATGCTGAAAAACTACTTTTAAAAGTTTAGTCTGTGAGAAAGTGTCGAACAGCATAGCTTCAATCATTATTTGGTTCATTATTGAGCATTACGAAATTAAAGGTGCAATAGGTGATCTGGGAAATGCTAGACCTATCAGGATGTGAACAGACTTTCAACCAGCAAGTCTTTGTTAGATTCCTTTATCTTATTACAAAACGAGTCAATGATTAATGTCCAATTTATTCAAGTGCATTATTTTAAACCACTTTAATAGTACTATTCATTTCTAATGATAAAGTTTAGTTACTTTAGCATTAGCTGTAACGTTTAACCAGCAGCACAGTACTGCAGCAGGCTGCACGCTGTCTGTGCTAAATGAGGTTTTCCGCATTGTTTACTTTCTCTGTCCCAGGAGAGTTCATCAAAGCTCTGTACGAGTCAGACGAGAACTGTGAGGTGGATTCGTCTAAGTGCTCCTCCAGCGACCTGCATGAGCACCAGAGCAACCTCAAGATGTGCTGTGAGCTGGCTTTCTGCAAGATCATCAACTCTTACTGGTAATGAGATCAAATTCGCCTCTCAGATCAGTGTCTGCTCACAGCTTATAATGGCAAATTTTCTATTGGAAACTTGCTTCATTTAATGGTTTAAAATGGGTAGTTCCAATATTGAGTACTGATTGATTGGTCAATATAGAGTTCTAATTATGCTAAAGTACACAACAAATATTACACTTATATGATTGATTTACTTCACTTCCTTTCTTATGGATGAGTGATAATACACATAATTTTATATGTAAATGTACTCGTATTGTAAAATGGTTATAGTAATTGTAGTGATTATACTAAATAATTTACATTTCAGAAACTATTACTTTAAAATATAATTTTATATTGGCCTATATATTAAATACTGTATATTTAAATTATGTTGTATTCATTTTATATACAATTATAAATGTATTCATATATTAAAGTGATTATAGTAACCACAGAGATTGTACTAAGTAATTTAAATGTCATAAACTATTATATTAATATAGTATTGTGTATATTAAAATTAGGTTTAATTTATTTACAAATATAAATGTGTTCATATAAATATTACTACATTTCAAGATATGTAATAAGAAAATTAAATATAGTATTTTTTATTAAAGGTGTTTCATTTACATATATATATTAGTGCTGTCAAATCAATTAATCGTGATTTTATATATATATGTGTGTGTAGTATACAAATATAAACACACACACACATATATATATATATATATATATATATATATATATATATATATAAAAATAATAATATATTTATTTATTATAATAAATATAATATAATTGTATTATAATATATATATTTTTATTATACATATTATATAAACAAACTTTTATTTTAAGATATTTGACAGCACTAATATATATTGAATGCAATGTAAGTCACTTTGAATACTAAGCATACCAAATAGATTAATATAAATGATGAAATAAAAACATGCAATAATTTTTAGACTTATGAAGGGTTATCGTCTGCTATCGTCGAGGCAGATCCTGAATAGGGAATTTTGTCATTTCTCCAAAAGGCCCATGATGCCTGGCATGGTAAGACTAATAAGAAGTGAGAGGTCTCCATCTGTCCTCGTAGAGACTGTGCTATTCCTCAATCATCACCTACGTTTCTGCAAAACCATGCTGAGAAATGAAATTAGTCCCTCTTGCAACAGCCTGGTGCATGATATTCCATCAGGGGAATGTAATTTTCGTGCCTTTGAGGATTATCTTAGACTGAATCTTGACAGGTTATGTCTAACTGTGCTACAGTTTTGTCATACCGCCATATTATGTCGTGCAGTCTTAAAAAGAGCAACTTAAACAGCAGATCGTGGTGAGCTAGAGACCGCAGCAGGGGACGTCCTTACGGCGATGATGTGAAAATGGAAGGAGGCTGTAACGGTTAAAGGGGGTAGCAGTGAAAGTGTTGTGGGAGAAGATGTCGTCCCGTGTTGTTAACACTTAATTAAATGCACACTGTGACTGTGATGCAATATGGGAATGCAAAACCGTGTAGGAGTTTTGTTGTTTTTGGGCCTGTTTGTTACTAAACAGTAACTTAGCAGTGCTAGACTCATATAAATCATCATTTATTCACCCTCATGTTTTTCCAAACCTGTATACTGGTATTTTTAGCTCTGGTCACTATGAACTGTTGAAGACAGTTATATAACAGTTATGTTACAGGCTATATGTTGGAATCACATGAGGGTGAATAATTAATGACAGAATTTACATTTTTGGGTGAACTATCCATTTAATAATAATTTTGAATCCATTAATAATCCATTTAAACAGACTTTTTGTTTTCTTATCAAATCACTTAATTGTCTTTTCACTCCAGCGTGTTTCCACGGGAGCTCAAAGAAGTGTTTGCGTCCTGGAGGCATGAATGCAGTAGCCGAGGACGGCCAGACATCAGCGAACGCCTGATCAGCGCGTCTCTCTTCTTGCGATTCCTGTGTCCTGCTATCATGTCGCCCTCACTCTTCAGCCTCATGCAGGAATATCCCGACGACCGCACCGCCCGCACACTCACGCTCATTGCCAAAGTGACGCAGAACCTTGCCAACTTCACCAAGTGAGTGAATTTGTGCATGCATCTCAAAGATAGAACATTTTTCTTCTTCTTTTTTTTTCCTTCTGGGTTTCATGAGGGAACTATGAGTTGATGAAAAACTAAAAATGATTTAAATCATACACATAAAATGAACATAAATAAGTAATTTTTTAAGATAAAAACAAAGGTTCTACATATATGGAACCTTTTCTTCTAAGAGTGTCATAACAAAAGCTATATCATATGATATGATACTGAAATGACAATGAAATTGATGTTGATCATGAGTTTTAATGCATCATACTCTTAACTATGTAATCTGTATTCTAATGAGCAATATTATTCCTGTGGTTGCAATTAGTTATGTGAACATACTGATAAAGTGTTTCAAATGGTACATTTGAATCAGGAAACTCAAACTTTTTTTGTCATAGGTTTGGCAGTAAGGAGGAGTACATGTCCTTCATGAATCAGTTCTTGGAGCATGAATGGACCAACATGCAGCGCTTCCTGCTGGAGATCTCCAACCCAGAGACCATCTCAAACACAGCAGGCTTCGAGGGTTATGTTGACCTGGGCCGTGAACTCTCCACTCTCCATTCTCTTCTGACAGAAGCGGTCTCACAGCTCGATCAGGTGAACACAAATATCATTTTTCATGGGAAAATCTATATAACTCTCAGTTTTCTCACAGAAAATCACATAAATCAGTGAAAAAGGAATTATGAATATCTTTGTCATTGTAATTTGAGATCAGAAAATAGAATCTGATGAATTACAAAGAGCTCAGTTTAATTTATCTAAACTGAACAGATGTTCATTTAAGATAAAATACAGACAGTACTGGCCACAATCAAAGATCTAAAATGTGAAATAGCATATACACACCTGAGAATACACATCAGGTTAATTTAAAGACGACCTATTGTACTTTTTTACATTTCATCTTTAGTGTAATGTTGCTGTTTGAGTCCAGTCCAAAGGGAGTTGGTTATCTGACAGCAGCGGCAATCCACCTGTCACTCGAGTGACCACGCCCTTAATTATGCAGAATTTTAAGGCTTAATAAAATGAAGTTATAAATAAATTCACCCCCCTCACATTTATCATGAAGGGCAAAATTAGCTATATAGACCAAAAATACTTTTGAAACCAGGCGGTAAAAATATTGTTTTGCTGAGCAAATTAATATGGGGGGTATATGGGATTGACTCTCTTTTGGGGCCTGTCTCTAGCGGCCAGTCAATGAATGTTTTAGTCACTTCCGTGTTGGAAGGTTGGTCGCGTTGGTAGTGTGTTAATTTTGGTAAAGGGTGTGACATTTCCGAAATGCGCTTGATTGGTCGGCTGCATCAATCAGAGCACGTTGCACTTTTCGGAAAGAGGGGCTTCATTGAACTAGAGCGTTACTAACAGACTGAGAAAAGAGCAGGCCCCAAAAACTAAATCACAACTTTGTAAAAGGGCATAATATATGGCCTCTTTAATATTTAGGCACTATGTTGCTAGAAACCATAAAATGGTTACAGTATTAACATTAATCTTGCGGTTTGGCTAAAATGTGCACTTTCAATAGAAACATCCAGATTAACACCAGATCCTTAAGATTCTGCGTTGAACCTAACGCCAGCCATTGAACAGTAAAATCACTGTAACTCTTGTCGAGCTGCTTCAAACTGCTGGAATAACATACCCGTACTAAACATTATTTTAAGTGTTTAATCTGTAGTAATATATTGTCTTTTACCCACCAGAGTGAGTTCAGTGCTTTATCAAATTTGAATCCAGTCAGACACATTTAAATCTCCATTGTTTTTTTAGAGTACTATCACCAAGCTGGGTCCTCTAGCGCGGATCCTGCGGGACGTGAATTCAGCCCTGACGAACCCCACCGGAGTCCCTGTGTCGTCTCCCACCGAGCGCGTGGGCTCCCCCAGTCTACCCAGCAGCAGCCTGTCTACCGGTCTGCAGAAAATGGTCATGGACAGTGAGATCACAGGGTAAGTTGAGCCTAAACTTCAATTTCAGCCTGGTTTAGATAGTAAAGCTAGTAAAATCGTTATCGTTCTATTGTGGAATACGGTAAAAACGAAGGTTTTCCAGAGCAAGGCTCTTATAAAGCTCTACATCTTTTCTTGCTGCTTGATTAATCACTCAGTGCTTTCAAAGACGATTCATTGGATCTGATTATGTCTTCACATGTTTTAATAATTTGTTTTCAGATCTATTACAGATCTACACAGGCATTCATTTTCTCAACTGAAAGAGCACAGCACTAGCAATGCCAAAGTCATGGGTTCAGTTCTCTGGGAACACGAATAGGCCTACTAATAAAATGTATGAATGCACAGTCAGATGTTTTGAATAAAAGCATCTGCTGAATGCATAAATTTACACTACCTTTCAAAAGTTTGCTGTCGTTAAGATTTTTTAAATGTTTTTGAAAAAGTCTCTTAGGCTCACCAAGGCTGCATTTATTGGATGAAAATAACTGTAAAAACAGCAATAATGTGAATTAAAATATAGTCTTCTATTTGAATATAATTTAAGATGTAATTTATTCCTGTGATGCAAAGCTGAATTTTCAGCTTCTAAACTTTTAAAACGTGTTAATGTCGAAAGTGTCAATATATTGCATGCAGTTAACTTGGCCAGACTTATCCTGATTTGTTTTGACTGGAGAGAACCAATCAAGACATAGTTTATACTTTCCTTTTTTTCATGTGCAAAAATAAAACAAAAAACTTCAGGGTGGTTTATCCTCTTGCTCAGTAATCAAAGGCATATTTTTTTTAATGTAGTCTCTGTCACGAGACTTAGTGTACTATTATGTTTTGTCAAAATACAGTGTTTGGACTATAATCTGTCATATTAGCACACACATTAGCCATGCAAATGAGCTAGATTGACAATTTTGATTTGAATTAAAGAACAGCAGTGATCTTCAATTTTGTCCTGTTGCCACTTGGACAGGTTGGTGGATTTCACTCGGCTGCCCTCGCCTACCCCCGAAAACAAGGATCTGTTTTTTGTAACAAGGAATTCTGTGATTCAGCCGTCACCCGCCCGCAGCTCCAGTTACTCAGAGGCCAACGAGCCAGATGTTCCGATCCCTAACGGCAGCAAGAGCTTGTCAATGGTGGACCTGCAGGACAGTCGTTCTCTTGAGAGCGCTCCCAACACCTCCTTCAGTGACCCCATCAATGACAGCCAGACCTCCGTCGGCCAGGGCGCGGGAGTGTGGACCACCCGCACCGCTAAGGGCAACACGCCCAGCGGTCCGACCCTAAGGAGAGCAGGTCAGACCCCCACGACACCGAGCACAGAGACCGCCCCGGGAAGGTCCCAGCTGCTTGCCCCGCTCTCGTTCCAGAACCCCGTGTACCAGATGGCTGCCGGATTGCCCGTGTCGCCCCGTGCGGTGGCCGATTCGGGATCTGAATGCCAGAGTTCCATCAGCTCCCAGAGTAACGCAGAGGAAGCAGCTACTGCGGGGTCAAAGCACCCGTTCCTGGGCCAGTCCAGCACAGGGGCCAGTGGGGGAGGGGGCAGCAGCGGGGATGAGTTCATTCGGCGTTCTGGAGAGTTCACCCGTAGACAGCTGTCCCTCACGGAGGCCCAACACCAGACCAACGTACCGCGGCAGAACAGCGCAGGGCCACAGCGCCGGATAGACCAGCCGCCTCCGGCCGTCACAAGAGGCCGCACTCCACCCAACATGCTCAACACCGCACCCTACCCCCGCCCCTCCAGTGGAAGCATGATGTCATCATCTCCTGATTGGCCAAGCAGCGGCACCAGACTGAGGCAGCAGTCGTCATCCTCCAAAGGGGACAGTCCAGAATCCAAGCAGCGGACCCTGCACAAACAAGTGAGTTAATTGTGACAAAAATGTTTGGGGGTTTTTGTCTTTTGATGAAAATTTCCTTTCTTTCTATATGAATCAAATATGTACAGGTGCTAGTCATCTTTTTGACCACTAGATTTCCTCAACAAAATCTATTTTGAAAAGCTTTTTTCTTAAAGTATAATAAAAAATAAAAAAACAAGAAGAAGATATCATTGCCATGAATTAATCATGTGTTCCCTTAATTTAGTGGCCTCAATTTAACTAAAACAAGGGAACTAATTAATAAAATGTGGCCATGAACGAATAGATCTTAGGAAACAAATTTGGTCTTTGCCACAATGTCTATTTTTTCCCCACATGTCATGTGTGAGGCTCCATATCCCATCACAAATGTTGCTTTTATTCAAGGCAGATAAACTTGATTTTTCTCTTGACAATAAACTTATTATAAAAAATACAATGAAATATTTTGAAACACAATTTTAAAAAATCCCGATGGACTTACATTGAAGATCCCAGTCATATCTGGAGATCAAAATATTGACAGAGAATTGTTGGGCCAGTACGCAACCCAACAGAAAACCCCATCAACCACATAGCAGCATGCTAACAACTAGCATTGTGGCAACAAGTTTTGCAGGGCTAGCGCCACTCTTTTTTTTTTTCAGAAGTGTTATAAACCTAATCATAGTGATTGTTGCTTCAGTCAAGAATATTATAATTCTCAAAGTTCCACGTTTTCAAGACAGCGATCACATCCCTAGCTGTCTCTTTATGTTGCAACATTCCCATAGCTAATTTAGATACCACTAAATTAGCTACCACTCGGCTGATATCCTTAAAACAACTTAGCTCTCAGATCTCTCGGGGGATAATGAGCCTTTTGGTGCAACGCTAGAATCAAACGAGGCTCTTAGGTTGAGATGAACACGCAGCCCTCTCGCTGTCAGAGGCGAAAGGAACGGAGCAGACAAGCAGAATTAATTGCTAGAGCGCAGGCGCTGATTAAATGACTGCTTGTATTGTCCAAACTGTTCCTTTGATATCTGCTGAATGACTCTTCATTAAAAAATGATCAAATGTTTTTTCTAGTGAGCACAAGTGCTGTTGTCACCTTGAAAAGTTTTGAGGCACTTGTTTGTGTGGATGTTTCTGTGGAGTGAAACTAACAAATTCGATAGCAACTTTCATTGCTAGCGTGGCCATATTATGATACAATCGTGTGTGTGTGTGTCTGTGTGTGTGCGTGTCTGCGTGTGTGTTCAAATGAACTTTTATTAGGCTCCATCCCCTGTGAATCCCAATGCGTTGGACCGCACTGCTGCATGGCTGCTGAATATGAATGTGCAATATTTGGAGCAGGAGGGAATTGACCCAGATTCGAAACACCGGGAGGACTTTCCAAACAAGGAGGATCTCACACCAACTGAAAAGGTAATAATTATTTTACCTTAGACCTTATTCTGCGGTACAGCAGCATAAAAACAGCAGAAATACAGCAGGCTCACTGTTTGTAAGTTCAAGACTGGCCTCCCGTGGGCACACACACAGACAGGAAGTGCTAGAGGTGATCATCTCTCATAAAATATGTTGGCTGCTTTCACTATTTATCCTCACTGGAACATGATGGACTTTCTGTGACGTCATGACATGTTGATGAATATTATTTAGGCCAATTCTGACATTGCTAGGTAACCTTCCTGTGATGACCTAGGAATCTAAACCTATAATTAATATTCATTAGCTAAGCATTTGTTTCTTTTTTGTTGTTGTTGAATGAAATTAATACTTTTATTCAGCAAGGAAACATTAAGTTGGTCAAAAGCAATTCACTAAGCAGCACAGCTGTTTTCATCATTGATAATAATAATAAGAAATCTCTCTTGAGCAGCAAATCCGCATATTAGAATGATTTCTGAAGGATCATGTGACACTGAAGAGCAGAGTTATGATGCTAAAAAATCTGATTTGCCACCACAGGAATAAATGACATTTTAAAATAGAAAATATTTACTTTAAATTGTAATAATAAATTCCACTGTTTTACTGTCTTTTTGATCAAATAAATGCAGCCTTGGTGAGCATAAAAGACATCTTTCAAAAGCATTAAAAAGTCTTATCTACCCCAAACTTTTGAGCTGTAGTGCAAATTGCTAACTTAAATATTTTATACCAATTTCACCATCCAAAGTTTTTATTCCCCCAAGAACCAAGACGTGAGGATATTTTAAGCTCAGATCTAATTGCTTAGTCACGGCATCTTGTCTTAAGCTGATACGAAGACGGTGGATGTCAAACTGCAGACAGGTTGATGTTGTTCGAAGAGTGGAAGTGCAATTCTAAAGCACTTCAGATAAAGTTGGCTCTTGATCTCTCTAGTGTTGTAATTTAGGCAAACAGTCTCAAATCACTACACTGCACAAGCGGAGAAGCACGCACCTGGCTCAGGCTTGTCTGCCGTCTCTTTCCCCTGCTCTTTAATGAATAATGAACCCGGCGGAGTGCACAGAGCTGCACACCCACATACTCAACCCTCTCCCTCAGCAAAACCCCACTGCATCTGTGCTGTTTGAAGCTGTTAATGTAAGTGATGCTGTGAAGATTGGTGGAATCCTCTAAAGGGAACGACGCTTATTCCACAATAACGTTTTAGTCGAGATGCAAAACGACAAGATGAAAAAAACACACCAAAAACCAGGCTTATTATTTCATGTCTTTGCATATCTATAAAGCAGTCAGTTTCTGTATCTATAAGCCCTTGACCAAGCAGAATCTCAAGATGCAGACTATCGGCAGTGAATTTTAAAAAACGTTCTCCTTGGAACAACTGCATAAAACATTTCATACAACACTTTCTTAGTTTCTGAAAAGCCTGAAGTAAAAACACAGCAAAATTCTTTTCTGAATTCTTTTTTTAAAATATGTACACACGATACATTCACTTGTAAAGCAAAATTGTGTGAGATATTAAGACTAGATTTTTTTATGCCAGTTTCTTTCTGCCTTTGAGTGAAAAATCGGACTTTTCCAGTAAATGTGACTTTATACTGTATTTCACATTATGACTTTATTTCTTCTTTTAAACTTGATATCACAATTACCAGTTTTATTTATTTATTTATTTTACTTTTTTTGTTTCGTTACTTTTTCAGATTCAGATTCAGCAAACAGTTACCCCATTGGAAAATAGTATTTTCAAGAGTAAATTAAACAGTTTTGTAAGGTTTATACTATAAACAAGAAAAAAATTATCAATGGAGTAAGAAAAATAACCTTATTTTAACCTCCAGTAAATACTAAAAAAAAATAAAAAATTGTAAGTTGTTTTTATACAAAGCAACTTTGATGATTTCAAAGTATAGCTATTATCATTTCATGCATTAAACTGCAAATTAAACCCATGACCTTGGCTTTGTAAGTACCATGCTTTACAGTTTGAGCTACAGGTTTGCCCCAAAACATGAAGAATTCATCTTTGAATCATTCAGTAGCACCAACTAGGTATATTTCATACAGCTTTGCTGGATTTCCCAGGCTTAGCAGACAGATACAAGATGATTAGCAGGGCTATATTCATGTAATATGCATTTCAAACCACAGCTGTGCACATCTGAGAACCCCCTCTTTACACAGCTTTTGTTGTCCTATAATCCTGCTATTAGAGTTCTTCATTCGCTCTTTCCTTCGTCAGTATCAGCAGGAGATAGCTGTCCTGCAGGAGAAGCTGCGTATTTCTGCTAAGAAGCTGGAAGAGTATGAATCTCGCATGAAAAGCCAGGACGACCAAACCCAGAAGATGCTCCTGGAGTACCAGGCCCGGCTGGAGGACACGGAGGAGCGGTTACGCAAGCAGCAAGATGACAAAGAGCTCCAGATGAAAAGCATCATCACCAGGTGAAGATCTGCTTTAGAAGCAGGAGAGTTTGGATGTGGGGTGGTGTGGCCTTGTGACTAAAGATCCATTCTAGAAACTAAAACTGTGTTGTTTCAAACCTCATAAAATATGATACATTAGATGTTACTAGGGTCCATGATTAGTTTGAAACTTAAGGTATCCTAGATAAACTTCTGATGGTAAATTAGGTATTTTGTGCTCCGTAACCACAGACCAAATTTCGAATCTTCCATTTATTGGTAAAATAATTGAAAAAAATAGTGTCCATACAGCTCAATAACTACAGTATCTCAACGCCAATAAACTTAATGAGACATTTTCATGTGGATTCTGGGCAAAAAAGCGTACAGAAACACAGCCTTGCTTAAGGTTTTTAGCAATCTGCAAGTTATTTGGAACTTTTAGATTTGAGTGCTGCTTTTCTTACACTGTTGATCATGAGATTCTACCCAACAGACTACAGAACTGGGACGGTCTATCAGGTCCTGTCTTAGACTGGTTCAGATCCTACTTAAGCTGCAGGGATAACTATGTTACACTTGGTACCTACACCTCCAGGCGTTTCGTCATATCTTATGGTGTTCCTCAATGCTCAATTTTGGGTCTTCTATTATTTAACCTTTACATGCTTCCTTTAGCAGGTGTAATTAATCAGTACAATATTTCCTTTCACCAGTATGCAGATGGTAACTCTATCTATCACTTGCACCAGATGCCTAAAATAAAATTTTACTTTGAGGTATTTTAAGTTATGCTACAGTTCAGTTACACTCAAGTATAATCTGTAGCTTAAAGATGCATGTGGCAATTTTATGTTTTAGGTTGATGTCAGTTGAAGACGAGCTGAAGAAAGATCACGCCGACATGCAGGCCATCGTAGACTCCAAACAGAAAATCATCGAAGCCCAGGTGAATCTAAAATCAAAAACCTGTGTTATGTCTTTATTCATTGTTAAGACAAGTCAAGGTTTATTGTAATCAAAAAGTTTCCATGATGTCTTTCGGCTGGTTCTTTTGGATCCAGAAGCTTAATTTAAGCGAAAAATATTTGGGTTGACAAACTATACTCCATCTAAAACAGCATGAGCTTTATGGAATATATTAAGGAATACTAAAATTCATTGATAGGATGACTGGGATATTTAAGTGAACTACTAAAATGACTTAAAATATACAGTTTCCCTTATACTGTTGTTCAAAAGTTTTTGGTCAGTAATGTAAAAAAAATATATATATATATATATATATATATATATATATATATATATATTTAGCAAAGATGCATTAATTGATTAAAAGTAGCAGTAAAGAATTCTTCTGAACTTTCTGTTCATCAAAGAATCCTGTAAACAATGAATCATGGTTTCCACAATATTAAGTGCGCACAACTGTTTTTAACATTGATAATAATAAGAAATATTTCTTGAGCAGCAAATCAGCGAATTAGAATGATTTCTGAAGGATCATGTGACACTGAAGACTGAAGTTATGATGCTTAAAATTCAGCTTTGCCATCTCAACAATAAATTGCATTTTTTAAATTAATTAAAATGGAGAACAGTTATTTTAAATTGTAATAATATTTTGACTGTATTTTACTTAAATAAATGTAGCCTTGGTGAGTCCAAAAGTCTTCCATTTAAAATAAAAAAATTATAACAAAATGATTAAAGACGCATTTAAGATTCTGCACTATTTCTATGTCTCTAATCAAATAAACAGATTTGCTTCCATTAAAGCACAAGATGCTTTTTGGATCATTCTCAAATCAGGCTGTAGAACATGATCATCAGTACGTGTCAGCCTGAGTGCTGCTGTCATTAAAGCAATAGGGGTGCATACTGAATACTAAGAAATCAATGTTAACTTTTCACTCAAGATCTTATGCTGATAATATAATGTAATGAATCATTTTCTATAAAAATAAGAAAAAAAATAATGCATTTTCACTAATGGTTTTGGATCTTTGTATTGTCAGCTACCCATTTGCAGGGTCATAGCGCCCTCTTGTGTTCTGTTCAGATTTCAGCATGATGTGATGAGTTGGTCTCTGAGATTTAATAGTATTTATGTAGTTGAAAGTTTAATGATAAACTTGCCCATGTCCTCCGGGGACAATCAGCGTCTCTCATAAACATTTTGATGGGCATAAAAACCACCCACTGTGGATTCACTGTAGCACTCATCAAAATCATTAAAGACTTTGTTTGCATCATAGATTTATTTTATAAAGGCGAGGAGAGATTACTGCTGTCGCAGCACGAATTTTAATTTCAACTCTATGAATTAATTTAATGGGTTTTAGACGGTGTAATTAGTCTGTAATGTTTCAGACCAAAGAGTGCCAGTCACCTTGTGTCCGTTTGCGGAGTAGAAAGACTTTAATTAAACATTAAATATCATGCACTGTTAATCACCTTCTTCTATCTGACCTCCATGAATGGTCACTCCCCACAGGAGAAGAGAATCGCATCCCTGGACGCCGCGAACGCCCGGCTAATGAGCGCTCTGTCTCAGCTGAAGGATCGGTACAGCATGCAAACGAGGAACGGCATCTCTCCCACCAACCCTACGAAGCTGCAGATCACGGAAAACGGAGAATTCCGGAACAGCAGCAACTGCTAGCGTGGATGCAAACACACACGGGGCTACGCGCCTAGTGATGGACAAGGGCTAAGGGTAACTCGCGGAAACAATACGGCAAAACGGCACTCCAGCAGGTTTAAATTTACTTCACAAAGTCCTGAGTAGGCTACTGGGTCGGAATAACTCCTTTGGGAACAAATCGGATAGGATGTTGCACAATGTCACACAGTTGTTTCACTCAGTATATAAAGACTAATAGATTATTAGCCACGCAAAAATGTCTATTGGAATATTCCCACGATGCTTCATTTATAGTCTTTGTCACGAGAGCCACTCGGTCACAGAAGTTAGCCGTGACCTAATTCTGTATCGTCTCTAGATTTGAACTGTGCATATACGCATTTTGATTGGAGTTAGCATGATAACAATGAGCATAAGTATGTAATTATTTGTCGAAACACTATTTTCTGCGTCGGTTTTATTGATACATCTGTACATTTCATGTAAACATCATTTTCTTTACATTTTTGTTGCTTGCATCACACCAGGGCAGCAGTGGCACAAAATGCTCGCTTTTTCTTTCTTTTTTTTACGGTTAAAGAGAAACATCGCATTTTGTTGCATACTTTTTTCTATGCGCATAACATAGAGGCGACGCGCCTCGTTAATGTATATAGTTTTTTATGGGCTTTTCAGAGAAAAGACATTTCCTTTTTTTTTTCGTACAGTGTTTTTCCCGTGCTGAGGTCTGCTGTACTTTATTTAGAAAAAAAGAAGAAAAAAGTACAAAATATGTATGCTCTGATTGCACACTGAGGTGCTGCTTCTAGATAGAGCAATGACGACGACACACTTTAACCCTCTACAATCACAACCAACGCTGTGGATAGAAATGTCCTCATACTGCTTGCCGTTCGCGTGGCCAGTATTAGACTCCTTATCCAACATCATACCTACAGTACAATCAGTGTCTGCCCCCCCCGATGTCTTTCTTCCACTCTATGCACTTTCTATAGCATTAGAATGGACCCTTTAACCAAAACCTGCTTCTGTGGACTTGTTATAAAGGCTATTCAGAGCAGCAAGTACAAGGCATATTGCATTCAGCACTTCTACTGGATGACAGAGGTTTGAGAGGATGTGTGAAGGGTACGTGGCTGGTTTTTGTACTTATACTTTTGTAATGTTTCCTGCTCTTCAAATGCAGTTTGCATCAAACAAGCTGGGAGTCGGTGCAGCACGGCAATAGACCCTGAACGTTTGCTCCGGGATCAGACGAGCCTGTTTCAGCTTCACTGAACTTTATTCAAACCAGGTTCACGGAGTGGAGTTTTAAGACTGTCTGTGTTTCTTTGTGTATAAATATTCACATCAGTTTGTTTGGGCCAATAATTTTGGAAAAACTGCAAGGGCAAACCACTTTGTGTATAAATCTCATATCGAACATCTCCAGTTTTTTTTTTAGAATTCTCTATTGTAACTACCTTTTTTTTTATTTATCACACAGGCTTGAGAGAAATATGCTCTGTTTAATTGTTGTTTGGAATTGATTTTTAATTTATATTTTAAATTATGTTTAGCTAATTTATTTATTCAACTGTATTTGGTGTTACAACCCCAAAATGAAGAGTTTTAAACTGTCCAACGTTAAAAAGCTGTTAAAGTTGATATGAAATGGAAGTCGCGATAATATTTTCTTTCCTATTGTGACGTATATCCGATGAGAAAAAAATGTAGGGCGGGACTTGATTTTGTTCAACAGAATTGATTGGATCGATTGCTAATTGCTGTGATGTCATGTGAGTGACAGGTTTTCCCGCCCTCACACCAGTAAACACAGAGGGCTGCGTCCGAAATCACATAGCTACTCTTTTGAGTAGGTCATTATTTATTAATTAGTAAAAAAAAAAGTATGTTGTATAAAACAGTACGTCCAGATTATATTCATACTACACACATTCATAGTATATAGAACATACTTTTTTATACGCAATGTTGCCCCTATCATGTGACCGACCAGCATGAGTTGCGTCCTACGTCGCGTCACTGTCATTCACAAATCCTGTCCCATGGCCTTATGGGATAGTAAAGTGTCATCTGGGTACTTTTTGCTTACTCTTTTATGAGTACTGTGAATTCGGACATACTGCTTTTGTTACATACTGTTTTTAGCCTACTATATAGTAGGGAAGTATGCGATTTCGGACGGAGAAGTTCAGATATTTTGATTAAAGAATACGAGGACACATGTTTTTTTTACAAATAATGTGCACGGATAAATCATTATCTGTTCTTTAATAAATACTGCAATATTCCAGAAACAAATAATAATTGACTATTTTAATTTCATCTCGACTTTAAAGTGTGTAATCTTTTGAATGTTAAAATAATCAACCGATGGCGTGAGGTTGGGGGCGGGACTGTCTGTTTATTCGACCAGTGAGGTTTGAGAAACCTGTTTTAAAACATTCATTATTTTTTGCAATTGCTGACGATGAAGCTAGTGATGCACATTTAAGACGAGGTCACATTTACCGTTGTTTGGCAAATTTTTGAGGGTGAAATTCATTCATTACAATAGGAATCCATTGAATCCATAGGAAAACGTTGTGAAGGCAAAGGGCTGCTGTTTAGTCACTTGGTTTAAAAAAAGACAACCTTTAACTTTTTCCTGTTTGGCATGATTATATATAAAAACAAAGAGAAGAAAAAATCTCCACATTATTTTCTGCTTTACCTCTACATATTTTGTATGTATGTTTCAGAGCTACGATGACCGTTTTGCCACATGTACATACATGAATATATGAGAAGTCATTTGTGTTGAAGAAAAGTTCTGTGCAATTCATGTACAATTGCCTCTAGAATTATTAAAGTTTTATTTAGCTATTTCAAGGTTCTGACTTTATTTGTTAGTTTACTGTACAGTCCAAGAAAAATAATGTTGTTGAGAAAAAGATATATTGTTTCACCTGTGTAAAGTTAAGTAAATGCTATGGACAGAATGTATATATCCATGTAGAATGCCATTGTCAAGATGGGTGCACTTCAATGAGTGCCATTCAAAATAAAAGCAAAATATTTGTCCATGAGTGTTATCACTAAGGTCTTTCTTAAAGAAATAAGCATTTGATTTGTTTCATTGTTCCACTGATTTGTTTGGTTTTCCTAGAGAACTAATATATATATATATATATATATATATATATATATATATAGACAGGGAAAAGTAGTTAATTTCACAGTTCATGGGCTGTCAAAAAACTGGCCAATAGTAAAAGGTACTAATATAATGAATAAAATGTCATGTTTTTGAGTCTAGACAATAGTGCCATTTAGTGGTCTTCAAGTGTAAGTGCCCATATTTTTTATGACCAAAACAACATTTTCTGAATGAAAAAGCAGTGCCTGAAGGTAGCAAACAATAGAGTTGGACAAGTTTAGGGTTTAGGCTTTGGTTCTGTATAAATGAAATGGTCCATCAGAGACACTGCGGTCTTGTTGACTGCACAGGAGAATAAACAGTTACTACAGTGTAAATGTTACCTGCTTTATTTAATAATTGTATGTGAAATTATCTGAATTAAAACACTGGCAGATTTAAAACAGATTTAAAAACAGTTATAGAAATGGAAAAAAAAAGGCAAACAAACAAAACTGTATAATCATCCAGCATGAATTTGCGTAAAGAAATGGAAAATATACATTTACTGAATTAATATTGTTTCTGAATGCCATTTATTTCAATAACACATTCAGGACCAATTCAATTTCACAGTTTAAATTAAAATCTAACTTCACACAAAGTTTTGGCTCGGCAGTAGCCTAATTGTTCATTTTAAAAACGCTGTTTTTGGCTGACATCTAAAAAACAGTAAAGTTACACGATCTCCACTATTAAACAATACAGCATTCGACAATGATATGACTGCCAGTGAATGATTTCAGTAGTTTCTCAGTAATTTCCTCAGTAACTTTTTGGCCTGGTTTCACAGACAGGGCTTAGATTAAGCCAGGATCTAAGCTTAGTTAAATTAGGTCATTTAAGTAGTTTTTTTAAAACGTGCCTTAGAAAAAACATTACTGGTGTGCATCTCGAGACAAAACAATGCCACCGACATATTCTAAGATAAGTCAGTGCAAGTTGTTTTCAGTGAAGGCAACTCAAACATGCATATTAGTCTGGGACTAACTTAAGACTTGTCTGTGAAACCAGACAAATGAATGTTTGACAGTGGCATAATGAAGCATTTTGAGGTATTTATTTTCCATTCCCAATTGCCCTCAGTAATCTCTGTAATCTGATCACGGGCCTGCAGTAATGGCTTTCAGACCACTAGTCCTCTTCATGATGTTTGGTACGAACAGCAGTCCGGACGCTCTCTCGATGCTCTCAATGGGGACCAGGAAGCGTTCCAGTGGAATCTTCTCATCCACTGGCATATTGGGCATCACATAGGACCGCAGCTCCACATCTCCTCGCGGCTTTTCCAGAATCACCACCTTAAAGAAGTGAGTCGGCACGGCTACATGATTCTTTCCCAAAACCTGATACTTCACATATATTTTCCCATCAGGTTCCTGTCTGTAGGTGCAGGGAGGAAAATATTCGGTTTAGTTTTAATTGATTAAACCATTCAAATATATCAAAAATATATAATGTATAAAAAATATATATAAAGATATAAATGCCGCATTCTATTCTATTCTAAAACATCTTGCATTTTAGACGTGTAGCTGATTTGAAAAATCTGGAGCAGTGGTTTTGTCTGGAATAGTTCACCCAAAAATGAAATTTCTCTCATCATTTACTCACCCCCAAATTGTTCGAAACATTTTCTTTGTTTCTGTCTTTATTCTGTTGAACACAAAAGGTGCAAACAGGTGCTGGTCCCCATTGACTTCAATAGAATTAAAATGGAATTCAATGGGGACCAGAAACTGTCTGGTCTGGAAACTGTCTGCAAGGATTTTCAGTCCGGATTTAGACCGTACCATAGTACCGAGACAGCTCTCGTTAGAGTCACAAATGATTAGCTTTTATCATCCGATCGTGGTTGTATCTCTCTATTAGTGTTACTTGATCTTAGTGCTGCATTTGACACAATTGACCACAACATTCTTTTAAATAGACTAAAAAACTATGTTGGCATTAGTGGAATTGCACTAGCATGGTTTAAAAAAATACTTATCTGACCGTTATCAGTTTGTAGCAGTAAATTAAGAGATGTCTTATCGATCACAAGTTCAGTATGGCGTACCACAAGGCTCAGTACTAGGACCGCTGCTGTTCACTCTGTACGTGCTGCCATTAGGAGATATCATTAGGAAACATGGTATTAGCTTTCACTGTTATGCCGATGTGCCAACCCTGAAGTGATAAAATAAAATAAAATTCTGTATCAAAATTTATAGGCAAGACAAGTAGTTTGCTTAGGCATGGTTTGTAGGGAATTACAAACCTGCGCACATATATTCAGAAGTCATACATATATTCATACACATACATATAAGTCAGCGTCGTCTTAGCGGCCCCTAATTTTATAACAAATTATCATTCAGCCGGAAAGTGAATGAATCAAAACTAACTTTAGCTGGAAATAACATTATTCAAGAACCGCTACAAAGCCAAAACAATCTCTGTTACCTTAAATTATATGTTTATCTCTGTAAAGCTGCTTTGAAACAATCTACATTGTTAAAAGCGCTATATAAATGAAGATGACTTGACTTGACTACCAACATTATTCAAAATAACTTATTTTGTGTTCAACAGAAGAAAGAAACTCATACAGGTTTAGAACAACTTGATGATGACAGAATTGTTATTTTTGGGTGAACTATTCCTTTAAGCAGTGAGCCTTGCTATGGCATAATCCGTTTTGTTTCCCATATAATTATTGGTTAATTAGTTTCCCTTTAATGGCATATCATATAGGCAGTGCAGACTTTTACCGGGGCAAGTAGAGTGGTCCTGTGCACACAAAGACATTCTGGTAATGCTTGGTGAGAGAGCGACAGTATTTCTCCAAGTTATTCCATGCGTTTTGGTTTAAATGAGGATTCTGTGGGGAAAGATATTCGCAATATTACTAGCCATAATTACCCATACAAATAGAAAACAACTGAGCAAAATCTTTAAATGACTGATGGTTTTATGGATTGTATAAAGTAAGGTGCTGCTGTAAAGCTATGAATTCAGTTCCTATCAATAAAAACAACAAGCTGGTGCAAAATTCTGAATTTATGAATCACTTCTGTTTCTTATGGGGAGGAATATGAATTCATGTGCCCTTCAAAGCTTTGATCAAAATAACTTCCCCTCCGTCTTGCAACAACATCTCTTCTCTTCTCTGATGATGTGCTTTTCCAATCAATTCCTGATGGACAAAATCAGGTTCCGTTCCGTCCTAAATTTTATTCTTGTTCGAGAAGCTGTTTCATTCTGATACGTCACAATAGGAAGAACTTCTATTGGAACTTCTGCTTAATGTTTCATTTGGTCTCACAGGGTGTTAAAAAGTTTGATAAATGACAGGAAGTTGAAGAATCACACAACGGAAGATACTCTAAAACATGTTATTATGTCTGTTATTTATTTAATCTGGTATATATATTTAAAAAAAAAATCTTAAATGATTAGACATGTATGTATATTCAGTAAAGGTTTAATTATTAATTATAAACTATTTATTGATGAATAAATATAAAAATATATTAAATACATTTTATAGGTGGTATTTTAAACATGTATCTCTTATTTAAAAAATTGATTTGATTAAAAGTTGAAATATTAAACAAATCATTAATAAATAATAAAAAATGAGTTCAATACTTTTTAGGTTGAATTTTAAACATTGGTTATTAATACCATCTAGTATTCATTTTCTGATATACTTCTTATATGAATCTTAACTGATTAGACATTTATATAACTCAGTAAATCTTGTAATATTAATAATAAACAAATTATTGATAAGTAAAACATTAAAAAAGTTAAACGCATTTTTATAGTCTAGTGTTTAACCTTGACTATTATCGTCTAAGGGTCGAATATCGATGCTATTTTAATTACACTTCCTTCGCTGGTGTTTGCAGTAAGATCCGTTATAAAGAACGAGAACCCGTTGAGTTCCTCTCACCTGTGGCGACACGTTGCTCAGGTAGAAGGTTTCATCCATGGCTTTCTGGCTCCACTTGTGATTGGCTGCTGCAGCCAGGTGACCCCTGTCAAACCCACTGCCCCTGTAATCCGCATTGCTCGATCTGTGGTAAACATGAACCGAGTCGTCCTCTTTAAAATCGCAGAACTTTCTGTCCGATGTCCCGGTTACCGTCTCGGCGTTGAGCTGCTCTATGACCCACGCTGCTGTCCTGTTTCTGGGGTCGTATGAGGTTACGTAAGACTCTCTGCTCTTGACGTTGGACAGGGAAGGGAAGCCGTACTTCATCACAGCTGTAGATTTGTTGACAGCGACCTGTCCCGGCTGGTATGCGCTGATCTCTGACGCTGCGTCGACGCTCGGTATCGGGATGACCGGCACGCGGTCCAGCAGTCCCCGGCTGTGGCTCGTGTCCCGGCTTAGATTTAGGAGATCGTCGCTGGCTGCCGTCAAGGTGGCGCCGATGCCTATGCCAGCTGTCAGTGACAGCCCGGATAAAACCCACCGCGAACAGAAAACACGATGCATCGTTTACGTTTGATAGATTTAATTAATTAATTTATCTAAATAAGATAGGCGTGCTGTTATTATGCATTTAATATTTACATTAACCCATGTGAGTCAGTCCCACCGGCTATGTGCTAAACAAGTGCATAGGACATTTAGTCGCATGTTTATGACGTCTCTCAGTTCTTTGAAAGGCGGTGCACAGTTTCAAAATGAGAGTTACAGAGTCATTCTCACAATGCAGTACATTTTCATATTCTAAACGCTTCTAAATATAGTGGATAATATTTATTTACATTATTAGTTTTTTATATCACTGTCACAATTAAGTGAAACCCCCCGAACAATCACACAAAATTAAATGTTAAGGATTAATTTTAATATTTTCATTTTAATATTAGTTCAAGTTAATTTTGTTGTGTTTCTGTCATTTTTATTTGTTTCTTTTAAATATGTCTATATAGGTTTATTTTATTTTTTATTTCAGTTTTTGTTATTTTAGTACATCAAGTTAAACTAATATTTAGTTTCAGTTAACGTTTATTTTATTTCAATTTCAATTATTTCAATAGTTAACAAATAAGTATGGTTGACCACAACTCTCACACTAGTGGTAGAAGTGGTCTTATACAGCAACCTGATAGAAACTTAAATTTAACACACACAGACAGAGAGGAACCTGCGACCCAAATGCTATCTGGGTTTTAATTGGAAATCAATCCCTTTAACAAAAGTCACCGTTTTCATCCTGCAGGAATTGATATCACTGTGTGAACACAACAGCTCAAACATCAGTAAAGTTTTAGCAATGTGTTTGATAAATCCTGTTATGCTTTATATTTTATTACTCTAAAACCTTCTGTTGTGTTTGATGATCATAATATAGAAATATCAACATTACAAAATATGGTTAAAATATAAAAACATTTAACTTCTTACAATTCTTAGATTGTAAGAAATGTTATTGCATAACATAAATTAATATACTACCTGTGCAATAAGTCTAGGTGGAATTTCCAGTGCTAATTGCATAACAAGTTGTATGTTTTATATATATATATATATATATATATATATATACACTCACCTAAAGGATTATTAAGAACATCTGTTCAATTTCTCGTTAATGCAATTATCTAATCAACCAATCACATGGCAGTTGCTTCAATGCATTTAGGGGTGTGGTCCTGGTCAAGACAATCTCCTGAACTCCAAACTGAATGTCAGAATGGGAAAGAAAGGTGATTTAAGCAATTTTGAGCGTGGCATGGTTTTTGGTGCCAGACGGGCCGGTCTGAGTATTTCACAATCTGCTCAGTTACTGGGATTTTCACGCACAACCATTTCTAGGGTTTACAAAGAATGGTGTGAAAAGGGAAAAACATCCAGTATGCGGCAGTCCTGTGGGCGAAAATGCCTTGTTTATGCTAGAGGTCAGAGGAGAATGGGCCGACTGATTCAAGCTGATAGAAGAGCAACTATGACTGAAATAACCATAATCGTTAAAATTCGGAATAATCTTTTAAATGCCACGGCCTACCTGAGCATTGTTTCTGACCATGTCCATCCCTTTATGGCCACCATGTACCCATCCTCTGATGGCTACTTCCAGCAGGATAATGCACCATGTCACAAAGCTCGAATCATTTCAAATTGGTTTCTTGAACATGACAATGAGTTCACTGTACTCAAATGGCCCCCACAGTCACCAGATCTCAACCCAATAGAGCATCTTTGGGATGTGGTGGAACGGGAGATTCGTGCCCTGGATGTGCATCCCACAAATCTCCATCAACTGCAAGATGCTATCCTATCAATATGGGCCAACATTTCTAAAGAATGCTTTCAGCACCTTGTTGAATCAATGCCACGTAGAATTAAGGCAGTTCTGAAGGCGAAAGGGTGTCAAACACAGTATTAGTATGGTGTTCCTAATAATCCTTTAGGTGAGTGTATATATAGAATGCAGTCTATTTCTGTGAGTAGCTTGTATTTAACTCGTGCTTGGATGGAACCTTATTTCTTTGTTTCAAGTAAGCAAAAGTCTCCACCTGGCATAAGCTCTGCTGACTCAAGATGTGTGTTATTAAGGGTTTGTACATTTATTTCAGTGCAGGTGGGTAGAGTAATGCAAATGGCTCAGCACATTTGAATCTGGGTCTGTAGACATACAGTAAATACAGCTGATTCACCTTGTGAAACTTTCTAAGCAAATAAAAATGGCCTGATATTAATTACTGTTATTAGCTGCAGTGACTGTCGTGGTGGTGTAATGCTGCATCAGGCACTAAATATATGCTGTTAAAGCTTTGATATGCATACAGAATGACAAGGTCTAAAGAAAGACAATTCACTCATATCACTTTGTGCTTTCTGATTGTCAGGTTTTATTCATTTATAATATGTATTCATAGTATTTTATTTACCCTGGCTCACCATGAATGTAAAGCATTTGTAAATATGAAATACATCAAAAAGCCCATGAGCCGCTGAGGATTTTGGCATTTCTTTGAGATTCACAGAAGGAAAAATAATTATTTAAAAAATAACCTGTTTGCATGATATATGATGTGCTGACTTTCCTTATGTATTTTTAATTGTGCGTCTGAATGGCCATTGTAATTGTGTTGATTGGCGATGCATTTTTACTGTGCTTTGTAATTATTTAGTGTCTGTTTGGAGTTTGTGAGACTTTGTGCTTTAGGAATGTGCTTATATAATTGGTATCATTATAGGAGTGTGTTAATAAGCAGTCTGGAATGGTCATATCTGCACAGATTAATACATGCCAATATCAAGATGATGTGCGGGTTACGTTGAGCTAAAGCTGTGCATGTAATGAATCGTTGTATGCTTTATTTAAATGTGATGATATGAATGGAGAAATATTCCAAATATATTAGAGATGCACTCTGCTGTATCATCAAATATAGTTTACCATGGTGTGAATACCAAATGCACTGCAATAAAGGCTGCAATGTCTTTACAATGTAACATTTACTCAGAACAAAAATAACAATTTCTACAAAAAATAGTGAAATAATAATCATAATATACAATACTTCATATTTCCTTTCAGATATATATATATATAGTTATATATATATAGTTATATATATATATTTGTTCAATGTGACATTTTAAAACTTCTTTCTACATTCCAGAAACGTAATCTCAAACACAAGCTAGAGACATTCGTTCTTCGTACTAGCAGGACGGCGATTAAACATCTTTTCCATCGGTTTCATCTAGCCTACATGTTACAACCTCAATGGCAATAAAATGCAAGGAAAATGCAGCAATGAAAGGAAATGTAAAAACAAGTCTTCAAGAGAAGAATAATAACTTGGCATAAGTAGGCTTCCGTGATATTGACCGATTGTTGTTCGTTAAAACAAGCTGGCTAAGTGCAGTGCTTGTATCTCAGTGAGCGTCGAAACTACAGAAAAAGTAGAAATGCAAAGGAAATGAAACCTCATCTATATATTTCTCCACTTGAGTTGTGTGTTGAGTGAGCTGAAACAGAAACGAAACTTCTTTTTTCTGTTTTTGGTATAAAGTTCAGTCGATCAGTGATGCTAGGAGACAAGCTATAAGCTGCTGGTCTCATGAAGGCGTTTTGGCCTCAACGTAGCCTCCGCCCTTTCCAAAAAACCATTCCAGCACCGTGAGGCTGGGTCCGCACGGGGTTCAGGCCACCGCCTCTCCGTCCACAGGGTTCAGCCCTTTGGCCTGCGTACACTAGGATGGATATCAGGACGTGGGTGTGTTTCTAGGCGCTGGCTTTAAGCAGGCTGTTGGCTAGAAGGCAGAGCAGCAGCGTCAGAGTGCTGAGGTAGCAGGCCGATGCGCCGTCGCACCCTCTCTCCCCCTGGCAGCGCGGCTGTTCACACAAAACTCCCTTAAAGCTGGGCGGACACGCGCACTTATGATTCTGGATGCAGGAGCCGCCGTTCTGACACAGGAGGAGCTCGTCGTCGCACACTTTAGCTGAGAGTAGAAGGACAGAGAAGATTCTCATTGGTCAAGTTCATTCTTAAATGTAATCTAAACAGTAGTTTTTTATGTGCCTTCACTATTCACAGATCTTTAGAGAGAGATCATGTTTCAGTCACTTTATCCAGAGTGACTTAATGCATTCACACTGACAGTAATTTGCTGTGTGGATTCATTTTTAGCAAGCATGATATTTGCTTTTGTGGGCCAAATGTCTATAAACGGATGCATGTACAGGCTACTGTACAAAGCAAACTGTAATCTGTTATCTATCTATCTATCTATCAATTGCATGGTCCGCAGTGAATGTACTGTAAATGTCCTAAAGAATGCAGAAGTCCATTTCTGCTGAAGGCAAGCAGAAATGAGATATACATAGTCTCTGCTTGCAGTGCGTCAGTCACGCTTATTAGGAAAGTGAGAGAAATGCACACAAACACACAGTTTTATTGAATCATACGTCATCAATAGCGGTTCACCTCTGTGAGTTAGTACGATTGCGTTCAAATCATATCAACAGTGAACCGTATATACCTGAGTTCACATGAACCGTACCCCAGACCACCCTTTTTATGCGGACTTGGGTTACGGTTCACGGTTGCACACTCGAGTTCAGAAAACTGCGTTCTCATCATCGAAACAAACCGAACTCTTAACGCCATTCGTACCTGGCCCTGGGTACAGGAAATGTATTGAAATTTAAAGGCATTCTCAGTTCTGAATGGTCCACAGGATTATTTGTCACCGTGTTTGTTTTGTAAATTCGTAATTTTGTGATTTCAGGGTTTGCGTAACACCTTAACAAGTCTTATAGAGCAGAGATAATATTCAATTAGAAATGTACAAATCTCCAGAAGTCTTGGAGACTGGGTGTTTTAATCCCATATACTGTACACTTTTTGGTCATTTTCAGATCAATTTGTAGCTATGAAGTCTAGAACCAGGAGGTCTCTAAAAGTATAGAATATTTGTAAACAGTAATTTCATTGTCAGTGGTGTTGATTTTGGGCTGTTTAGTCCTGCGCTGACAGTGTTTCATCATGCTGTGTATATAGGGCTCACAGGCTCGAACCAGCAACCTTCAGTCTCACTGCTTTAGCCACCGTCACCGTCACAAGTATCTATAATCCACAACTGCTGCAACCAGCAAGCTGTTATAGCACAACAGCAAAGACCTCTGCGAGGAACAACAATGCTGCTCATGTTTGACTGAAATGACACCCATATGTTGTTCGTTCACAACACTTTATTTGTTGTATGAGTGGCATCATCCATCACAGAACGTGTCTTTCGTGACTAAGCCTGTTTAATGCCTTCGTGTATTGACAGTACAAGAAGTGTGACTTACGCACGCAGCCGTTCTTCCAGGTGTATCCAGGGAGGCAGTCCTCACACTTCTGGCTCATGGTGCCCTCGCGACACTGGCAGAAGCCGGTGTCATTGCAACGGGCGTGTAAAGAGCCCAGCTGATTACAATTACACTCTGTGTATAGAAAATATTTTCATTATTCACCGATTGTAGATTATTTGTGCTGAAACCCCCGAAAAGGAAGGCTATGGTTTAGTTGAAAGGTATTCTTTCTTTTTCAGATTTCATTGAACTATGAAAACATACTGTAACTTTCAGAACTCACAAATGGCTTGTTTTATACACTTACTAACATTACTGCATATTCTTCAGAAGGATAGTTAGAAACTGTTTTTGACAATGTTTCCTGATAGGGCAGTCAAACTATATTGGACACGACAGCAAACCTAAGTGCTGGAGAGTGCCACATCTCATTTCACATGAAAGTGATTAGGCCTATATTAAAGTATTAAAAGCACAGCAGCAAAAACTGCCTGTTTAATAACTCCTGGGGGTCACAAAAATATGTGGCAAATGGTCATAAATAGCTCATTTAAACCTTTAATATCAAATATTTCTCAATGTACAGTGTTTCAGAAGTTACAACATTTTGCCTAAAGGAAATATAGCACAGCCTGAAGGCATATATGTTTTGCAGGAGAAATGTTCTATGTTTGTGAGTTGTGATGTCAGTTTTCTGTGATCAGTGTTTGTTCATCAGTCATGTAAGCAGGGTTTGCTCTGTTCACACTAGTATAGTTTGTCCCTCTGGGCACCTGTCAGTCATAGCACTGTGATTTATGTGTCTGTATTTTTCCAGTAGAGGTCACTGTATCATTATCAGAGTGTTCTGACAGATTGCTCTTGGAACAGTTTTAATTTAAAAAAAAAAAAAAAAAGAAAAATTATTAATCTTAGGATTTCTGATTGTATTCCTCCTGCCACCCATTTAAAGTCAACATGAAGTTCATCCTATTTACTTTGTAATATACATTCCTTGTCTTATAGTGAATTAAAAACTGTCTTCATAATCTTTTGTCAAAATCTAATAACTGTTTGATGCCCGCGAATGCATTTACTTCTCATCTGACATCACAAATCACTCTTTTCAGTTTTACCATGTAACGCCCACTTTTCACAATCAATTCCCATCCTAGACTTTTTTTCTTGTTGTTCTTGTTGGAAATGTTGCATTACTGAAGTAAAATGGGTTGCAAATGGCATTTCATGTTGACTTTTAAGACATTTAAAAGTCTTCTTTTTTATTTTTTTATAGCATAAGTCTACATGTATGGACTTCTAAGCTGAAAGGTTGAAAATGCAAGTTGTTTAGTTTCCTAGATCTTCAGTAAAATTAAGACAGAAGTCTGGGAAAACATTTCTTGTGTGTCCATAGTAGAGGCTGTAAGATGAATGAGAGGGGTGGTCTGGATGATATTACGATATTTAAATCTATACTTCCATTAGACTTCAGTTGATCAGAAATTGTCACAAGTATGGCAAGGTGGTGGCAGACCAAATGTGGGACCGTATGGGGATAAGGAAAGATTTCTCAACCTTTCTTTCCATAACATCATTTGGCCAGAAAGGACAATTTCTGCGCAGCATGGTGTTAGTGCATCAGGGGAACAGTGAAACGGGTTGGCGTGGAGTGATATCTGACTGACCTATGCAAACATTCTCATCGTCCAGCTCGGCGGAAGCATTCCTGAAGTATCCGAGGCGGCAGTGCTGACAGTTCTGCCCTCTAGTGTTGTGTTTGCAGCTCACACAAGTCACAATGTTGATGAAATCAATGTAACTGCAGCGATTTGAGTGACCATTGCACTCGCAGTCTAATGGAGAAAGAGTAGATAGGTGTTAGTTAGGAGAGGAAGGGAAAAGGACACCAGACACTCATGGATGAGAGAGGGCATGGGAAAGGGAATGAGTGACGTGTAGATGCTGAGGAGACTATAAACTAGGTCTGTTCAGCTAGGTGGTGAGACTGACCCTTATTTAACGCAACCTCAAAAATAATGTGAATTAGATTAAAGCCCTATTAACCAGTTGAACCTTCACAAAGCCCTACTTAAAACATTACAGACTAATCCTACCCCAACAACTGTTCCTCAGAGAAGCTAATACTCTCTTGTAATGTAAGTCTATGGAAGATGTTCTTGGATAGTTGTGAACACGACACAATTGAACAGATATTTAGAAAATGGTGCATTTGCTTGAAGGCTATTAATTGACATATTGATGTACTATAAAGAGTTGACAGTTTAGGCTATAGAAACGTTGGGTTCACTTATGCCAATCTTATCACTTGTAATCACTCCTAAATGATCTCTTTTCATTTGACTGTTAAAAGCATTTGATTCCGATTCACTCTTTTCAGCTTTTCATAATGTTACTGTGTAATTTAAGAACTTCTTAAATCTGCTAATTAAAATGTTTTGCTGTGCCATAATTCATGCAGCCCACCTAGGAATAACATAATTTTTTGCCCCTTTGTGAACTAATTATACTGAAAATAAAACTGTTCATGGCAATCTCCAGATCATTCCTATGAGACGCACTGTAAAGCTTGTCCGAGTCAGCAACAGTAAACCACTAAAGTGGGCGGAGCTTAGCGAAGGGTCAACTGGGGATCAAAAATGGGCAGTACTCATTAGCCTAGCTCATTTTTACTTTTTAATTTATGTTTATGCATTGGTATTTTATGTACAACTGTAATTATTTGTTTATTCTAAACTATTTGATTTAAATTCATTTAAAAGTATTTTTAAATATATTGTGGCACCTTTCCAGTTTCATCATGTAATTTAAAGTTAAAGTTAAGTAGTAAATAGTTCTTCTTCTTTGGGTCTATTAACTGTACCTACATCTAGTTTAACTTTATTTTCTCTGAGTCACCTATTACCTTTTTGGTGAGGCTCAATATTAAGATAGGTATAGTAAAATAAAAATTGTGCTGAATTTGTTTCTCAGATTACATTTGAAAGATTTTTGGGATGTTTTTACACAACAGTAGTTTAGTCGTAGTATTAGACGAGTAAATAAATCGTCCTGTAGGGCTTAATTAACAGTTTAAGCAGACATTATATGACACTGATAAACATTGATAGTGAGCTAGTGTTTGAGAAGCTGTTCTTTTTCGATTCTTTGCTGTTTAAACACTTGGGGCTTTGAATAATTGATATGATGTTTTAAAGATGCTGGCGACGTGGGGTCCTGCTGTGTCACAGTCAGCCAAGCAGTGGGATGGGGGGCAAGAGCAGCTAATTAAATATAAATGCTCAATTACTCCCCAGATTGGTGAAGGGATGGAGCGATGTTTCACAAACGATCTTGCATCTTCAGCAGACAGCTGTCTAACACTCGACGAGTGAATATGCAAAGTAGCTAGTTTCTAGAAGAGGACGCTTTTGATTATACAGCCTGGGGGAGATCTTTCTGTTTTCTAGCAAACACAATACATCATGAGCGGCTTACCTTATGAGACAAAGCAAAAAACAAAACATGTGAGCACAAAGAAAGGAGAGAGACAAGAAAGAGCGACACGGAAGAGAGGAAATGAATAACATTTAGGCAGCAATTTTTCCACAGTTTCCATATTAGTGTCTGTCCACATTCTAGAAAACAGAAATCAAAACTGAATCATCCTTTGATAAGCATTGCCTACAGGCGCGCTAATGCATATAAATAGATCATTCACATAAAATGTCATTGAAACCCTGAAAATAACGTCTTTTTGCTGTCTTGATTTAAAGCATCGCCTTACCTTGAAATCTGATGTACGCTATCCTTGACAACTGCGTTTTTGGCCCTCCGGGGATCAAAATCCTTGCAACAACTTTGGAATAAAAGCAACATTAAGCTCTTTGTTGGATATTTGTTGGCTAACACTGCTGCACTATTGGCACAAATCACTCAAGAAATGTGAAACGGTTCACCGTAAGAGCCGAAAATGTGAAACTAGATACACTGAATTGATGCTACTGTTATTTAAGAAAACTGATGATGTACACAAAACAGCCTAAACCTAGAGAAAACTAGAGTTTAGAGTTTCTTTCTGTGGATGTAATGGCTGCTAAACCAATCGATACACTACAAGCTGTAAATGTTCTTCACTAACAGATGCTCCATCTCATCCACAGCACCAGTATAGAGATAGTCAAGCAGAGATGCATTTTCAGTCATTTAAAGAGTGAAATGCTGTGTCAGATGAGTGCAGTATCTGTTTGTTTCATATCTATAGTTAAGCTACACAAAATACACACACTCAACTACTTAATGCTATATACCTTTTTTCTCATACTCTTTCTTTTCATAATCTTTTTCTTTCTTTTTCTCCTTCTCTTTCTTTTTCTCTTTGGCTTCCCTGTTTTTTTCGGTTTCCCCAGCCTCGTTGTTCCTCTTAATGTCTGCAGATACGGTTTACACCAGAGAAATCATGAGTAAGAACTGTCAGTCATCACATCATTTTTTTCCAGTTTGTCCATTTTATTAATTGTTTAAAACTGATTACCATACATGATTTGTTTTATGAAGACATAGTATGTTAATATTTAAAGATTTTGTTTCAGACATAAGGTTGGTGTGTGTGGTTGTGGGGTGTCTTTAAAAGAACATAAAAAAAAATTGGGGTCAGTAAGATCTTTTTCTTTTCTTTTTTTCAAAAATAATCCTGAAATAAAGCATCACAGATTTTCACAAAAATATTAAGCAGAACAGCTGTTTGCCTTCACAGAAATTAAATACATTTTAAAATATAGTAAAATAGAAAACAGTTATTTTAAATTGTAATAATACATGTAATTTAAAAATATTACTGTATTTATTTCTTTTTAAAAACATAAAACATTCTTACCGACCCCAAACTTTTGAGTGGTAGTGTATAATAAACTTTTTGAATGTTTCAGAAACCACAAAAGTTCAAAACAAGTTTGACAGAAATCATATTTGATGCCAAATAGAAAAGTTGAATACAGCCTGCCTGAACGCTTTATGTCAGGATCAGTATTGGCAAAACAAATACTGTCATTATTTATTACTCTAGATATATAAAACTATTTTGTTTAAAAAGTCTTTTGAGGGATACAGTAGTTCACCCGAAATGACAATTCTATCCTCTTGTCATTCAGAACTCATACGACTTCCTTTCTTCTGTGGAAAAATAATTTTTTCTTTATAGAATATTCACCCCAAAAAAAACTTTTTTTCCCCCATATATAATGAAAGAGAATTGTGAGTACGGCTGTCATTTTGCCTAACATCACCTATTATGTTTCACAGAAAAAAGTAAGTCATACAAGTTTTGAACAAGATGAGGGTGAGTAAATGATGACAGAATTTTCATTTATTATTCTTTTAAGAGAGTCAGGCCTTTGGCTAATTGTTCTGAAGGCAATTTGGGTTGTGTAACACGGACTTCAACAGATTGTGCCTCAAAAATGACCTTTTGAAGCTCATTTAAAAGTGTATCGTGTAATTTGCACTTTAGCAGAAAATATACTTGAGATGTCAGAATTGCTGTGGGTACCTGGGGCTTCTGCATCTTTATCTTTCTTCTCTAGGTTTGTGTCTGTTTTCTCCTTCCTGGTCTCAGCAAGAGGAACTTCACTGTTTTCTCCTACTTCAGATGAAGGTTTACTGGCAGGAGCATCTTTATCTTTCTTCTCCAAATTTGTTGCCGTTTTTTCCTCCTTGGTCTCAGGGAGAGGAACTTCACTATCTTCTCCTACTTCGGATGAAGGTTTACTGGCAGGAGCATCTTTATCTTTCTTCTCCAAATTTGTTGCCGTTTTTTCCTCCTTGGTCTCAGGGAGAGGAACTTCACTATCTTCTCCTACTTCGGATGAAGGTTTACTGGCAGGAGCATCTTTATCTTTCTTTCCCATGTTTGTTTCTGTTTTTTCCACCTTGGTCTCAATGAGGGGAACTTCACTGTTCTTTGCATCTTTGGATGGAGGTTTACTGTCAGTCTCAGCATCAGGTTGAGGAGTAGCATCGAGTAGCACTGGATCTTGCAGAGGGTCAGTTGTCAGAAGAGGTGTGGCAATTGTAGGTGGGAGTATGTTGGTGGTGACTGTTTCTGCAACTGTTGTGACAACATTAGCACCATCACCTGGACCTTCAAGAGCTGGCTTGATTTCATCTGACACATCGGTTGCTTTTGCAACCTCATCAGATGCAGGAGCCACCGCAACAGTCGTAGGAGCATCTGTGTCAGTTGCAGGGGCAATGGAACCAATCTCTGGTGCAACCATATCAAGAGATGGAGCAATACCATCAGTGGCAGGTGCATCAACATCAGATACAGAAGTTACAGGAGCATCAGATGTTGGGACAATCAAATCAATGCCTGGAAAGAGTGCATCAACTGGCTTTATTGCTGCATCAGTTGAGGACACAACAGTACTTTTAACCAAGTTAACCACAGTATTTGCTGTAACCACTGAAGAAACATCAGAAACAGGTGCAAGAGAGGTTGGCAGTTGAATGGTGCTAGCTGATGCTGAAGATGTTGTTTCAGAAGTTGCCATGGTTGCAGAAGGTGTTGTTGCCACGATTGCAGAAGATATTGCTTGGGTGATCATATAAAGTGTTGTTGCAATGCCAGCAGAGGATGAAGCAAATACATCAGTGACCTCGGGAAGAACAGATAGTGGATTGCTTGTAACAAAGCCAGTTGTTGCAGTGAGGGTGTCGGTTGCAGTGGTGACCGCATCAGGTATCACATCTGGTGCTGCGGAAACTGTAATTGTGTACAGAGCATAAAGAGTCAGATATCTAAACTGTTCAGTCAAAAGCAGTAAAGATGCCTACGGATGCCATTGCTGCCCTTTGGGCTTATATACTGTACATAATGGATGTTATTGCAGCGATTCAACCTTTCGTCATTTCCAGTTCAGCAGAAACGAGATACACAAGCCCTGATAGAATCACTTCCCCCTGCTCGTGCCCCTGTCCAACTCTTCAAGGACAGGACTCGTTGCACTTTCCTGTTATGGTTTCATGTATCTATCTCTCTCTCCATAAGTTCAATAAATTGGCCCCTTTTTGGTCTTCCTTACCATGACCTGGTCTCGTTTCTCTTATGAAATATTTAGCAGCTGTTCATTCAATCGCTATTCAGAAATAGATCTGAAAGAATTGAGCTCCGGACTTCAGCTGAGCCCCGACCGCCACGCCATGTGCTCTCGAAAGTGATTGTGTTTCACAATAACCGAGTATTTAATGATTTATCTCCCAATGGCTTGCCATTTTTCATTTTTAGTTACAGCTTCAGCGCCATCAGCTTCGAAAGGCGGATGCTACACACACCTGGTGCGAGAGGCAGAAATGGTGGGATAGGTGAAGTGGTGGCATTTTGTTTTGATTACACAAAGAAAGCGATAAAAATTCACAAATGTTTCACAGTCACCAAAACTGAACACCTGCTGTTTAGCACGTCCAAATGGAAAATAGACCTCATTGGTAAGCAGAACTCACTGCTTTAAATGCAATAAATGAGCCTATACACATTGATTTTTTTTTATTTATTTTTTTACTTTTCACAAAAAAAGTATGTTTAAAAAATATCAAACTTTTTTACAAAGAAATATGAGGCTCATATAAATGACTAAATCTTCAATTTTAGGTATTGAGTATGCTAGGCTCTTTGAAAGCATGTAAAGATTCAAAGCGCCTTCAAATAGAATAACTATAATGTATGCATTCTCACAACCAGGAGGGCAAAAGAACAAGACTCAAAGTATGGCTTTAAACATGCTCCCTGTTGAATATTTCACATCTTAATTAGTAACACAAGTGAGGCAGAATAAATGAAGACTGTCTCACCTACATGTAAATAGATAGACACACGCTTGCATATATCAAGGTTAAAATATCTTTGCGAACAGAGTACAAAACTTTAATACTGGAAGACATTTAATACTTGCGAACAAAATCAAAACTTTAATACGGGAAGACATTTAAAGAATTTTTTTTAATGTATTATTGTCTTGTGCAAACTTGTCAACAAATTGGGACATTTACAGGACTTTCACTTACCTGGCTGGTCAGGTGCCGTGGGTACGACTGTAAGTGTTGGACTAGACAGAGATGGCATCGCAGTTAAAGACGAGGTGTCTGTCTGGCTCGAGATGGTAGCAGCTGGCATTGTGGGCAGAAAGCTTGTCACAAGCAGCACTTGGGACAGTAGAATTACAGTGTTGAGTTGAGAGCCGGGAGAGTAAGTAAAGAGGGCCAGATAACTCCTACTGTTAACACCTCTATTTTTAATTTCAGCTTTGGAAAACATACTTGTACTTATGCAAAAGAATACAAAGCCTATAAAAAAATACAAGTGGGTGATGTAGTGTACATCTAGCTACATTTGGTTGTATAATTTTCTAAACATTCTAAAGTTTAATGGCTCGGTTTTAAGTTCAGAGCGATTTTTCAGTTCAAATAAATTTGTTTTGTTATCATACATTATTATATATTTTTCAGTGACTAGTGTAAATTCAACCACAAAGCTAAGTCAGGGTGTGTTCACACTTGGCAGGTTTGGTTCAATTAAAATTAACTCTGGTGCCGTTGCTCTGTTAGTGCGCTTCATTTAAATGTGTGTGAACGCTGCCATCCCAACTCTGGTGCACACCAAACAAAAGGACCGAGACCTCTGAAGAGTTGGTCTCAGTCCACTTCCAAGAGAACTCTGGTGCGGTTCGACTGAAATATGTACCAACACAGACCAAAGACATCTAAACTAACCAAAATGAGGACGTGATGTCACAAGATGCCACCCTAAAAAGGACAGAATGCCCAAGCATACCTGTTTTTTCTTGTCATATGATCTACATTGCCCATTACAGAACCGCCATATCCTGGCAGCAGATCTTCGTTTGCATGTTTATGTTTTGCCTCCTTTGCACATTTTATAAACTCTTCACACTCTTCTGAATCAACATGCACCAATGCTACAATTTTCTGTTATAATATTTTGTTAACAAACAAGTAGGGACCAAAAGAACCAAGAAAACCGAAATGCAAGTGTGAACACACCATAAAACACCACAGCTAAGCAATGCTTGAACGCTTGAGACACACTATGGTTAATCTACTACTAAACAGCAACGAAAGGGAACTTTAAAGTCAACATGAAATTAAAATCAGCCATATTTACTTTCCCAAGACAAGATACAGATCTTATTGTAAGTAATTCAAATGTTTGTCTGGTCCACTTTTCACAATCCAATTAATTCCCGACTTTTACCCTACATTTTCGAGAATCACATCATATTGTTAACTAAAATGGGATACGAATGGCATTTCATGTTGACTTTCATACAAAACAGGGAGCTAAGAGCACGTCTATTAAATGAGGCTTCATAAATCGAGACAGGATCTATACACCAGCAGAAACTGCTCAAATATGCTAATGTGGTCTCTGCATGTGTCACCTGGTGTATTGGTGAGGGATTCAGGGATCACTGAGCCGCCTGTTGGAGCAGGAGGAGAAGTCGATGTGTCACTGGAGGTGGTCGTGTCTAGTCAGCAGACAGAAGGATGAGCTTGCCAGTACAGGGATCAAATACCACGACAGTATTGCCCATCAGAGCCTAAATCAGCCTGATCTCAGCTATTCGCTGACCACAAATAAAGGGCACCGCTAAAGGCACTTTACTGCAGCCCACAGCACTAAAAGGGACAAGCTGAGGGACTCACACGCTTTTGATGATGTATGGATTTACCCATGACATCAGTCGATCATATACACTCTGTCATGTCCATATACTGCAATTATACTATATCTTTAAGCAGTGATGTTTCAGGTGCATATACCATGATACTGTTTGAATGCCATTTTATATACCATATTCTATTACATGGTACTTTCAACAATACTTTGGAATCTCCATCATGGTCAGTGTTCACATACATTTTTATTATCACTAATTTATTTGCATCTGTCATTACTGGACATTTGATTGTGCATGCTCATTTGCATCGTTTCGTTCTGTAAATGTAAAAAAATAAATAATGTAGTATTGTTTTTATTATATATATATATATATAATTGCAATTACGTTAATATTTCGTTTTTTAATTAAACTATGTTTAATATTAAAAATATTTTAATGTGTTTTAATGTTGAATATGTGCACATACTGTACCAACTTGAGCATGAACTCGTGCTTAAATCAATCTTTATGATTTTTAAGATTGATTTAATCTTACTTAAAGTAAGAATCTTACTTAAATCTGACTGAAAGTAACACGCGCTCCTCAGTCCTCAATGCAGGTGTTGTGCCGAATTTCTACCCCTGCCAAATTATTACCCCCCTCGTTGAAGTCAGTACACTGTAAAAAAAAAAAGTTGGATTAACTTAAAAAAGTAAGTTACCTGGTTGCCTTAAAATTTTGAGTTCATTGAAATTAAAAATTTGAGTTAATACAACAAAGGAGATTGGTTTAATAAATAGAAACTCAAAATATTATGTTATCTGAACTACATTAATTATCTAAGTTGATTTGACAAAATATAAAAAGTTGTGATAACAAATCATCAAAATTACCTGATTGCCTAATCCTAACCCCACCCCTAATCCTAACTCCTCCCCCACAGCTAATCCTAAACCTACCAATGCTATTGGGGTAATAATTTGGTGGGGGTCGAAATTCGGCACAATGCTAATCATCTATGTCTATGCCAGTATTCACAGTACTGTACATCAAATATGGAACGTGGCATTCGGAGTCTCGTGTATGTTAGTCTGTCTCAATAGGAGCAGGTGTCTTCCCTCTGGAAGAGGAATGACCATGTCAGCTCACACTGTGCCGGTGCTGATGGGAGCTTTGGGATTCAGCGTGGGCAGCCCACAGCGAGCACCGCAGCAGGACGATACTTCCTGCTCTCAGGCATGCTGATGTTTTATTAAGCTTGCGTCCCTCCCCAGTGTTTCATAATTAAAGCATGGCTGAAGACACTGTTCCCTAATTCCATGGGTTTATTGTATTTATATGGTTTGCAAATGAAAAATGGGCCATATTACTGATAGATGTTTTATTTAGTGTTGCGTCTGAGTGGCGTGGATGAAAATAATTTATGTCTCAGTCTCTGGGTAATAATTCAGTGAGAGATTCACACAGGGTTTCATGTTCTATGAGATCGGTGTTGCATTTTTGCAATTATTCAAACTGTTTTATATAAAGTGAACATATTATGGAAAATAGGATTTTCCTTTCTCTTTTGGAATAAAAGACCTATGTACTATGTTCTCTATAATACTTTCACTATGTATTGCAAAACTTCCTTCTATCAGGATAATTGTGGAAAGTCATGGTGTTCAGGTGTTGACGTCAGAACCAGCAAGCAAGTCACACAGTCATACAGGTTTGGAACATCATGAGGGTGAGTGAATGATTTTTTTTTTTTGGTGAACTATCCCACAGTACTATTACTGTACATACACTATACTGTTCAAAAGTTAGGGGTCAGTAAGATACTTTTTTTTATTACATTTTTTTTATGATAGAAGACTCTTAAGCTCACTCAGGCTACATTTCTTTGATCAAAAATACAGTAAAAACTGTATCATATTGTTACAATATAAATTATTAAAATATTAAATAATATTTTCCTATTTGAATACATTTTAAAGTGTCATTTATTCCTGTGACGTCAAAGCTGAATTTTCAGAAATCATTCTATGCTGATTTGCTGCTCAAGAAACATTTCTTAATGTTGAAAACATTCGTGCTGCTTAATATTTTTCTGGAAACTGTCATACATTTTTGTCTCTAGTTTTACTTTTTGTATCTAAAACTGAAGTAACTTTTGTTTCTGGATAAAAAAAGTAAAAATGGTCTACACTGTTGTAAATGCCCTAGATTGACTGTTTATTCAACGTCATTAACGATGACGATTTTATGATGCCGTGTCATGTCCATTCACACAAAATGATCAGTAGAGGCATCCAGAGAGGTATTATCATCCTGTGCCTTTTAACAGGCTACTAATGGAATTAGCCTCTCACAGTACAGTCATGCTTTCTGGACAAAGAGTGCGTGCGTGCCTGTGTATGAAAGAGCGAGGAGCTCCGTTCAGGGCCAATGAACAGGGAACGGGTAACAGGAGGGCAGGCATATGGCCACGGGGGGTTAACGTGAGAGCTGGAGCACGGGCAGATTTCTCACGTTCACCCCCACCTACCATCTGCCACCGAACCAGACCAGAACCAAAAGAGCAGGGCAGGCCGAAAGTGGCCAGATCTACTTCAGAGAGAGAGAGAGAGAGAACTAAATAGTATTTGTTTGAGAGAGATGAAAAAAAAAGACAGACTTGCAATCTTGTGAAGTAATGGCTCTCTTCCAAAATCTAGTAAGCTGAGTATTTAAGGCAGCATGAGTGCACTCCTGCTGTTCCAAAAGGTAAGCAGCATGATTGTGCTGCCTTCTAAGAAAACTCTTTTGGCCAGTTTCTAAGGCAGTATGTCAAAGGAAGCAATGCCAAAATGCATTGAGACAATTTATCCAAGATGGTGCAAGAAATGTGTGAGAAATGTTGATTATAAATATGATTTATTTAATGCAACAAAAAAAATATGGCTAAAAAGGTACATTTAAAAATGTTTACTCAATAGTAAAATATGCTATGCATTTTTATGCTTGTTAGAGTTTCTTTAACAAAAGTCAGTTCACTCTTTAGAACTCTTCCTCTGGCAACTCTTTTCTAGTTGACAAGCATACAAGTCCAGCTCCTGTCTGCTTGAACGCTGTTAGTATATATGACCCATTAAGTCGCAGCCTATTTAGATCACTTATGAGCTTCCATTTCAGTTAACATGCTGTCTTAGAAGACAGGCGCCTATGTAGGCTGTAGACAGAAAGGAAGTTCACTTGGTTTTGGAACAGAGCCAGTTCCTTGCAGTAATTATGAATAATTTCAGCTTTATTACATACAGTTGCTCACTAAATCTTCGAGATGCTTCTCCCCATGCACTGCCTAAGACACTTGGGCAAGAAGATGTGCAATAACATTGCCCTTGCTGGATAAATGCATGAGGGTTATTTTTAGTGTGATGGGAGGCCCACAAGATTAATAAACATTCATCATCCATTTCCTCCAAATTCCTGCTCTCTGTCTTTCTCTATTGCATTCTCTCTCTCTCTCTTGCACTCTGTTTTCCGCTCTGTCTTCTCCTTTAGGACAGTGAGAGCTTTCTATCACAGTTTCCAAACACTCTATCCAGGAAAGAGGAATGGAATAAACGGTGCTTCCATATTCTATTCCTCATCCCCTCACACAGTAAAATTCAATAAAAAATAAAATAAAAAATGATACTGGATAGCAGTAGGGTTCAATCCCAGGACTGTTTGGAGATCATTTTGGTAATGATGTCTTGATTTGGCCCTGAAGCACATATGCTGATAACCTTCTCATCTCAACGGGACTAGGTCACAGAGGTCACGGCTGCTGCAGTCCTACTTACACAACTAGATTTCAACCAAGATTTGCTTCCACCTTGTAACTCATTCTGGCCAATAATTGCTGCCTGATCATCTGGTAAAGTGACCAAACCCATTTCGTTTTTTAATATTGATGTGTATGGGTGGGTAAATCTGAAATCAATGATACATGCCACAATAATAGGCTGGCGTTCAAGTTCAAGTGTAAAGTAATACATACTAATTTTCCAATTAATTATTTAATATTTACTGGATACAAATTTGTAACATTTATTAAAAAATCGAAATGGATACACATTAGAGCTAATTAATAATTTTTTTTGCAGAAAATCAGCATATTAGAATGATTTCTGAAGGATCATGTAACACTGATGATGCTGAAAATGAAGTTGCCAACACAGGGATAAATTATTAAAATATATTAAAATAGAAAAGTGCTATTTTAAATTGTAATAATATTTTACAATATCAATGCTGTTACTGTATTGAGCATAAAATACTTCTTTCAAAAACATTAAAAATCTATTGACAACAAACTTATGAACTGTAGTGTAACTAATCAATAAAAATGTCATTCATATATGGTTTAGTAATGTTAATATAAACTTTTGAGATATTTACATGCCCAGTAATCACAATTTAAAATGGTTTAGCATGTGCATGGGAGCCCAATAACTGCCTCAAACTAAGATTTTATGTTATGTACAGAGCCCCTAAAGGGACATGGTGATAAAAAAAATATGAGATGGGAATTAAAATTATATGTTAATGCTTTTGTGTTCTCTTGCAAATGCTTTGCATTCCCCAGAGAGACTTTCTGTCCACTTTTGTGTTCTTCGTGAATAAATGCAGTTTCTCGGGGGAACGCAAAACATTTGTGAGAGAACGTGAAAGCATTGACAAATAAATTTTCCTCCCATTTCATATTTTTTTCCCCTCACCATGTCCCTTTAGGGGCTCTAGTTATGTTATAAAGGTATATAGATTGTCCATGGGTGTGTTTGAGGCTAACTTTAATCCAAATGTCTTTCATGCAAAATAAATATCTTACTCAAGTTTCATAATCGGACTATTCAGATTTCGGCAATGTCCTGCAAGAGTCCTCGGTGAGTGTCAGATGGTTCCATCTTTCAGCAGAATTAATGAATTGGTTATGGATGATAAAATGAAACCACAAATTCTTTCCAGGGTCTAAAAATATTAGGAGTGACCATGGAACTTTTAGTACAGAACAAATTCGTCCTGTAACAGCAAACACATCACTATGTCTATTTTATAGAGGGACATCACACCTAAATCTCGGGAGAAAATCCTCTCTTACACATCATTAAACATCCACAAAACGTTACTTTTTGCTGACAAATGTTGCCAGACCTGGCAAAATATGCATTGCATGCTGCATGTGGAAGATTATTTCGCACCATTCCAAACAATTCCAGTTCTTTCCAGTGAAGGTTATTAAATATTTTCAGCTTGGCAATGATTAAAAAAAATGACATCACAAACTCCAAAATCAGGCCATTCTGACAGGCCCTAATAATATTGAATTATGGAGATATTTCAACATATTACTTTGAGTGAAATAATGTATTAATGTGTCTTCTGCATGTGTGTTTGATGACAGGCAGCGGGACCCTGAGGGAGTGTGAGAGTCCACGGCCCGACACACACTGAGATAAATTGCTCTCACTTCAGTGACTGTTATTCATCGGTCAGAGGTTGGGAAGAAGCGCTGTGATGGTACCACAGTACAGTTATGGTTTCAAATGGTAATTATACCACATACCAGTACTTGTGGTATATGGGCAGATGACATGGCATGTCATTTATCTTATATTTTCATTGTTTGGTTGGAAACGAAACAATAAAAAATAAATGTATTCAAAAACTTCTTTTTTTTTTCTTTTCTTTTTTTTAAATCTGAATTGTCAGCATCATTACTCCGGTCTTCAGATGATCCTTCAGAAATCATTCTAAGATGCTGATTTGCTGCTCAGGAAACATTTCTGATTATCAGTGTTGAGAACAGCTGTGCAGCTTAATATTTTTGTAAACTTTTTAGGATTCTTTTATATATTGGAAATAGAAATATTTTGTAACATTTACTCTCACTTTAGTGTTTAGTTTAGTTTAGATGTAGTGTTTGGTTTAGATTCGTTTAGTGCATCCTTACTAAATAAAACTACTTTTTCTTTAAAAAAAATAAAAGAAATCCATGTTCATTTGTCAACTACCCATATACATGTACCATGGTACTGAATGATTACCGTATCTATGTACTATGGTATTTACATGGTACAGCATCATGGTACTTTTATGCAGTTCTGTTATCTTGTAAATAATCATCTTCTAGTTTACCTAAAGTTCTCTTCTACTGAACTCTGTTCTACTACTACAAGACCAATCTATTTTAATCTACAGAGCACCACAAGACAAACTACACTACTCTATTGACTTTAAAAAAGCTTGAACCTGTAAACGTGTCTACAGACGTGGATGGAGCCGGAGTCTGGGGTTCTGTGATAGGCTGGACCGACTCTGAGTCTGGGGGTGGTGTTTTGGATGTAGTTATAGACATTGGTACAGTGGCTGGGTCAAGCATAACTGCTAGTGTTGGCACTGAGGATAAAAAAAAACATTACAGCCTGTTGAGACCAAATTTTTCTGACAAATGGTAAAAAAAATTTAAAAAATCACAGGTCTTGTCTACTGGCAAATGGCACCAAGTAATATTTTCAGGTCTTGGACTTGGCTCGGACACCAACTTGCGATGTTGAAGATTTCAGTAAAAGCGTAGTTTTTGGTTTCCGACAACATTGTCATATACCCTATTTACCCAACATTCTTATTAAATAATTCCACAACCGAAAGGGTCAGAAATAAGGTTTACAGAGATGAAGTGAGTAGTAGGTTTACAGAGATGAAGTGATCTCAAATTAGTATAGTAAAACAGCTTATATGCAGCTGATGTAAAATGTTCATCTCATGCGAGTCTAAATCATTTGAAAAACTGTACCACTCTTTAGATGCAAAACCTAGTGATATCTGCGTCACTAAAAACGGGAAACACTTCACCTTTAAACAAAACCTTTAAAAAAAAAATACTGAGTGCACCTTAAAGATGAATCTGACTCTGTATTCCTCATGAGATCAGTCATCGCCTCAGATTTCCAAAAAAACAGCATTAAACCACCAGAAAGGGGCAGAACTGCACTGAAATCTCCCATAACCTTGAGCACACCCTCATACATCACAAGCCAGCATTAGAATGCTTTGCGTCTTACATCACATGAAACATTTATGAAGTAGAAAACTGTGGAAAAATGCATCACGCCATCAGAGTTCACAGTGACAGTTAAGGGACGGATCATAACCGACGTCTTGTTAATGACATGAAATAAAGAGGCCAAAAAGAGTGATGGCAGCAAGAGCGAAAACATGAAAACAACAGTCAGCGTATTCCGTTAGCATGCCACTTACTGCCAGACGTTCCCGATGCCTCACCTGCAAACACAAAGAGAGGAAGATAAAACAAATGAGAGAGTTTTACTCCTTTATTTTCGAAAACACTCTTGTGGGTTTATTTTATTATTTCTCTACCACTCTGGAGCACATCTAAGATTAAAAAATACAGAAGCCTGCCTCGCTCTTGCAGGCAGTGAGCGTTCAGTAGCCATGAACTGTACATTCCTACTATTCGATATGCCTATCTTCTTTTTATTGCGAAGTTACTTTGAAAGCTTTGTGCTATTCTACTTTCCTTAGCAAGTGAAGATGCCCCAGTTTACTACACTGTACGTAAATCATATCTTCTTCTCAGGTGTGTGCGCGTGTCTGAATACAGCAGGTGCATTATTCTTACAAATGTTCGGGGAGCCGTTGGGTGTGGGCAGGTAGGAGCCGGGCTTCCAGGACTTGGCTTTGAAACCTCTCTCACAGGCCGAACAGTCTTGTCCAGTGGTGTTGTGCTCGCAGTCGCACTGAAGGGTCCCGTCACGGAGGGAGCACTGACCGGCGTGGAGGTTACACTTACACCTGTGAAAACAGGGAACAGCGGACAATTAACACGCTTGTTACATCGCAGCCACAGGCAAGGGGCGAAAGCTGCAGCAGCGAGGACGATTCCTTATATTAGTTAGGGTCACCCGAGGTAGCTCATTAGCTCACCTACTTGGCTTAAGAAACCAGCTAGGCTAATTAGTGGAGCCAGACACCATCGCGCACGACTAAAAACAGGACCTGTAGGGAATATTGGGGATTCTACAGATCTTTACATCATGGCTGAGTAGGTAAAGAGAGGGGTTTTGGGCCAATGAGATTTCACTGTGGCCAGGGCTATCCGTATCCAGTATACACCGCTGGTTCAGTCCCGCTGGTTTTGTTGCTTATCACGGCCAGTTTGGAAAAAAATCTCGGATTTAAGGCAGTGATTTTATTGCTGGAGATAAGCAGGAAAAATGTCTTCCCTCTATATTTTTTGGTTTGTTTTCCAGTACAAATACATTTAACAAATCAATATACATTACTTGAGAAGCAAAATTACATAAGATAACAAGTCTAGTTTTCTGAAAAATGTATAAAAATTAAGTGACTTTACTCTAAACAGGGGAAAATGTCTGCCAGGAAGGTAAGAAATATAAACTTGTTTTCAATGTGAATTGTTTATTTTTCTTACTATACCCCACTGGCAAATATATATTTATAAAACGGTTAGTTCCAATCCTTGATTCTGATTGGTCAATAACTGTGTTTTATTCAAAATAAAACATGGCTATGGCCACTTCACCCAACGGTTCTATGTATCACTACAATACTCCTAGCAACCACCCTTAGCAACTTAAACACATGTTACAAAGTTGAATAGATACATATTTTTCGGCTTTAATTTTTTTTGTGTGTGGTAACCGTTTTTTAAAAGCAATAAGGTACTCGAGGCAAGTGCTCTATTACTTATTCACGATACAGCACAGCCTCTCGTACCTTATTGCTTACATATACTATATATAGAGAGAGAGAGAGAGAGAGACTTTTTTCAGAAAATAAGACTTAATATCTTAAGTAAAATGCTTCTCAAGTAAATATGTCTGGATTTTGTCATAATGCACTGGCATGTTTTGTTTTTAGTATAAAGTTCAAATCAGGTAAGAAAATCTGCCAGTGCAGTGTTGTTATTGTAACTATAAGGGGGGGGTTCCTTTACTGGAAAACAAGTGAAACAAGTCATTTTTTATGGTGTGTGGTCCTGAAAACTTCTGTCCACTCTTCTAGATATTAGTGTGACATTAAAGTCTATTTTGTTACTTTGCTAGATGATTTGCTTGATGTTTCATCATTATCAACTCTTCATGACCCATGTTTGTAAAGCACTATAGAGGCTGTTTGTGTTTGTTGTAGATGCGGGTGAGTTTGATTCTTTTTGTCTCTGATGTTGGAGATAAAACTCTGGGATCTGTGGGGACAGTAAACAGCTTCCGTCTGCTCTACTCCAAATATAGCAGCCATCTACTGGGGGGAAGGGAATACCTCGAAAAAGATGGAACGAACAAAAGAGAGAGAGAGAGAGAGTGAGTAATGATTATCGCTAGTAATGAGAATAAATGGGGGATATTGAGATGGCCTTGCCTTGTCTCTCCTTATCGGTAGCTTTATAAGAAAAATCTGCAGTGCTCCACAAAATGTTGCTTCCCTCCTTTGAGTTTATGAGGAATGCTCTGGCTATCTGACAGCTGAGTTTAAGGATAGTTGAGATTAAAGGTCTGGGGAGGGAAGCAGGTTAGTATGGAAATGACGACTTTTGCAATTACAATCTCTCTAATCAAATGAGTGTGTAAAGCCCAATGCTTCGGATTTTTTTTTCATCCTCACTAGAGTGAACAGCAATCCATTTGCATGAAATATTTATGAAGCTGACCTATATATTTCCATGCGGACACCCCATAACCAAACCTTGTATTGCCGTATAATGAGGTCATACCTCGCCCTCTGAAGTTTCCCATGAAAAAAGTAATGCTATGCCAACATACGAAAATCCAGAATAAAATGCTGGTTTGTGCCTTGCTAGATTGCTGTAAACCTATTTCTTGTTTGCATGTTTTAATGTTTTTTTCCCATTTAAGCATGAACATTTTGAAATGTAAAATCCAAAACATTTAAAATGAAACTCTGTTAGTGCATGTTAGAAATCAGAAATGCTGAGAGAACATTGTTTTTTTTTCATCATCAAACCAAACCTGGTACTTCAGTCAACAAAGTTTAAATCCCGTCTGGCTAGCGTCCTTCCAATATTGTTTATGCATTAGGTCAGTAGGCGGAGAGTAGACGGTCTTTTATGGCTGTTCAAACGCATTCGACCATGAGTGTTTACACTGTGAAAGCAATACGGTCAAATAAGTTTTCAACTACCTCTGGATGTGGTTGAAAATGGACAAGCTCAAAACAGGGCTCTCAAGAGTGGTCTTTTGTCACGCCCTCCCGCCACACATTGTATTTCTCACGCGGAAAAACTATTTATAATATATTTAATATGCCGCAATACCCAAAATTTCTCTGGCCGCGCCGCTCTCACTATGGAACCGGTAAGAATCAAGCGCGTGACTCAAGCGCGTCTTAGCCTTAACTTATCCTGGCCATGCATGCATTAATCAATGCATCTGTCTTTCAAAGATGTCAGGTAAAAAGCAATTATGAGCAGAAGATCAAAGTACATTGCACATTAAATCCCCAAAAGGTTGATTACAATGTCCATGAATACCAATTTTCCTAAATAATACAACCAATTCTATGTTTATGGCATATATGAGACATTCATCCATGACATGGACAGAATACTACTCCGTAATGTATTTTTACTGTTACTGAAATAGATTTTAAATGAACATCCAGATGGGTTAAATCATTGTTAACATTCAAATTTGTATTTAGCAATTATTAATAACAACAACAACAAAAACACTAGTAATAATATTAGTATTATTGGGGGGGGGGGGACATGACACTGGCCAGGCTTAAACCTGCATCCACATCAGGTATTGTGCTACTGTGCCACACCTCCATCACTGTAACTTTAAATATATATATCTGTTTCCAACCTGTCTGTTTCCACACCCTCTCGTTTACTACATCTCAAACATGAGTGATAGTGGAGAGTGTGATTTTACTTAATTTCATTTACTTTAATTAGGTCTTCCTTCAAAAGCCTGAGGAAACAGTTAGACTTCTACCATACTCTTGAGGCCTTTAAGCCGTAATTAAAACCCAGTGTCAATCACATACTCATTCATTTGGCTGTTTCTCCAAGACCAAGTGCCTATCAAGCTCCTATCATGACAAATTAATCAGCGGCGGACCACTTCGTTTCACAGATCCGCGCCTTAAGGGAGACCTCTCTACTTTTGAGAGACAGCGCAGGATCTCAAACGAGCGTTAATCAATTAAAGCATGGCAGGGTCTTATATCAATTTCTGACCAAATCCAGTGAGTGGGCTTTACAATCCTCTTATGTACAGATTGAAATTAGGACTCACCCTGTGAGGAGCGATGAGAAACGGATGAGAATGAGTCTTTATAATGTAGAGCACCGCGAGCAGATATAGATGTGTTCTCAAGAGCGTCTTGCTCCATGTGTTTATTTTGCTTGGATTGCATATTTGGGTGTTGATTCATCTATGGGCACTTTTGTGTTAAGTTTTTTTGATTTATTATAAGTCACATTTAAACTGTCTGTATCATGTGCACTACTGGTAAAAAGTGAGGGGTCAGTAAGAACTTTATTTTTATTAATGAATACTGTTCTTCAATGATATATTAATTATTATTATTAATTAATACTGTTATTCAGACCCAGAAAGTCATTTTAAAAATGAAGAGATTGATTCAATCATAAAACATTTCACAACTGAAAATGATTTTTATCATTGTTTTAGGACAGTTACAACCCTCAGCTGTTACATCATTTTAACCACAACCAATTTGCAATTAATTGTTTTTTATAAAGTTTGCAACTTCAGAAGTGTGATGTGTCAAGAAAAATATAAGTAAATAATATAACTGTTACTTTTATGGCATTATGTTTTATCATTTCCAATCAAGGTTTAATTTTGTCAAATTCTGCAAAAGTGTGAAAATATAATTGTGTGTATTTGTATTTTGTCACGTATGTATTTTTGTTTACATAAAAATGTTTGTTATAAAATTAGCACTATAGCAAGACAAAGGAGTCAGAAATAAAAAAAACACTGTGGTGGATATGTTCATGAAGTAGATAGAAAAACTGCAGAAATGATGGAAGTGATCAATATTTATACATATTGTCAGACATTTTCAGACTAATATAAGGTGAATGAAGAGTGTTTTAAGAGACTTAACACATGAAAGTGTTCTTAGTCAATGCAACACCCAATGAAGGTGCATTCAGCACACTTAAACATGTGTTAAATCAGGACTTGCATCTCAAACAAAGCCAGATGAAAACGGCACAGTCGCACCAGCGACTAATACAGGGCAGCTGTGGGAATCTAACATGCCACGAAAAAAAAAACAGCGCTTGAAGTGATTCAAGCCCTTGGCAAAAACAACCCTAAAAAGAAATCTGTCTGGTTTGACAGCTGAATAAATGCCTGCTGGCGTTTTGTAAATGTGCATGGATAGTGAGTGTGAAAACTGCAAGAGATACGGACACTAGCTTGCAGATTGGTATGCATTCCTCATCATCATGAATATTCTAAATTATTGACACATCACCACAAAAAAAAGCCAAGTAGACAGGAAGGTCTTGTGATTAAAAACCAAGGACAGAAGAAATCATTTGTGATGCTGTTAAGGACAGAGAGGGCAAGGCCATTTTGCTCTTATTAAAACGCTGGCATTATAGGGTGGATGAACCCGTGTGCATTTTTAGCGCAGAATGCAGCAAACCAGGCAACCTCTCTGCAGGTTTCAGGAGAACAGCAGGAGGCTTCCTGGGTCTCGGTATGGAGGCGAAGTACAGGCATCTTATTCTGGGGTGAATCTGTGTCGATTCAGGGCAGCTATATCCAGACACCGCAGGGCTGGGACCCCACTGCTCGGGACAGGAACAGATCTCATGGGCACGCTTGCTGCCAGGCTCTGCTGTTGGGATAGGATCAAACCCCTATCTGGCCATCTGTGACTGGAGAATCAGGAGTGTGTGATAAACATATGGCCCTTAATGCTCCGGCAAAACAGAGGAGCTAAAGGAGTGCGCCAGTACTAACTTACTCAGCTGTTGTGGATTCTTCTCAAACCTTCAGACTGTGAGCTACAAGTTGCGTTGGAAAGGCCTGGGAAAATGTAGCCTTCACTTTCAATGTAGATGTGTAAAACATCAAATAATTAGGGAATTTCAGTTGCAGTTCTGGGATAATTGCTGATCTAGGTTCAGTTTCCCGCACCCTAATCTAATTGAAAAGAAGGGAATAGTTGACTTGTAGTTTGCATGCACAGAATCACACACACAAAAATATAAACATAGATGATGATGATGATGAATCTGATGGAAATAAATTCACCGAGCACATCCCTTGAACTGTATCTTTATCCTAACTTAAAGTTTTTTGTCACTGGATTCATTGGATTTTCAAGTCATTGGATTTTTATTTATTATTCAGGTTGGATATCTTGCTGATAAAAGAAAAATCATGCATATACGTCTCCTTGAGTCGATTAATTATCATTTGGACTTGCATGTCATCATTTTTGTAAATAAAAATAATGACAAAAATATTTGCCTAGGATGTGTTTTGTATGAGGTGTGAACAGTGTATAGATAGCATATGCAACTTGAAGGTTTTACAGATATGGCAGGAAATCTTTTTTAATTGATTTTACAGAAAATGAGATCGAAGGGGACACATTCACCTACAGTAGACTTCATAACTTTACCCTGCAGTTGGTTCACCATCCAACCCCCTATGAAACTGCTGTAAGTGCAATTTCTGCACAACGTATGGTGACAAATGGAATTACAACTTTAGTTATTGTTTCCAAAGAGGTTTCTAAAGGGTTCACATTCAACGAATTTATAGATCATAAACTTCGTCATAAAACCATAAGACATGGTCCCTAAACGGGTCAAAGTGACCCGAAAATATTAAAATTACACTTCTTAATTTTTTTGTCCAAAAAGCTTATATAATTTCATTTTGATAATATTTGTTGTCCTGCATTATAAATATGTTCAAATCTTACCACTTCAGATCTGTGTGTTGTCTGCATTGTCACTGGTTGATTGTTATTTTATTGAAAATTGCGGAAAAAAACATTTCCCCATTATATGTGTTCTGCATTGGGTATATTCTATGGTCTCATGATCCCTTCATGACTGTTTGTGTTCTGGTTTATGCCAGTGTTTTTTGTAAGTAAAAAAAATTCCAATTATACCCAATTCCCCATTCATTCCTATGGGAGTCAAATTGACCCCAAGGGAATCAGTGAAGAGAGAAAGTAGTTTGCAATTTTTTTTTAATTGATCAAATTAAATTAAAACAATTGAGAGCTCTAGTTTAAATAAAAAGTGGTAAAAATCTGTAACAAAATAATAATGATAATATCACATGAACATGTTTAGAACTCTACCGAATGTAATTCTCTGCCTGGAGCCCCCTTTTGACGGGAGTTTAAACCTGCCATTGCTTAGGTAATGAGGTTTTGGATAAATCTGCACAACTAAAGACAAGTGTGACGCAATTCTCCCCAGGGTGTCGTTGAGGAACATTTATAGAATATCATTATGAGCATTTATGCCTTTATGGGATGCGGCGGCTAGATTTCTTTAAAGATTTGTTTAAAAGCGTCAAAGTCTGGTGCAAATAACAGGAGCACGGCGCACTGATGAATAAATAGCAGTGGCACTAAACAAACACAGATAGACAGATAAAAGGCTGCCGCTGGAGTCCGTTGCTCTGAAGCAGCTGGAAGCTGCTGTTAATGGGAGCTTGATTTATTTTTCCCACAGTCCTCTCTCACGAGACACCCTGACTATTTATTCTCATTTGCACAGAGGCACTGCCAGGCTCATCATGAGGCACTTACGCAAACAAAAACGGATGGAGGAAAGACGAGGACAATCGGTGCCCGGAGAATCACCTCGGGCCGGCCTAGATTGGTCATTATCATTGTACCCGACTGACTTATTACCTCCATTTTGAAGAGGACTGAGGAACAGCGCTGGAAGAGAATGTGGAGAAAGAGTGGCCATTAGTGAACGGTAATGTGTGAACGTCTCCAAATAGGCTGTCCGGCCCATGAACTTGGGGCTTTTTGAGAAAATGACCCGCTTTGTTAACAAGCTCAACGTCTTGAGCCACATACACCTTTTATTAGCAACGCCCCCCCCCCCCCCCCCCTCCCCCTCCCCCTCCCATCCTTTATGGGCAAGAGGTACAAATTGAACATGACAGCTCTCCAAAAATAAGATGCAGCTCAGTTTACACGGTGTTCAGGCAGCGGATATTGATTTATAAGAATCGCTCACTATAGACCGATGTGGGTAATTGCCTTCAAATGGTCTTTTCTTTTCCTCCACAGGACCCTGAAAGCCGTGCCCTCCTCTAACGATGCCTGATTCAGACTCCTCCGGTGGTCCGCCTCTCACAGAACTTCCTCGCCTCGCAAAGACGCCTGTATTCATATTCCTTATTATCGGCTCTCCAGCCCCTTCCCACATTTTTTAAGTATGGCAGCAAAAAAAAAAAAAGGTCAGCCCCACAATAGCGGATCTGTGGGTTAAAAGGCAGTCACGGGGAGTTCGTTTCTGAATGTCGTCTTTTATTTTTCTCTGCCTTTTTATTTTTTTCCTAGCCTGTGCCAAGGGAGCGGCTAATGAAAAATGCCCCGCTGTTTCCTCCCAATGCCCGAGAGAGCAGCCCATACAATAGTAGCACTGAAGGGAGGCAGCAGGCCAGAGATCTCTCCTCTACAGCCCCGTTCCCCATCCTCCACGTAGAGGATTTGCAGTTAAAAGGTTGGAGAGACATGGGAGAGAGAGCGCTCCCCATGAAGCGAAAGGCCCTTCCTGTACCACAGCTACTGATTCGCAGACGACCTTGAAAGCTTTGGCACCGGCAGCTCCTGTAAATTATTCACACAGGATGCAGAAAAGGGCTTCTTTTGCACTCCTGCTCGAAAGGGCGGAAGCCCAAAGCGAGCACCGCCGCCTCTCACGTGGAAGACACGGATTAGCGGCACGGAGACGGCGAGGAGAGAAGACGGAGAGAGAGAGACAGAGAGTGGTCCTGTGCACATCAAAAAAAGTTGAAGGAGAGAAAGAATAAGGGAGGTCCCTTCATAATTAATTTCTCCCCCCCACGGAAACATCGCGATGGGGCCAATTATTGCCAGAATGTGACTCCATCGCCTGCTGCGTCACTGTCCACAGAGCTCTATCCTTTAGGCATTCTCGTGATGCGGAATACAGTGAGATGGGCACACAGTTGTCTTCAGAGCGCAAATCAAGCTGCTCGGTATTTAAGAACTAATTCTGTGCGATCTGTCCTTTCATAAAATTGCATATCTGTGGAGATCAACCTCTGTTAGTGACAGCACTTTAAAGTAGTAAAAAATCTATTTCTGTGACTTTCAGGAAAAATATTTTACGTGTTTATAATATGACCATTTCCATTTTGCATCCTGATATGATGTTGTGCTTAACTCTTTCACTGTCAGCGTTTTTGAAAAAAGTGATTTTGATCATTTTCACAAAAGCTTTGTTTGTGGCCCCCAGAATATTTTGCTGCTTGAATATCTGAACATGCAATTTATCAAAAGAAAGAATAGACTTAAAAAACAAACAAACATTTATTCTAGCTTCATGCATTCTTTTTTTTATCAATACTCAATTAGGTCTAATGTGGGCAAGTTTCATAAAAAAAAAAGTAACATTTTGAGCAAAATGTTTTTTGTCAAGACTACGTCTGGATCGAATTCAGAATGATGATCAAAACACAGACAGAGTAGATCGAGTCCATCAACACCCCCAAAGCTTCACAGTCCTAAAGCTCGACCTGGGTCGACATTTCATTCTGTAACATTAGGCAGTTTTGATTGCTCTTTAATGTTGATGATTGCGTTATTTTACATATGCATCTGCTTGCATAGGCTATGGCTTATTTCTGCTTCTTCTTCACATGTTTTTTTTATCAGAAGATACTCTTTCAGAATACAATACAATACAATATACTTTATTGTCCACTTAGGGAAATTTGTCTTGGGCTCAGTGTATGCTGCATTTCCAATAAGAATAAATAAGTAAATAGATAAAAATGTATAAATAAATTCTACCTCAGTCATTGAATAAAACTGTCACATGTATCTCACCTAAACAATCCATACAGTCAAACAATACACATGAAACGGTTGTCATCTAAAAAAAAGGCCACTGTTATCGCACAAATAGAGGAGTATAGACCTTAGGACCAACAATAAAATAACAATATACACCAACAAATAAGAATTATAATATAAAGCAATACATAATGTTAAGTAATAATGCAAACCAGAGACAAGGCCATTGTCCTTGACATTCAAAAGTCTAATGGAAACAGGCACGAAAGAGTTTTTAAACCGGTTCAGTCGGCATTTGGTCACTCTATACCTTCTTCCTGAAGGCAGAAGCACATATTCAGGATGAAGGATATGAGAAGGATCAGCCAGTATCCTTTGCACCCTTATGTACACAGACTGCTCATATAGTGTTAGGAGTGATGGATGGTCTTTCCACTCCACAATTTTCATGGCAGTAGATACGTAATAGCGACCCCTACCGTATAACAGTGAAAACACGGAAAGCCGTACATTTCCGTCAATGGCGGAAAAGTTAAAAACACACGTACTTAAAGTTAAAAACACAAAGTTTCGTTTACAGAAGGTGGATGCAGTGTAAAGTGTGCATGTCAGCTCTGGATTTTAGCACTTTTAGAAACAACTTTTCACTATGGATGTGTGAATCTTACAATTAGAGTCATCAGAAATCGCTCTTCCGCAGGTCATGGTGTGTATGATGTTATGTGTGGGCAAAGAGAAGCATTTAATGAAGCACATGTATTGGTGCAGGAGGGATTGGGCCAGTCGACTGAACAGGAACGTCCCGCTGTGATGGCGTTGCACTATATTAAGTCCCCATACAGAATGGCCGGATTAAAATTTGATGAGCGATGGCGTTCTGATGAAAAATTCTGTTTGCCTTCCTGGGACACCCCCTTTTATTCTGCGCCCCTAGGGTGAGGATCTGGGCAGCGGAGATATTTACGCCCGCGGTGCTTGCTTTCAGGGAGGCCGAACGACCCTAATAGAATTTCAAAGATCCCCTTGCGAATGACAAACTGAGGGAGGACAGTTTTCTGTTGTTCCCTCTTTCCCTTTGCTTGTGCTTTCTGCCTCCCTGATAACCTTTTTAAAATGTTTACGAAATCGTAGTATCTTACACTGTAGGGAAATCCTGTCAAATTGACAGTAAAATGTGCAAGAAATTCAGCGTACAAAATATTTGCAACATTTTAACCATTATTGGAATTAAAATTTTTGTCTATTTAACTGAACATATTAGGGAAAAACGCTTTTTTCACAGAGTCATTTTATATTCTTTCCCCTTTACAGACATAACAATCTGTCGTTTGAAGACGTTGTTTCATCTTTATCTTAATGAGGTAAATACCTGAGCATTACACTATGAACCTTTTGTCAAAGAGATACTGGAAGCTCACTTTCATGTCATGTTCGTGCTTGGAGTCTAACAAGATATACAGCATAATTAGACAAGCTGATTGTGACATTGTTTCTGAATGTGTATTATTATGTATTTCTGAGTAAACATGAATACATTTTAGTTAGGGCTGTCAAAGTTAACAAGTTAAATCAATTCCTGTCATTACTGCATGTTTGAACATTATAACCATTTCTTTCTTTTCTTTGAAATGAACTAATCAAAACCTTTGGAACTGGTCACAGCATGTGAAACACCAGTGGAGGACTGCAGACCACCAGTAAAAACAACTTTACACATGTTAGAGCAAGGTTGTGTATTATTCAGTCTTTGCACATTTGCATTGAGTTTCATGTTTGCGTTTCCCATTCGCTTGGATATAGTTAGAGAAATATATTTTTTGTGCTATTGAGATGAGTTGAGATCACTTGTACTTTTAATCGCCAAACCCAATAAGTTTAAGCCTATAATTTTAAGCCTTTTATTTCATGTTATTAAATGAAAATAGTGTTAGATTGTGATCACATTGATTTTAATTGACTGACTTTCCCAAATGCAGATTTTTTCTTGTGGAGTCAAATTTGAGGTATATATTTATGCAGGAAATTTCAGAAACAAAAGCTCAAAAAGTTCAGGCTGTTAATGGCTGATTGTATTATACATATTCTGAATGTCGTGAGGTGGGGTGGGGGGGCTTTGAGGGGTTTTTCGATTTTCATCCATCATAAAAAGTGATGGCTGGGCTCAGGGTAAAAGGCATGGGTTAATTTAATCATACACAGCCACGAGAGTGCATCATTAGTCATACAATACCCACTTCTGTGCGGAAAGATGGATGAAAACAGACTCTGGTGGATGGGTTAGCCAGATCAATGCATATGTAAACAGACAAGTATTCGGCCGCAAACTAGAATGAAAAAGAATGTTGGTTGATTCTTTGGGTTGGGTTATTGGATGGCTCTGGCTTGATCCAGCTCTTACATTCAGTACGTTTGAATGCTGGCTTTGAAGGTGCCTTTTGATTGTCAGGTATAGATGTCAATACTTTGGGTGAAAAAAATCTTCAAATATCAAACTTATTTCAAAGCTTTCTTATATAGCTTTGATGCAAAATGCGTCAATATATTGTATTTTCATTTCACAAGTCTTGCCTTAGCCATGAAATTGCACTTTGTACTTTTATCAAATTTCCAACTTCTCACCACCTGGGATTGTAGAAAACTCGGTAACATTCATTGTAGGATCCAAAATCGTTTAAAAGTGGAGTGAGTAATTGCTGCGGTAGCTACTAGCGCCAGATAACAGAATAGCAAAAATATTTTAAAAAACACTTAATATTTGCAGCGCTTCAGCTTAATTCACTGAAGTTTAACAGGTTTTGAATGCAATAAAATAGATAATACATTTAAGTCATTGTCATTCTTTAAGGAATTTGTATAGAATTATAAGGAATTCGTATATACACATATATATATATATATATAATTCTGCCCTCTTTTTTTGGTGTCTTCCTCTTTGTTTTGTTTTTAAATTGCCTGTGCATACATTTTCTGGATTCCAAGGCAGATCACACTATAAATAAAGACGTAATCACTTATTTTAATTTCCTCCGTGTTTACTTTCGTATGACATCGTGCTGCGTGACATCGTTTTATTGTTCTTTTGCGCATGCAGATCAGTTCTGGACCATGATCTGTTCACACTGGAATCTGATATTGACCAAATTTAAAACAACAGTGTGAACAGGTATACAAAAAAAAATCTGATCTGAGCAATAAATCTGAATTGCACTAAGGCTCGCGGTGTGAACATAGCCAAATAGACCACAGGGGCTTGGGAGACCATGCCATCTGAATTTTGCACTGCCAATAACCCACAGTATTTTTTTTTTTCACTCTTACTCTGTGTTTAATAATATATATTTGCATATGTTACAGCAGTGAGCATGCAGGAAGAGAGGAAGCAAGCCTGAGTTTGCGCCCCTGGCCGCTTTGCTAATGTAACCTTAGCAGAGGAGTAACTCAGGCCAAGGACTCATCTTTGATGGTCAGCGCTGATGGTGTTCGGCTTTTTAGAAGCAAACTCGCTGAGCTCCTGTGGGAATACTGTAAGAGCAGCTCTGCCAAGACCTGAGCATTTATAATACATTCTCCGCTCTGCTTCTAACTGTACCGACGTATTGCTAGCATAATCTTCACCTAAAAGTAGGGCAAGTATTACATCACACTGCAGACAAAAGCAAAAATTGCAGATCACACATGCGCCCACGCAACGCAGTGTGGTGAAAATCATGATCAAATACACCAATGATGTTTGAATGGAACTGAAGACATAAATAGTGGGCATTTGAAATTTGCCTGTGAAATGATTCCTCTCTCTTGAGCTGGCTGAATTCACTATTCTTGATTGCTGTTAGGGTTTGAGAGTTTTAACAAATCCATAACGCTAAATATCAAACTTGTGTACAATGGAAAAAAATCGGAAAAAAAGAAAAACATACTTATATAATGTTAATATAACAATTTTAAAGTGCAAAATCTGGTTTGTACCTTTATAAGTGACAGTGACAAGCACCAAAAAACACAGGTGGTAATGAGAAAGCCACATGTAGAATCAAAGCTCATCACAGGCTTTTCCACAAGCTGAGGTAAATACTAGTGTATAGAAGGGGTACAGTGTCATGCACACTGTACACCTAATGCAATAATGCAATAAACATTAAAACCCTAATGTACAAAATACAGACATTTCAATGAAAACCTAAATGAAATTGGTGTCAATTTAAATTTTTTCTCAGTAAATTATAAGATGGCTTTCTTACTTCCAACAACTGCGATTGTAAAAATATTTCACTGTAAAATGACATGAAATGCCCTTTTAGATTGATTAGTTTCCGTTAACTAATTAACAGGTTGTACCGTACCGTACACATATCACGGGTTACACAAATATATTACACAGGACAACTGTTTTCAACATTGATAATAAGAAATGTTTCTTGAGCAGCAAATCAGCATGTTAGAATGATTTCTGAAGGACCATGTGACACTGAATACTGGAGTAATGATGCTGAAAATTCAGCTTTGATCACAGGAATAAAAAACATTTTAAAATGTATTTAATTAAAAAACAATTATTTTAAATTGTAATAATATTTCACTGTTTTTACTTTTTTTTTCTTGCCACCTTGTTGAACAAGAGAGAATTCTTTCAAAAAATGTTACCGACCCCAAACCTTTGAAAAGTAGTGTAAAAGTGTCCATATTTGAAAAACTTAAAAATAACATGAGTAGCATATAATGAGTATACTTACTTGGTATACTACAGGTTACCGTGTTGTGTTATTAATCACATGACATATTTATAAGTTATAAGTGTGCAAAATTTGTATGCAGGCAGTGCAGGCTTTTGGACAATGCTAACCAATAACCAAACAGCTATTTAACTTGGTCTGGCTCCATTGTGATATGTAACATCCACTTTTCACAATCCAATCAGTTCCCTGTGGATGAAATCAAGTCCTGTTTTGCATTTTCACCTAGAAATATGTTACATTACAGAAGTAAAATGGTTTGAGAATGACTATTCAAGTTGATTTTAAGAAGCTAGATGGCAATATCCACACCAGCATCCAGAACACAACATGTGCTGGTGTTTTCAGCAGGGATGCCGAGGATGGGCAAACGATGGCCTGTCAGGTCATTCACGGCACAGTGCACTGTAGACACTAAGCAACTGTCAGCACGTCTGTATATTGACAGATCCCAGCTGAACAAAGTAACACGTCAAAAAAGCTTTGCCGATAAGATAGGCGTATGACTGTCTACGTGATTTACAGATTCGGACTAGTTATACTGCCGGGAGACCATACCATAGTACCATAGCATTCCTTATGAAAATTAACTATGGTTTTACTACAAATAAAACCTTTTTTTATTTTTATTATAGTTAAACCAAGGTTACCACAAATTAACCATGGTTTTGCTACACCATGGTATTTGTGGTAAAACAAATGGCCAATAAAACATGGTTAGTACACTTTTACTATAATAAAACCATGGCACATTTTTGTAAGGGATTTTTGCAAGACCTTTGGAGTAAGATGTAAATAACATTAATTTCAATATTATAGTATATTTCTGTGTAACACCTAACAATCTTTTTTACTAAAACGGTACTTTTATAAATGCCCTATAATACTGAAATTCATCTGTCTTTACATGGTACTCAGGACCACCATGGTACTTTTTTGTAAGAGTTTGCTCATACCAATGCCAAACCAGCACTAACTAGCATAAATCAGTCTAGAGTAATAAGGAAATTCATCAGGGTCAGAGGGTATTTCAGTGTTCTTCACTGTTTTTATATGATCTCACGTGCATATTGACCTTAGAAACGAATGTTTCAGTGAAAAGAAAGACGGGCCTGACAGCACCTGACTCGTGTCGTCTGATCTTCCCAAACTGTCCCGCTTCAAATTGCCAATGTTCTCTTTTGACAAGACCTGCCAATGTCTCTCACACCCTTTCTGCCAGTCTTAAACCTTAGATTCAGGGCTCAGGTGCCTCTCAAACAGCACAAAAATTGCATTACGAATCAAGAGACGCCAACTGATGTCCAGAGTTTTCACTTCCTTTGGAGGCCACCTTTCTGACAGACTGACATTTTCCTAATGGGACCGATGAAGGAGGTGAATGAGGGTCAGACTGAATAAATGATCCTGCCCAGATCTCAGACACATCTTGCCAATCTCTCTGTCCATGATCATGAGGCCAAAGCTGACTTTACCCATCAGACCCCTGCCACAGGACCTTGACTACTAAATATCAACTAACACAGATGAACTTTGCATATCACAACCTGAAGCGTCAGTGCAAAGGTCCCATTTGTATGGCTGTGTTTGGATTAGCATACTACCATACTACACATTCTAGTATGCAATTTTTTCTTTTACAGTTTCATATACTATTTATATACTGTTTTTACTCGTATGCATTACCGTTCAAAAGTTGAGGGTTGTATGTTTGGTTTTTGAAAGAAGTCTCTTAAGCTCAAGACTGTATTTGTTTGATCAAAAATCAATAAGAAATATGATTTCAATTTAAAATAATTGTTTTCTACTTTAATATATTTTAAAGTGTAATGTATTCCTGTGATGCAAAGCTGAATTTTCAGCATCATTACTCCAGTCTTCAGTGTCACATGATCCTTCAGAAATCATTTTAATATGCGGATTTTCTGCTTAAGATACATTTCTTATTATTATCAATGTTGAAATTTTTTTTTTTTTAAGGGACCATGTACAATTTCAAACATAAATGTTCCCATTTGATGCATTGTACCAGAGTTAGCCATAGGCTAATTTACATCTGCAGTCCCCTGGCAGGGTACAATAAAAACAAACTCCTCACCCCACCCCTTTTATCAGCACCACATCAGTGTCAGTGGGTGCAGATTTGAGTGGTCTTCAGAAAGGATTTCAGTTGTGATTTAAAACAACTCTTTATGGAATTGCAGCTCTTTATGTTCTCTTTATCTGTTATTGCATTCCACTTTGTAGTGGCTTTTAAAAGAAAAAAGCAGATTGTCTAAAAGTTGAACGGCAAAAGGGTATGTTACAGTCAAAAATAGAAGCTATTCTGGTAGATTTTACAGAAATTGCAGGCCGATTGCAAACAAAAACCAGTAAACATGCAGGGGCCAGGCCGTGTAGAATCTTATACACTAGAGTCAAGTTTGAAAAGAGTCTAAAATTTTCAAAACTCAATAAATTGTGTTTCTCTATGATCTTGCAGTGGTGGTATTTTATAGCTTGCTTATATAATGATTCTGGAGGTCTAATGGCAGACTCACTGGCCTGTCTAAATCACTATATATATATAAATGTATCATTTTATTCAGCAAGTTTGCATTAAAAGACTTTTAGATTGTTACAAAAGATTTCAAATAAATGGTATTTCAAATAAATGCTGTTCTTTTGAACTTTCTATTCATCAAAAAAATCCTGGGAAAATGTATCAGGATGTATCCCAACAAATGTCTTTCATTTGTCTATCAACAAATGTCTATCAAATATATATATATATATTACTGACCCCAAACTTCTCAAAAGTAGTGTATATTTCTACAAAATGGAGCAATAATCAAACACACCCACCTGAACTGTCTCTCTTATCTTTTTGTTTTTTAATGATTCATTTGAGTGAATTGATTCAGATTGTTCATGAAAATTAACTGGTCCAAAAACAATTCACTGATTAATTTGAGTTGCTGCTCAAAAATCCATATTTTATGTGAATGAATGAGATCCTCATTATACTCACACACACACATATGGTGGTCCTTTTATGTACAGTGTGTATATGTATGTATGTATAAATACCTTAAGGGGTTTACACAAAATTTAAAACTCTGCCATTATTTACTCACCCTCATGTTTTTCCAAACCTGTAAGACTTTCATTAATCTTTGGAACAAAAATGAAGATATTTTTCAAGTAAATCTGAGCAATTTCTGTCCCTCCATTGACAGCTATACTCAACAACCACTTTGACGCTTCAAAAAGTTCATAAAGAGATCGTAAAACTAATCCATATGAATTGAGCGGTTTAATCCAAATTATCCGAAGAGACTCGATCACTATATGATGAACAGATTGAATTTAGGCTTTTATTCACATACTGTATCTATAAACATTGATCAGCGAACATAAACAGGAGCTCAACCGTACTTACTTTGATGCTGGAAACCCCACTTCATTGGTTCTTGAGGACGCTCAATTGTGTTGCGTAACACAAGGATGAACATCATTGATTCTCACAATGTCAAGCAAACATGCTTGAGCTTCCGTTTACCATCATGAACATATTGTTGCGTTAAAATTGGTAGTGGCGTAGGTTGTCAATGGAGGGACAGAAAGCTCTTTCCATAAAAATATTTTCATTTGTTTTCCGAAGATGAAATAAAGTCTGATGGGTTTGGAACGACATGAGGGTGAGTAATTATTAATGTGAAATTTTTCATTCATGCTACTTTTTGTCAGTAGGTTGGGAAGCTGAAGTGTCAGTACCTTCCCCAACACTAGTAATAATACAGAACAAGTAGGTGTGTACAAACTTTTGACGGGTATGTACTTTTCAACTTTTTTCTTCACATATATCACTATGTCTTGGTGTTGTCTGGCCTGGTGATTAAATAGTTGAAAACACAAGCACTTACATTTAATACAAGAGCACAACGGCACAATCCAAGTGTGGGTGTGAATCAATCTCTGAGGGATTCTAGATTCTCTACAAAACACCTCTTCATTGTGGTGCTTTCATGATAGAGTTTCTGCCCACACACGGGTGATAAAGACGGAATGATCCTGATGTTGTCCTCGTGGCACCTGGAGCTTCCTCCATCTCACTTTCCCTGCATAGCCTCTGTCTCTTTGCCAATGTAGGCCCAAGGACATCTCTGAGATGTGAGTTCTATTTCCATTTTATTTCCGTTTGACCTTGATCTTTCGAAATGCCCTATGAGACCTATCATGTTCTCTGTATATTAACAATATACAGAGCATTATTTCTCAAAAATCCCTCACGCCAAATTCACCAGCCATCTTTGGCGTCTTTGATATGCAGGTTGCAGTATCTTGGTAGACTGGATTTTCAGAAGGGTTTCACGGGAGGATTCAGGGAGGAAAGGGAAGGGGGAACGGGAACAGGAGATGCATCTGATCAACTCAAGTCTTTGCATAAATTAACATGAACCCTGGGAATGGTGTTTATTTATTTATTTCCTCCCTTACCAGGTTTAATTAAGGTTCAAGCAATGTCTTTGGGATATTTGTCTGATGGAACACGAGCCCACCCTCCCGCTTTCTAACCGTTTCCAAATCCGGTCCATCTACTGGGACTCCTATTTATGAACTCTTTCTACTGTCTTGTATCTCACGTCAGATTGCAGCAAGCTGGAGCAGGGAGGAGAAGGTGAGGATAAAACGCAAGTCTTATCTTTTCACATATTAGTGTTGGGAAAAAAATGAATCCCGCAAAATGAGCTTCACAGGGAGAATGGTTGTGTCTCATTATGTTCACAGACACGTGGCGTGCTGTACAGCACGATGCCTCCTAAACATTTCTTTTTAGCGGGAAAGGGGCTGATCAAGATGATTTTTCACGAATGTCATCAAAGCAGCAGGGGAAAAAACAACTGAGGAATATGTTTTCATTGTTCAGTCAGGCTATTTTTAGATGCCTTCTGCAGAAATTTGAGTTCGTAGTATCGCTGGCACTTCAGATGAAAAGGCAAACATCATTATCAGAGCGCACGTAACGTCTCCTGGCAAACAAGCCACAAAATAAAGAGGTAAATAGGGAAATTAACAGCTTACTTTAATTTCTTTAGACAAGTAACACTTCATCTTCCTCAATTAAGGATTCTTGGCCCATGTTATTATAGGCTATTTAGTGTAATCAGCACTGATTATTAGCGAATGCTTGATGGCAGGGGAAATGGGCCATGATGCAGGAAGTGTCACTGGTCGTAGAGTCTGATCTGATTATCGTGCCCAACACCCACCAACCCCGTGGACTCCATTTAGACGAGTACTCACAGGGCAGGCCATCAGGGAGGTCTTGCCATTTTTATTATTCAAATGCTGCTGAAATGCATCCCAATGTTGTGGAATGAATAAAATATCCCAGGATGATTTTCCGCTGGGTATTAGCTTAACATTTCCACTCTGACGGTCCTCTCATTATGAAACACTGAAACATCAGTCAGCCCTCTGATAGGCCGCTTTCTGCATGTCCATTTGTCTACTTAAGCCATCTCATTCCCTGTCGCCGTTAAAACAATTTCCTCTCTGACATACCAGAATAAGTATTGATTGAGAGTTTGCATTACCGGAGGTTTGAGCCGTGCATTGATCCGCCTTTGCTGCTGGACTATTTTATCATAGCTGATCACTTCAACGCATAGAACAACTAGTTTAAAATATGTTAAGATTATATACTAAGTAATATACTCATTTAAAATATACTAAGATACATTATTTTTCACATATTTTACATTGCAGCACCACTCTTCCCAGTCTGTCAATGGTGCTCTGTTTAGTTCCTGTTTCTATTGGCGCTTTTCCACTGCATGGTACGGTTCGGTACGGCTCACTTTTTTGCGCTTTTCCACTGCATGGTACGGCTCGCTTAAATAGTACCACCTCTGTTGAGGTTCCAAGCGTGCCGCACCGATACTAAAATGTGATGTGTAAACAACACTGCACCTCACTGATTGGTCAGAGAGAATCGTCACTATCAGCGTCATTGGATTCGTGAAACAAGACACCAAACCCGCTTGCAGCAACAGCCACCGTAGTATCATTTGTATCATTTGTTGTGCTTTTTTAAAGGACTTGTTTTAAAAGACCGACACATGCAACTTGAAAAAATAATTGGTGAATCGTGGTCAGTAGACGAGGTGCAGACATTCCTCTCGTTGGTAGCCGAGGAGCGGATAATGTCATGGCAGTAGGTGGCGCTACTATATATTAGTCCATAATGCCAGCCACTTTGAAGCGGTACTAGTGGAACTGCAGTGGAAAAGCAAACCGAGCCAAAGCGAGCCGTACCATGCAGTGGAAAAAGCGCCATTTAAAGCCCCGTCTTCTGAAAAGAGCAATGTGCTCTGATTGGTCAGCTGGACCAGTGTGTTGTGATTGGTCAACTGCTTCAAACATGTTTCAGAAATGTCACACACCTTACCATAACCATGAGTTTCAACACACTAAAAATGCAACTCAACCAGGCCTCGCCCCCTTTATTTTGTTTATGTCTTGAATTATTTAAATGAGGAATATTGTGACGTACGTTCCCAGAAAAAAGACTACAATTGGAGTGTTTCAGGCAGTTCATAAATAGTGCTTACTGATATAGAAAATAGCGCCCTTTTTTCATGTTCAAACAGCAACATTACACACTAAAGAAAGTTGAAAATGTAATAAAGCATAGGTTTAATTATATTATGTCCAATGTATTTATTTGAACTATGATAAAACAAAATTCAACTTTGAAAGAAGTTGTCTTCTTATATCATTATCTCTCTCTTCTCCCATAATTTCCTATCATATCTCTACTTTTTCACTCAATAAAATGACCAAAAAAGACAAAAAAATGAGCGATGAAACATTTAAAAAAAGCAACAACTAGGCCTATCCATGAGTAAGACTAACACAGTGTTGTGCATCATTACCTTGCTGATATGTCGATATTGGAGATGGCGTAAAAGTACTTGAGCAGGTTGTCTCTTTGTACGTATGTTCCTCCGAGCGCCGGTCTCAGCAGCCGAAGGCGCAAGTTGGTGAAGGTGAAAAAGTCTCGGAGGCCTTTCATACTCTCCATCCGTGTGTATAAGTTGTCCATGTTTTGCAATTTTGTCCCAGCAAATATGGCAAAGCGTTCCCGGACCTCAAACTGCACGTTCTTCTCACTCTTGGAACCAACCCAACGAGAGTATTGCTCTGTACATATGACTCTGGTCACGTTAGTTGCCGACAGATCCTGCACTCTCTTTGGAGACATCCCGAAGGTCTCGAAGCAGTCATCAGCATAGTACTGGTAAGGCTGCCAGGTTCGCCCATAGTTCAGGGACTTGTCCAGCACCATTATTGTGGGCCGCCCGTACTCAAAGGTTATCTGGATGTCATCTGTTAACTCAAGGCTTTTGTTCCAGGATAAGGATATATTGGCCAGAAGAGGCTCAGGATATCGACTCCATGTTACAGTCTGCCAGTACGTGATGAGTCCAGTTCGCTCACGATCTTTCATCAGCTCTGGAGGATGGGCGAGTTCTTTAGTGGAGGCATCGCATTCGTCACTACACAGGTATGGGTTTTCCTACAGACAAAGATAAATAAAAATAAAAGATCAAATAAAGAGTGGTACAAAATTAAGGAAGGCTAACTAAATAATAATAAAAAATAAACTAATATTAAAGATTAAAATATACAATACTATATATATATGATTTGTTGCATGCTTTATAGCTATAAACTACCACCAAAAAGTTCCCTAAAGAAAAATCACGGTTTCCACATAAATACACATAAAAAAAAATCAACATTGATAATAATAAAAGAGGATTATTGAGCAGCAAATCTGAAGGGTCATGTGACACTGAAGACTGGAGTAATGATGCAGATGATTAATAAATTCAGATTTGCATCACAGGAATAAATTTCATTTTAAACTATATTAAAATAGAAAATAGGTCTTTTAAATTGTTATAATATTTCACAATATTACTATTTATACTGTTTTTTTTTTTATCAAATAATTGCAACTTTGTCAAACATGAGACTTCTTTTTTCAAAGCAAAAAAAAATCTTATTGACCAAAGTGGTCACTACATAGTGTATATAAATATATATTATTTAGGCACTAACATATATAATCATCGATAAAAAGGCCATGTTTTATAGCTCAGATGAAAATTATGTATATAAGATCAACTTCTCTGTATTTAAACAACCTCTTTCCAAGCTGTTTAATAATTGATGGATTGATGACTGAACTGACTTCAGCTGAACAATGACACAATTTTAGTTTAGAGCTGCTGTACAGCAGTTTGCATCATTAAATCATTTCCCCGTTTATCACTGTAAAACTGCTTTGAAACAATATGTATAAAGTGTTATATAAATAAAGGTGACTTGACTTCCCATCTCTACTGTAATTTCAGGGTTTGAACCTTTGCCCTAGTGACACACCAGGTGTACGGATTAAACCACAGATTGCCATCTGGTCACGCTTGAACCCTTAATTCCCTGGTAAGTAAGCAACAACCATCCCACACAACAAACATTTGAGGAGTTAAAAGTCTCAGCACACACTGCAGCCTCTAAAACCGACAGATCGATGTCCAGGGATAGTTATTGTTTTACAGCCGGCACACTTGAACGTTTCTCGGGCCAAGCGTCTTCATGGCCCATTAGCTTCCATTAAGAAATAATTCAGACTACCTGTCCCAACCATCTGGAGTACCTTAGCACTTTGATCCATAACCAGGGAGCACCTTAGCCTAGCTCACCCCGCTGACTCAATCCTGCCGTCTTTCTCTGTATCATACAAATCCAGTCCAACTGTTGCACCAGGTGGTTCTTAGACTAAACCTCCAGCTATCCTCGCAGGAATCACGTCACATCTGAAGAGCAGCGAGGCTCTTAGAGGAATGTTTGCCCAGCAAGAAACTGTGTCAGGAAACACCATGGTGTGTTTGGCCATGGTTTGGCCATGTGTTTGGCCATGGCCATGGTTTGGCCTTCCTCCGGTGGTCTCACTCTTGTAGACGTGTGGATGTGTTGGCTAATGTCACTGAAGAATGCACAGAAGAACTTAGAGACAATGACTAATGATTACTGTGATTATTTAAAGTGATGTGAGTCATATCTGTATCATCAGAACAAAAAATAAAAGACGCTATACAATCGTCACAGATAACATTAGCCTCAACTTTAGCAGAGTTCTACCTTCTCATTTGCATCACACTCCTTTCAATGGGAAATCCCGACCTGTCTTTATTAGTCCAGTTGTATTACACATTTAATAAATGGTTCAACATCGCCTAGGAGAACCCACTTTGCACTGAGAATCTTTTTATAGGGGCTGCCCGAGAAAGAAAGATGGATGTGTGTTCTTAAAATAAACAGTATGAATCAGGAGATTTTGTTAACAAAAATGGGGCTTGAATAGAAAATGCTACAAAGTTTTCATAAGAGCACTCACAAGCAGTGAAGAGCAGATACTACGCTCGTGGTGACTGGACCGTTAGTCCTGTACCTGGAGAGGTGGCCCTCTTTTTTTCTGCGCCGTGAGTTAATTACAACGATGGCAGCTCCCTCCGGACGTCCAGTCATAAAACAGCTGGTGCTGAACAGCTTCAGAGGGATACAGTCGCCTAATTATACCAGCCAGAAAGTGACTTGCACAAGAGTTTCAACTGTCCCAGAGAGTGCCAGAACAGTGCTTTAATATGCAAATATATTATCAAACCATTTTTAGCTTATTTAGTCAACTTAGTAATGTTTCTGAAGTTTAATGGATTTGGAGTGCCTCTCAAATGCATGTTAGATCTTATGCTTGGTTTGCACATTACTCCCCATCACTCACATCCTGTGTTTGGTTCATTTACCAGGCTTTGGTCTGTGTTGTGCTCATATTTCAGTAGAACGGCACCAGAGCTCATTTGGAAGGTGTTTGGTGCAAACCAGAGTTGGGATGGCATCGTTCACACTTATTCTAATGAACCGCACTAACAGAGCAATCACACCAGAGTTCCTTTTAATCTAACCAAACCTGCCAAGTGTGAACACACCCTGGGAGAAATGTTTTTTAATTTGGCAAAATTATGTTTTTATTTATGCAGTCAAGAGTTTTTTTTTAAAACCAATACAAAAAATATGCATGCTGGTTTTGAAACAATTGAACAATGAAATACGAGGAATGCAAATTTCTACATGGCGATTTTGAAGAATCCCCAAGACCTGAGGCGGCATGAAAACAGGCAGATGGGGGATTATTGCTTGTGGACACATGGGGACAAACTCAGTCCCCTTTGGGAGTACAGGATGGGGGAGGATGCGCTTTGGACTCATGGAAAATTCATGAGAAATGACAAAAACTAACCAGCTACAGGATTTTTCTGTGACAAACAGACAACTCATTGTCTAACTGTGATGTTTTCCAGACGTGGTTAGAGAAAAAATCTGGACCGACTGTTTCTGTTTTCCCATGGTGCATTGCGAGACTGAGCAGTTACTCCACCTGCTATATATAGTCTTGGCTGTTAATGTGTTTCTAAAACAGGCCAATAGGATTATTCCTCATATGACTGTACGGCTGAAGAGAGTAGTTTCATTCAAAGAATATGTGTGAGGATGATGCACAATGGAGGCTTTGAACGAGCATGAACGCAAACATAAATCACACCATCGCAGTGTATGTTCAGATGTCTACTGTATGCAGCAATGGGTCACCTTTCTGCTTAGCTAAGCTGAGATCTTTCCTCCCTCCCCATCCTTTATACTCTCTCCCTCATTAGCTAGCGCTTTATACAATGAGAGCTTCCAGCAGTAGCTAACATCATGCAAGAGAAGGAAAGAAAAAAAGCAAGGCGCTGAGTAAAAATGCAACGGCATCTCCTGTGGGCGCTGAGTGACTGAAATTTCTTCTAAATCTTTAATGAGCCGGAAAGCATCTCCAAAGAAAGTGAAGTTGCCAAATCTAGAGGGCTTACGTGGATCAATTAACTCACTTTCAATGTGAAGGGAAAAAAAGAACGCTGATTGTAAACACAGTTTCAACTGGCTTAATAGAGAGCCAGACTCACTATATCAAATATATGTTTTGTATGCCTTGTCAAATTCAAATAAACCAACTAGGAATCTAAAAAAGTCTGTAGAATTCTGGCATAAAAGAAATGAATTCTCCAGAATTCATGATATATTTGATACATTTTGGCAAAAAAAAAAAAAAAATGATTTAGGCCTCCCCACATATTTTATTTTACTCTATATATGACATCCTGTATATTTTCTTTCATGCTATTGTGCAAACTATTCTCTTTTGGTCTAATATGGTATGACTTTTTTTTTTAAATACATTTTTTTGTATTTTTATTATTTTTAATTTTTTTACATAAATCTACCTGACATCTTGTACATTGCATTTGGTCTAAATTTTGTTTTATTTTAAATAATTTATTTTCTTGTTAGGCTATATAAAACTACTTTACTTACTGTATATGCTATATGTTTTTTTATCATTGCAGCCTATACATACAGAAATTAAACAAATCTAATGAAACTAATTAGTATTTTTATTTATAAGCTACATGGAAAAATGATAGCATACAATATTAAATAATTAATATGAACTAAAATATACAAGAAGTCAGGTAGGCCTATATAAAAAAGGAAAATAAATAAATAATCTAGATTAGATAGACAGACAGACAGACAGACAGACAGATAGATAGATAGATAGATAGATAGATAGATAGATAGATAGATAGATAGATAGATAGATAGATACATATATAGATAGATAGATAGATAGATAGATAGATAGATAGATAGATAGATAGATAGATAGATAGATAGATAGATAGATAGATAGATAGATAGATAGATAGATAGATAGGCATTACAGTAGCAAATGATTCACCTACAACTGCTGAGAGTCACAGGCGAGACACTTCCTGTCAAGGACGCCTCACACTACATTGAATCCCTGGAGTTGTAACGGTAAACAAGTGTGGATCAGTTCTCTTTAACACTGCTGCTTTAAAACACACTGTGACTGCAGGCACTGGAGTTATTCTCACGTGGAGCAAGTTTGATCTTGTGAATGCCAGAAGGTCTCCTCAGTTTAAAAGTGCCTGGCCCCTCAGCCCCCCCTCCCTCTCTCTCGCTCAACATCTGAATGCAGAGCAGGCTGATCAGTGGATGAACAGTCAGCTTTTATCGATCTGAGAAGAAAGTGCTGACAGGGAAGGACATGACTACACTCTTCTCCTAAAACTCATCTCAAGTTTCTTCTGCTCAGTAAGCCGTCTCAGGTCGACATGGAAAAATATTCTGTAATCAGTATGCACGAAATATACGCCCTTGTGTCGGGTTATTGTATGAATAGTAGATGAGGACAGAAAGTTTTATGTGGTGCAATGTATTAAAAAATGGGAAACTTATAGGAGTTGTGGCCAAATGTGCTTTTTGGGAAATATTAACAGTGAATATCCGGTGTAGATTACATCTGTTCTGAAGGTTTATTTATTTTAATGTGTGTGTGTGTGTGTGTGTGTGTATGTATTCATTCATTCATTCATTTAACACTACCATTCAAAAATGTGGGGTCAGTAAGATTTGTAATAAAAAGAAATGTCATATGTGCTCACCAAGGCTGCATTTATTTCTTCAAAAATACGGTAAAAACTTACCATTTATTACTGTTTTCTATTTTGAAATATTTAAGAATGCAATTATATTCCTGTGATGCAAAGCTGAATATTCAGCATCATTACTTCAATCTTCAGTGTCACATAATCCTTCAGAAATCATTCTAATGATTTGGTGCTCAAGTAATAGTTCTTATTTCATATATATATATATATATATATATATATATATATATATATATATAGTATTTAATTAATGCTATTATAATAATATAATGTGCTTTCATATTTTCACATTTTTATTTTTCGGGGAATCACCGGCATCATCATGTGTTTCAACGTTTTGAGATGACCCCATGGTAGATATTTATATATTTTCTGGCAATTTAAATGTCTAAATAATTCAAATATAAGTAAATATTTAACCACAAATATTCAATTTCACTGAATTTTTGAGGAATTCTTTGAATTTTAGTAATTTAGATTTTGCTATGATTAAACTAGAGAAAACCCCACCCAGTCTGAAGGTGGAGGGTTGCTCACAGGACCCCGGCACCAGGGCGGGCCGCTGAGAAACCCTGACATTTTTTACAGCCTTATTGCAGGTTACTGCCAAAAAAAACGCAAACTTAAAACAATTATGTTTCTTTTAAGTAAGTTTGATCTGTTTCTCCTACATTTTACTTTTGACAACTATCCATCACCACAAATAAAAGACTTGAATCACTATGCCTTTGTAATAATTCGATTTGTTGAAAAATCGATTTGGCTACTGAATTCCTGCTCTCTTCACAGTCCAGCTACCCACCCGTTGTCACTGTGTGAGCCGAACGGTATATGGTGAGAGAATGATGTCATAGAATGAGCAATGTCTGATGCCCCCCCCCTCTCTCAACGGCATCCTGTCTTTTATCCACACACTCTAAATGTGTGAATTAGCACCCCGTCAGAAGCAGCTCTCCGTCTCCGGGCCCCATGCGTAGTGTCAGTCCAGCTGGACAAATCCTCTATCCGATTATTGTGCAATCAAGCGTCTGGCTAAATTCCCAAAGCATCTCTGATGGAGATTAACTTTGGCTACACTAATACTTTACCAACCTGACAGAGGGTCTTCAATTCACCCCTCAAAACACTGATTGTAAATTAATAATATTTTCATGGTTATGACTGCCCTAATCTCTCTTCTCAAGCATGTTGCAGAGTAACCCAGAATGTCGATCGGTCACCAGATGTGCCCTGGAAAGACGCAGATTGTTTGCGCCCTCACGCTCTGTACTAAACCTGAGTTGATTTACACAGATAATCCTGCGGTGGCTGCTGTCTCGTGCTACACTGAAACTACACTGAATAACAGCTGTGTAGGCACATTTACACATCCACTCGGGCTTTGTTGACTCTCTGAACAAACACATTGTTAACGGCCACATGTTGCAGATTACTGTATAATCTGTGTGAAGACATATCAGGGTTACTTGGAGACGTTTTCTTGTGTCAGATGATCCTACAGTCATTTTTTTTTTTACTTTCTTTTATCCTTTCTTTCCAGAAATAAACAGAGCCAAACTATTTTTATGTCTGATTACTTGCCTTCTTAAAGCAACAGTCCACCCAAAAATGAATATCCTGCCATTTACTCACCCTAATGTCCTTCCAAACCTGTATGACTTACTTTCTTCTGCTGAACACAAAAGAAGATATTGTGAAGAAAGTTGGTAGCCACTATTTCGGTTCCCATTAATTTCCATTGTATGGTCAAAAATATAATGGAAGTCAATGGGAACCAAAGCTTTTGTTTTTAATATTCTTTAGAAAACATTCTATTGTCTTCACAGAATGACGTAAGGGTGAGTAAATATCCCTTTAACAGGTTTTTATAAGCAAACCCATATCCTCAATATGCATTGGCAGTTAATCACAATAATAACATTATTACAAAGGCATGTCCTGTATATGTATATGCATTTTCTTTCGATTTAAAAAGCGACTTTCTTTGCTATGAAACTTCTAAAGTTACACCGAAATTGCATCAAACTTAGACTATCATAAATAAACATGATTGGAAACTATATTTGCATGCAAACACAAGCTGTTCCAGAAGAACAGATGTAACTGACAAAGCGGCAGAGCCAAAAGTGATCCAGTCCAAACTCACCAGAGTGCAGAACCTTTCCGGTGGGTTCCCACATGTGATATCGAGAGGCTCCACTCGAATCTGCATGTACTCCTTCATGGACGTGGGTTTGGGCTGGCAAGCGTAATATTCCCATGTTGGTCCATCGTCTGTGCTGACCAGCGACTTACAGATATCGTACTGGCCGAGAGTCAGGATAATGCACTGTAAGAGCAGGAGCGCCTGTGAGAGCATGGCACTGGATGGGTCCATGGGCATGAAAGAAAGGCAAGGAGAATCAGCATGGAAATTATTTAGATTGCGAATTTTCCAAAATCCATCATGGTGGCAGTATCTTGCAAATGGGCAATGTCTGGTCCTCCGTAGAAAACTGTGTGCGAATTTGTAAAATGTGCAATAATCAGATCTGTTGTGACATTCTCAATATTCAAACTTCAGTTTCTATACGTGGCAACTGACTTCAGGGGTGGATGTCACTTCAGTTCAGAGACATAAAAAGCATTTAGTGGTTTGTGTGCAATCAGAAGATGTCTGGTCTCTGAGTCCAATCTGAGATTCAAGTGTGATGAGATTAGCTGTTTCATTTCTGATGGTTTGCCTAGGAAATAGAAGAAAAAAAACAGTTATTTATGCAGTAAAATATTTTAAAATACAATGCATGTATTTGCATTAGAGTTAATGGAGAAAATAAATATTTTATGAGGCAATAATGGTATTTTATGATATTTTTTTTATAACAAAAAGGTATTAAATACCTTGATTTTTAAATTAAATGTTACATTACTAAAGGTTTATGGTGTTTTGTCTTATACTGGCCACAGTTGATTGAGATGTTGGTTATGAATAATTTAAAGTTATGCATGGCCTTATTTTGTGTTTATCAGAACATTTTACAGAAACAAAATGATTTTAATAACCCATCTAGGTTGGTATATTGACATTATATTATTTAATGGCATACTCGTTTAGGAACTGCAAAGTAAACTGACACCATTACGACTAAAACATCGTCACTATTTTTACGAAAAAATTCTGGCAACCACAGCTGTACCAGTTTTTCCACCCCAAAATTATTTATCATTTTTTTATACCTTAGCAGAACTTTCAAAGCTGTGCTTCGAGAACCTGCCACTCCATGTGCCCATCTTCTCCTAACTTTTACACTTCGACATTGAATTGGAATCTTTTTAAATAATTTAAACGCTTAAGTAGGTCATCTGAACAGGACATGGTGTAAAAGAATGCGAATGAATCAATTATATTATGACGTGGCATGAAATGCGCGCGAATATTAAACACATGTATTGTATTTATCTAAAAATAATACGTAAATCAAGGAGATTATAAATTTAAATAACTAACTAAAGAAATACATATCGTATAAAAAAAATAGCAAAGTTTAGTTAAAAGCACTTAAAAAAACATCAGGGATTTGTAATATAGCCTACAATAACCTATTTTTCTTGAGCTTAAATTACTTGAATTCATCAAAGAGCATCCCCTGAAAAGCTGACCATAATCTGAGCGCTTTTAAAAGATTTAGCCAGAAAGATTCAATTGCCAAAATATTTAAGCCTAAATAAGTAACACACTTGAGTAAACTTACCCTGCCTCCAGATATCAGGACCACTACTGAACCCAGATGAATTTCTTCTGTAAACTCTCTCTCTCAGTCAGTTCCCTGCCATATCACTTGAGATGGATGAGAAACACATGCACACTCCTCTCCGTAGATCACAGCAAACGCTTTCCCCTTCGTGCTTTCTTCGGCTGCCGCGTAGTTTGTTGGAAAGCATTCTATAGACGCCCTACATCCAGACTCCTCCGAAGCGAATCATGTATTGCCTGAAAATGTGAATTTAAAGTTTGTCTTCCTGTCCCTGCCTTCATTGATGTCTCTGTCCTGTGCGCTCAAGGACAGACTTCAGAGTAGCTACTACACCTCCCATTCCCATTCCCATCCCCGCTCCTGCTCCATTCACTCTGCCTAATCTACTCTAGCCTATCTATTTGCGCATCGCAATATCTGACTTTCATTAGTCTTTTGCAAACCTCGATGCATATACTTTTGGCCACTGCACACTGCTTGCCTTGTCTACCCTAACTAGTGTGGAACAGAAGTTTATCTACGGGCTTGAAGAGCTGAACCGTCCCAGCAGCAGATGAGGCAGTCCGCCCGCTTAAAGAGACAGATCAGAGGCTGAGGATTCCACATCTCCTCCTCACAAGTCACAGGCAGAAGCCTTAGATATAGCTTCGGTCAAATTGTAAAAGTTATAACGCCGTAAAACTGTGGTAACTTGTAGGTAGCCTATGTATGCATGTATGTCTGTCTGTATGAATGAATTAATAAAAATAATTAAAAATAATAGGGCTGCCTCCTAACAGTCGACTAACTTTTAGTCGACTACAAGAGGTTTGGTCGACCAACATGTCATTATTTGGTTCGCAACATAAAACAACAACAACAACAACAACAACAGATAGTCATACAGATAAACACCTCAATGGAAAGCTTGAAATATCTACTTAAATGAACCAATTGAAATGGAAAATAAATATTCTCGGATATGTTATCCATATGAAACGTGCATATGCAAGGCGTGTCCACTAGCCTAATGCTGAGATGACAAGTCAGCATGTTTAATGACTTAATCTCTGCACCCAAAAACACAGAAAACATTATCAATAAATGATTATAATGTTTACTCAGTCTCCATCTGTTTTTTCACGACACACTCATAACGCTTTATGAGTGCGTTTGAGCCCTGATTAGGCTATGTAATAGGCTATACAGGCTATTAAGGCTTGTTATTATGATTTATGGCTTATTATGCTAAGACATGCGCGATTAGTCGACTAATCGCTTAGGCCTATATAGGCTATAGTTGACTAAAAATATTTAGTCGAGGGCACCCGTGAAATAAATAGGCCTAAATAAAGATTCTGAAAGTTTAATATGCTAATAACTTTCTTAACTATGGCATTGTGGCAAAAACAAAATAAAATAATATTTTATTTTTATTACTTTAATAAATAATCTTTGAAAAGAGAGGTTTAATCCTCAGAAAATGTTGAACATCAATCTCAGGAAGCAAACAAAATGTTGTATGCTGTTATATTTAAAGTTCTATTGATATGAGGTTTGTATTTTTGCAATTATACTAAATAATTAAGTAGCCTACTATTTTAAACCCTGACAATAAACATTATAAGTAGCCTACAAACAAACTAAAATATATAAATATTTTAATATTTATAGATAAATAAATAAATCGTTTACGAACATGCCAGAATGGGCAACATGATTGCAGGTAATATGGTTACACAATTAACCTTACTTAAGAGGTTTTTAGTGCCTTAAGTCTGAATTTTTAGTGCTTTAAAAATAAGGCTGTTTGTGTCTGATTGAGCTGTCCATGCACAACATTATACTTTACCTAAAAAGAGTAAACTGAAGCAATGAACATAATGATGTGTGTGCTTATAAGGCGAGATATTAGTTTAGTTTAAAGGTATGTGTTTTAAAAAAATACTTTTCCCAGCCACTTTGCAAAAATAAGACCCTGTTAATCAAAGAAACTACAAATCCCATCATCCCTTTCAGCAGCAGTGACGTCACTCCAGCGCCAGTGTTCTTCTCCAGACGGAGAAGTGATGGCGGACGTTATGAATGTTGGAGTGAATTTAGAAGCTTTTTCTCAAGCGATTAATGCCATCCAGGCTCTTCGATCGAGTGTAACCAGGGTCTTCGATTCTCTTAAAGATGGGATGAAGAATAAGGAGACCCTTGAAGGGCGGGAGAAAGTCTTTATAACGGAATTCCAAGATAATTTACAGTCAGTGAATCGCGATTTAAAGTGAGTTGTCTGACAGAATTCACTAACCCTGTTTACTAGCCCTCGTAACGGTATTAACACATTAAATACTATTGTTATTGTTATAAACCATGGTAACTTGGTGGCACTAACCAGTCCATTGCTGTTAGCATGAAAAGCAAGTAACCAGAATATTCTAGTCTTCCATACCATAATGTTTCCATTATTATTTTGCTGTTGTAACAATTATTGTAACTGTTTGGGTGGTAATTATGGTTACCGTGACATCTTTTTAATTGTGGTTCCTGAAGTAAAAAAAGCTAGGCTTTAGGAACAATAATTAAAAAGGTGTCATAATTTATAAAAACATACAAAAAAATAAAATAAATACAACTCTCTCTCTCTATGCATGTGTGTGTGTATATATATATATATATATATATATATATATATATATATATATATATACATACATACATACATACATACACACACACATACATACATACATACACACACACACACACACACACACACACACACACACACACACACACACACACACACACACACACACACACACACACACACTGTATATGTACACCCAGAAACACACACACATAAATAGATATACATAGATACATGCATGCACACATACAAAGTATACATGAGTGGAGTGTGACATTGGTTTGTTTGTTAATGTGCAAAAAGTGTTAACATTTCAACCATAACAGTATGAGTGTTTGTTTTGTAGTGAATTGGAGCGTCTCAGCACTTTGGTTGGCAGGCCGTCAGAGAGTCACCCCTTACACAACAGTGGACTGCTTAGTTTAGACCCCGTACAGGACAAAACCCCTCTGTACAGCCAGCTGCTCCAGGCTTACAAATGGTCCAATAAAGTAAGTTGTCAGCATTTTGCTCATTCACCTAGCATTATTGTCTTTATATGCAACCTGTACAAGAACCTGTTTTATAATGTGAATGTAATCATTGTTAAAGGGATGGCTTTAATACGGAGCCCCTAAAGGGTCCTGGTCTTTGAGCGAGAGAACACAAAAGCATTGACATTGATAAAATGTTTTTCTTCCATCTTCCATCATCCCTTTACCATGTCCCTTTAGGGGCTCCGTACTTTAAAGTTTTTTCATACGAGACAAAAAATTAGGGATGCACGAATCACGATATATTGGCGACAATATCGGTATAGGCCGATATGTGTTCATTTTTAATGTTATCATTATCGACCCAATGAGAAGATTTGGCCAATATATTAAAGCCGATAAATAATGGATTATTTCCTTCAGTTGAGACACTTCAGATGTGCTCTTCGCCATGATGAGTTTGAATTCCTTTAAAAATGGTTGGAATCCCTTCAAAAAGGAATATACAGTTAAGTGCAACATGTGTAGCACTCATAAAATTATGAGAACATCATTATAATTGTGTGCTTGGGACATGGCTTTTAATGGTGAGACTTTTGTTTTTGTAATCAGGCTCTGAAAAATTATATAAAAAATTGGATTTAGATTGATCGTCCAATATATCAGTTATCGCTTTCTAATATAAATGATTATCGGTTATCGGTATCGGCCAAATTTTTCATATCGGTGCATCGCTACAAAAAATATAGGTCCTTCTACCAAAAGATATAGACCTTAGTACTGTATGCAAACAAAGGTGCATAGTTTCTTTAGGTTCTGCTCAGTGGTGTTGTAGCTGTATGTAATATCATATAGGAAAAATGATATGAACCCTTGTATTTACTGTAAACTGGAGGCTCTGGTCAGAGCCCTCTCTTATTTTGGCTTAGTACTTGTGGAAGTCACATTGGTTTTGTCTTCATGTAGTTTTAAAAAGTTGCTTCACATCTGTTAATGAATTCCCAACGAACATGAATGCAAGGCTTTTACATCATCATGGGCGTCAGACTCGGCTGAGACGTGGAATTGAATATCATCTTGCGTCTAATAATACTATAATCAAGAGGAAGCAGGTCTACAGTTTGATGATCTAATTCACAGCGCATCAATGAGACGCATTATAGCTTGTAGCTGTGATTTACTTAATGCAACGCGAGTAGTTCCAAATGTAAAAAAGTGTTCGAAGTCCGTCTGCTTAATTTGACAGTAAATAGAGTTGTTACTTCTTGCCTAGTAAATCTTCTTTTGTTCCTGTCCTGAAAAGGCTGTAAAATTATGTTCTCTTTGGATCAAGGTCCTCAAGCGAATCCTCTCAATAAAACGCACACCACGTCTTGCCAGAAGAGCACACACTTGAGATTCAATAGATGTGGGTGTTCTCACAGCAGAACCAACATTTGCTCAATATCCATTACAGCTGAGTGCTTTGACTTCTTTTGATCTTGAGTAGGTCTTCTGTCCTAAGTGTTATTGAACAAGATTTGCTATTCTTACTGTAAATGCAATTTCACAGGATGTCTGCGCTCTGTTCTTGAGTTCTTTGATGCTTTGCCCTTAGGTGATGCAGGTAGCAATATGATAGATGAGGAATTGAATAGGAAACACACTGTTTATTTGCATGGCACAAAGCTATGGTTGGATTCTTAATTTTGGGGGGTTTAAATAATAGGTCATTAAAGGGTGAAGACTGTTCTGCAGTACCTTAACTGTTGAGGTTTTTGTTCATGAATTGGTGAATGTGTCGCAGGTTTATTTATGTGCAATGACTGGGGTTAAAGTGCTCATCAATAGCAGCTCTCCACACGGTGTGCTGAATAGTAGGTGTACGGACGGAGGTCTTCTTCCTCAAACAAAAGCAAATCTTTTTCAAAGGTGCTATTGCATAGAAAAAAGCTCTTGAAACATCACTGGTTGGTGTCTTTATTTTTTGAAAATCATTCAAACATATATATTTTTTGGTGAAACGGGAATCGAATGTCTCTTCTTGCCCAGAAGTGCTTTTTTTATTTTTTCCTTTTTTACAATATATTGGTTGTACCATTAATTTATTTCAGCTAATTGCCAAGGCTATACTTTTCTCGTTTTCATTTAGTTTAACTTGATGCACTAAAACTGAAATAAAAATATTTTAAAAAAGTATAAAATGAATGAAAATGTCAAAAACACAACAAAATTACTAAAATTTTAACTAAAATAATTATGAAAATATAGAAAACTAAAAACTGTAATATAGGATCTGAGCCTGTGAATTGTTTGATTTTGTTTTATTTTTTTTATATATATATTTTTTAATTCCATTTGGTGCCAGTAGTGGTGCAGAAATTACCTATTTTACCTAATGGCTTTGAAAGCAATCAACAACCAAGCCAGCTTTTTTAAAGAAACTATACAGGATCAGATTTGGTTTCATGTTGACTTTTAAAGGTCCTGTTCTTCATGTTTTTTTGAAGCTTTGATTGTGTTTACAGTGGGCAATATAACACGTGTTCATGTTTCGCATGTAAAAAAACAGTATTTTTTACACAATTTACTTATCTGTATACCGTTGTTTTCACTGTCCAAAAAAAGGGCAGATGACTTCCTTGTTCTATGAAGTCCCTCCTTCAGAAATACGTTCCGATTGTGCCAGCGGTTCCTGTGTTGTGATTCGACAGCAGCTTATCGCACGTTGCCCGGAAAGGTCACGCCTCTTATCATAAATTGGAGATGCATGCGCTGATTGTTATTGTAAAAATGTGAATTGAAAATAACAGCGTCTCGACGACATGGTGACAAACACACTCTACAAACGAAACTCTTCCTCTTCTCCGTGGGAGTGCGACAAGACCACGCCCCCCTTTTTTGTGTATTCCTGTGGGCGGAGATTAGTCAAAAAACTGTTCTAGTTACGTCATTAAAAAAGGAAGTAGAGGGATGTAGTCCAAACCGGACGTTCGCTGTAGGCTTTGAAAGGGGACTTCTGTTAAATAAAATATCTCGCTAGGCATTGAACTTTGAGCTTTATAATTTTACAGGTATTATTTATGCTCTAACAGCACCATTTCACACTAACTAAAGTTTGAAAAATGGAATCGCGAAGAACGGGACCTTTAAGGTCAAAAGTTGCAGATTTTTTCCCCTGCAGATTTTCCAGTTTGAAAACCTTTACTAAATGTCTGTGTTCTACTGGTCTCATTAGTATAAGCCAGTTCTACACGAGGGTGGTTCATGCGGTTCCTCTGCCCTCTCCGGGTGGTAGGCCAGCTGTTTTCCCACACTCTGAGGCTGGGAGCGTTACAGCAGGATTACGTGTGTCTGGGCCGGATGGTGTGCGGGTGAACATGGGCGTGGGGACAAACCAAGCCTTTCTGCAGAAGTATTGATGCTTCCACGCTGTCTGTCCAGACAGAACCACCCCCGCCCCACTGTAAATACGATCGATGTGAACGTTTCTGCCATGCAAATGACCCCGGGATTAATGCACTTGGTGCTTTTAGTAAGGCTGTTTTTGGCCATTGTCTTCTTTGTGTGGGTATCTCAGTCTGGTATTTAGGATTTGATTTTTTAATTTTTTATTTTGTGTGATTATTATGGAACATTAAAGGGGTCTAATCGTGAAGAATCAACATATTTTTCATGAAAATTGTGAAATAAAACTAAATCATGACTTTGTGGTGGAAAAAATGCTCTTTTTGTTTATTGTAATTTGACCAAAAGGTTGTTTTTTTTAAATGACTCCTTTAAGAAACAAGTGATCCCAAAGTATTCTTTTGTAGTAAATTATGGTGCAGATTGTGTGTGTGTGTGTGTGTGTGTGTGTGTGTGTGTGTGTGTGTGTGTGTGTGTGTGTGTGTGTGTGGTTTTGACCTGGCATTTTTACAGTAATGTATGTTTCACAGTTGTACTTTTGCCAAAGAAGACCATCTTGTAATATTGCTAATTGTATATTTAGTGGGCATGTAATCTGTTCAAGAACTGTTAAGGTGATCCGGTTGGATTTGAGAGTGAATAGATGAACAGTTAATTAAAGGAAAACATATTTCGCCTTTGGCTACTAGCTGTCACTCACTTTCATTATGTCCTGGTGTGTTTTGTCTCAGAAATCTCAAGGTGCACTCCTTCCTGAGGCTTTGGGTTTTTTCTTTTTAATTGAGAAGCATTTTACATTAGAAAACATTAAGTACAAAATAAAGCAGGGAACATTTTAAACTAAAAATGGTAACACTTTACAAAAAGGTCCCATTAGTTTACGTTGACTTACATTTGTTACATAAAAATGTAATTGTTCATTGTTACCTGTCCAGTAAATATATATTATAATAACAGATACAACTTTTTATTTTTGATTTTACTTGCCATTCGATTCGCCTTTTACATAGAATGCAAGAACAATGCAAATGAAAAAAAATCTTCATAAATCTGAAAGGTGAGGTTTAGAGAGACTAAATATTTTGAACAAAACGGTTTCAGACTTTTTGAGAAATTAGGTGATGTGCAATGTATATTATTAGAAAATTAAAGTGTTTTTTGACTTCCAAAACAAAATTAGGAACCTTTAAAACACCATATTAGGGGCGTACTTTAACTCATGTTAACACATGGAACCTTATTGGTCCAATAAATAATGAAACGGTCCAATTACTACTTTTTCTGAGATCACTTGACCAGCTTTTGTCAAGCAATATTGGGCAGCATCACTATTGCTGCTTATCTCTTTGCAAAAAGTCTTATGTTTGTGTTGTTGACCATGGCTTTTCCTGACAGCGTGAATTTAAAGTGTCTGTTTCATTGTCAGTTGGAAGCCCGAACGTCTGTTTAATGTCAGGCAACATTGTATTTAACACATGCGCTTGTGTTCTGTCAGTACAACAGAGATGTCAGGGTGTACAGAGACATTTAAGCACCTGCTTATCTCTGTACCAGTGCACAGTTAAGACATCAAGCTGTTATTCTGTCAGCTTTAAATACTAGTGCTCCCCTAGTGCCTGCAGACCCGGGGCTGCCAGGAGCACATGAATTATGGGACAATTCAGAGTTTTTGCAGAAATATTTCATTCTAATCTGTGTTTGAGCTAAGAGTTTGTATTCGTGTCTCTGGGGTTAAGACTGGGTAGAGTGAAAGTACAGCCATTGATTTAGTTCTGTAAAAACCCTTTCTTAGAATAAATATTAATAAAAGACAGAAAAGTGAAATTTGTGTTATTTACATACCTTAATGTTGTTCCACCCCTTTAATAGTTTGCTTTAGGACAAAAAAGGAGCATGAACATAGTCCACATGACTCGAGCATTTTGAGCAAGCATTCTGAAACCATACTATAGCTTTGTGTGAGAATAAAGTCTAACATGTAGCCTAACTCTGTTAAATCTGTTTCAGTTGGATTCTTTTTTTTAAATTTATTTAATTTTAATCTGTTCCTCATACCATGCTATTGAATGGCGAATGGAATCGTGTGGACTTTTTTTATGGGGCTTTTTATTTCATTTTATATTTTTATTTGTCAATTTAGTTTTTTTTTATATAAATATAAATTTCCATTCACTTTTGGTTTTATGGAAAAGAGCAGGTAGGCAGCACATGTTTTGTAATAACACCAGGGACAATTTTCGCTTTTTGAGTGACCTATACCTTAAATTTTTGTTAACAATGTCATCTGACTGTCCTATTGCTCATCAATGTATTTTTTTTGTTAGTATATTTTTAATTGTTATATATATATATTATAAAGTAAAATGCTTATTAATAGAAATAGCAACCATTTTTTTTAGATTACAAGTAACAATATGCAAATGTATTTCCCATTTAATGAAGCCAAAGCCTCAGGAACGAGGAGACCTTGAGATATCTGGAGCCAAACACATCAGGCTATAAGTTATGATGAGTGACAGCTAGTAACCAAGGGCTAAACATGTTTCCCTTTAATTGTCTTTATAACTTGTGACCATGCATCTCGAGTGCATATGTCTGTCATTGATAGAAACTCTGTGATTAAAATGAGACGCAGACTTCGCTGACTTTCACAAGGTCACTTAGCCAACGGCGCTCTGATATTCTTTTACTTAACGGACGGACTTGCACAAATGGACGAACTAATGAGATCAAAAGATTAAGAAGCAGAATTTAGCCCCACTTGTGTGAAATTGCTAAGATTGTAATTTGCTTATGTATTATAGAAAATCTCCCTTCTTTGGACATAGACTTTATAATGATCCCTTTACATAAGCGATCCCTTCATTCAAGCAGATCTCGAAGAAATTCCACATTTGACTTCATTCTAAAACATGGAGGGAATGGAATCCAAATCATATAGTCAAGGCAGCTCAGGGAGCGCTAAGATCCTGATGAGCTAAGGGAACAGTCTAGATGTGTTTTTATTTCATTCTTGCTATATCATGTCCACTAGGTCTGGAATGCCAGTATGCCAATACGAGTGAAATGATTTTTATTGCAGACCGAGGCACAGATTTCAGATTTATGCAGATTTCGTATAGCAAAAAAGAAAAAGAAGGTAAAAATTAATTGAAGTCGAACGCACCATTATTTTACAATTTAAAGAGGTATTTCAGTCAAAAATTAAAATTCTGTAATGATGAACTCACCTACAGTCAAACCAGACACCAGATATCATTTTTGATATTTTTTTACTAGAAGGTGCAGGACAATATAGTTCATTTATTTAAGTGAGGATACCAAAATAAACTAAACTGTGACATATTATACCCAAAAATTCATCATACAGTGGACTACCTGTAAAATGTATAAAAATTTGGGACCAAAAATTATTCAGACAATTTGACCTGACCATGTTTTGCTTAAGTGTTTTTTCTTTAATTCTCTAATGCGACCTTTTTACATCACGGTGTCTGAATACATTTTGGTTTGTCTGTAGACTGTACGTGTCGTTCCAAACCTGCATGATTGTTTTTTTGTGTGAAGATATTTCGATCAATGTTGTGTGGACTGAATAAGAAAGTCAGTCATACAGGTTTGTAAAAATGTCAGGGTGAGTAAATTATGACAGAATTGTCAGGAACTGCCTTTTACGCTAATTGCTAAATGAAATTATTTGTATAGCAATCGATCATGTGACATTTGACAGAACCATTAGCGTTTGGCATCAGCGGCGTCAAGACACTTTTTTTTTGAGAGCTACGTTAAAGGTATACTATGCAGAAATTGTGTTTTTGTCAAACAGCGACCCCCCAGAGTCGCTGTGCAATACTTGCACTGTCGTAAAAACACCCCCCAGCCTGTACACCGGTACCTGTTCGGTAGCAGGGATGGAAATTAACTTTTTTGTCCACCGGCCACTGTGACTGGTGGATTTCAAAATCTACCAGCCACTCAATGTTTTTACCAGCCACTTTCTTATTTTTAACCGACAATGTGTAACTGCATGTGAAAATTAATACGAGATCTACAATACTTAAGCATTTTATTTAATCTCAAGTCTCAATGAAATACTGGCATTTTCTCTTTCTCTCTTATAGCCTACACACACAAACCATGAACTGATATTCATTTCAGGAAAAAACAATGTTACAGACGTGACCACTGTGTAGTGTTGTCACGGTACCAAAATGTCAGTATTCGGTACCAATACCAGTAGAAATCCACGGTTCTCGGTACCAATTTCGGTACCAAAGCTTAATTTAGATTAAATTTACATATATTAAAGTGTATATCATGGTTACAAAGATGGAAACTGTATTAAAAACACTTTACAAAAAGGTTCTATTTGATAGATGACATTAGATAAAATGACCTAACAATAAACAATAATTTGTTTAGTTTATAATGTATAATATACTGTAGCAATTATTCTCCTTGGGGTTAATTTAAAAATGTACTGCTAATACATTTTTAAAATCAAAAGTTTTATCTGTTAACATCATTTAATGCACAATGAATGAAGTGAAAAAACATGAACAATCAAATGTGTGTATTAAATAACATTCACAAACATTAAACTTGTAGAAATATATTGTTCACTCAATGTGTTGATGTTAGATAATGCATTAATGTTAATGAATAGTATCTTATTGTAGCGTTACCAAACTATACAGGAGATAAAGCATGTTGTAGCCTATTTGACTTAACTGTAGCCTACTTTTATTTAATCCAAAACTGCCAAAAATTTCACTCTTTCTGTCTTCAAAACGTGAGAACCCTATAGCTGATTTCTAATGCAAGGGCTAGAAATCAATCAATTATTTGCTGATACTTCCTCGTCATCACGGAGAGTGCAGTTCGCCCTGCTTTCTCCTTCTTTCCACAAGCGCTCGCTCTCGCGTGTCTCCGCTAATCAACCATGAACAGTGGCGCGCCTGGAATACAAGCTCGCACGTCGCTTCTATTATGAGCGCGTTTGCCGCGCATTTGAAATTTGCACGCGCAAAAAACGCGCTATGTGTGTGTGTGAACGGCCCTTTATGGCAACGTGACATTAGCCTAATTCAAAATATGTCCATATGTGGCTCTTTCCTCCTTTCGTGTCAACAAGTGGATTCAGAGCCGCCGCATTAGCAGCGCTGGTCGTCATGTTTCAGTGTTTTTATGAAGAGAACGCAACTGTGACATCATTAACCCGGTACTCGGTACCTAGAAAAGCTGGTACCGTAACCGTTTAATTTTTTTAGTACCGACTTGGTACCGAACCGAGTTTTTGGACAACACTACCACTGTGAAAGCGGCACTAAAAGATGCTTAAAACTTTCACAGAGACAGAAAGCACAAAACCTTTCTTTAAAGTGAATTTCGTTTTGTATTAATTGTATCTTAATTTTAATCAATGTTTCATCAACCAATTGCCTGGATTTAATCAATAATAATTAAATATAGCAGACGGTAGATAATCACGAAACGGAGGCGACGGCGCGTGAACTGAGCTCGTCTCATAAATGAACCGAAACTCAGCGTATAAGGTAGCCTAGCCTCACAGACAGACATCTCTACTTTTAAACAGAACTATTAAAAACGATAGAAACCAGACACAGACTGCTCTCTGCTTATGCAATTCGTATGAAATGTGCATTTCTCTCTTGCGCGTTCACTACTGCGAAGATCACGATCAGCGTCGTCAACTTCATCTTTGCAACTGACACGGACAAAGAAAATACTTGTTTATTAATAAATAATTAAAATATCTCCTTGCTATAGTTTACATATTCATAATCATTACTTTTGCCTGTTATTTGTGACAGATTTTAGGAGCTTTCTTGGCAGCGCCACTCTTACATGAACGCGTCACCACAGCATCACCGCACCCACCAGAATAGCCCTGTTTTTTGTGTTTTTTTGTTAAGGATTTGTTTACTGTGTGTGTGATTAATTTAATGGAAAGCACATTCACTGCTAGTTGTCTTGCTAATCAGTGTCTGCTCGTTTATTCAAACTAATTTGTCCTAACAGACGAACGTTGCATGATGTTATTTTTATTTACCCGCCACGGTGGCCGGTAGGTGAGTGCTGGTGGTGGCTGGTGGCGGGTGCTAATTTCCATCCCTGTTCGGTAGGATAGTAGCGTTGGTCATGGAACAGGCACAAGACACCGAAGATATTGACCAGGTAATGTTTCACGATTTCATAAAAATATTGGGCTATTGCATATACTGCATAGTCTACTGAACTAATGATGTTACTTTATAATAATAAAGTAGCCTATCGCGTTTGGCAGCTTATAACGTTTTTACATGATTGCAGCTAAATCACAAGTAAATAGCCTATAGTCTAGGCCTAATGTATAATTTCATTTATGTTTTTTGATTGTAATGTAAACATTACAAAATGCCTGATGACATCAATAAAGTTAAATGTATGTCGCATTATTTCATAACATTGGCCGTTATGATGTCATTAGACATGATTATTGCAATTTATCATAATAGTTTGCAAATTGTGCTCGTTTACACTAGATAATTAGATAATCGAAATCTAGCTAAACATATGTGGAAATTATTGGACTGGTCTAATTATCACCAATGAATGAATGAACAGCATCATAAAAACAATGGCATACTACAAGCAAGCGCCAGTTGCGCAATACAACATATGACGCAAACAAGTTTACAAGTAAGATATTTACTTACTAGTCCATCAACAAGATCGCCAGGTCAGCATCGCTGTTGCATCCAGTGCTACTTTTTAACTTGCGCCAAAGAGTGAAAGCCTTCCTTTTCCTACTTTCTTCCTACCGCGTTTTCTTTGCTTTTTCCATCATCTGAAATGAGCGCAAGTGTCTTCGTGCTTCATATGTTGTTGTTGTGTGTGACGTCGTTGCCGTAAAGCAAGTCGCTATTCTCGCGAGATTTGTCAGGGGCGCCCCTCTCAGACTTGCATTGCTGGTATTTCCAGCGGCGACCCCCCCAAGCTTTACTACCAGGATGAATCGCCCTATTATGAGTTTGTTTACCACCGAAATTACTTTGAAGCTGTTATATTAAGGTAAAATTCCTGCATAGTATGCCTTTAAAGGAAAAGATTTTCGATGATTGAATATTAATTAAGGTAGGTTCTATATGCATTAATAATTTTTTTACGTTACAATATCCACCTTTATGCGTTCAAAACATCTTGATTTCTGTAATGTAGTTGCCATTAGGCTGGGCGTCCAACTGCTAGTCACAAGTCAGCCCCTTGTGTCAGAGTTTAAATTATGGATATTTATATAATCACAAAGCGTACAAATTTTTCCTTGTTTTATTTTTTTATTTTTTTGCCCTCAAACTAATCAAAAGAATGCCATGAATGTTCCAGAGGCTCGTGGCTTTTCACGTTGTACAAAGTCCTGAAACCGTGCGGCTGGTTATGCGCTTTAATCATGTCTTGAACGAAGCTGTCAGAAGAAACAAATGACAGGCCTCAAACCCGGAGCCCACAATAAGATCAGAGAGCAGCGGACTTGCCATCACAACATGTTTCAGCCCTGCAGTTAATGATGGAGCATGTGTCTGCCAATTGCTGTGCCAGCGAGGACTAATAGCCTGGTCAATCTTAAAGATCAGCATGGCGCAAAGGGACGAAAAGGGGTGGAAAAGAATGAGAAACAACTAACAGGGGCCAAAAAAAAAGCAGCGACCTTTTGAAAATGCACTGCTCTGAGAAAAATGTTTGATGTGGTAACTTTAGCAAGCTTGGATTCCTTATTAGTTTCAAGACAAGGGAGTGTAAAGTTGAAAGAACTGTGGTCTCGGCTCGCCTCGGCCTGCTAATTCCTCATTAAAAAAGCAAGGGAACCTTTGATGGATACTTTTTTTTTTTTTAGAGCTGGCTATTCATGTGAGTGAATATTCATTCAAATTGTTTGTTTAGGATTCCGTGGGGACGATGTCTATTTGTTGTGTCCTGTACATTTTCTGATGGATGGTTAAATTGTATGAACCTATAGATCAGATGATAATGGTGCATCCTTGTAGGGTTTAACATAATTGCTGTCACTGCTTAGTTCTTGGTTTGTAACCTTTTAAGATGGGAATTTAGAAATATTTACTCCATTTTCTGAACATTCCAAGCATTTCAAATTTAATACAAATAAATACATCAATTGGAGAAAAGTTTACAGGTTTTTTGCTGTACAAGAAAAACATGCAGTGACCATGATAGGCATTCATTTAACAATAAGAACATTACTATTAATTTGATTAAAAAATTGTTGACATGTATGCCACCAATCCTGGAAACAAAATTCTTTAATTTTTTTTAATAAGCAACTATATACAAGATCATTTCGTATAACTTAATGGAACTTCCTTGCAGACCAGTTACCGTTTAATAAAACTCTGATTGTTTGGGTTTAATGTATTCAGTCCATTTACTCCCCCCAAAATGTTTTTGTCTGGGTCTTTAAAGAAAAAGAAAGTCTTTCCATATATTTTCATGTATATATATATATTGTGTAATAAATATTCTCAATTTTCTTGTAATGGAGTCTTTTTAGAGAAATAGTTCCCCCAAAATGTTGTAATCTGATGTTTTTAGAGTAGTCATGCTGCTTTTTTTTTCTTGCTTTTTTCATTGACTGTTCATAGTGTCTACACCTGTAATAACATCTCCAAAAACACCATATTAGAGTCATGAATGTAGTCCATATAACTTGTGATAGGTTTGCATAGTTAACGGTGTAGGAATATTATCACTGAATAACAGCTTAAAGTTTGGTCGTATGACTTCAGAAGTCGTTTGAACTACTTTTATGGTAGCTCTAGAAAAACAACAGCAGACATAATTTTATGTTTTGATGAACTTTTCCTTTTAAAACTGTTTTGATTTCAAATGCCTCTCTCTCTCTCCTTATTCAATCACTGCATGTAGAAACTTGTTTAAACCAAATGGGTTTCCTGCATGGAATATGTCTGATCTCATTTGCGTTACCCATAACCCTGATTTATGAGATCCAGACATAGAAAATACCCTAGACCTTGTGATCCCTGGCTGATATTTAAAAATTAATTAACCCCCTGACTGCAGCATTGCTGTCTCTTCCCGTCAATCTCTTTTTTCCCATTCTACCTTCCCCTATTTTAAGGTTTCTTTTTTTCTCTCTCGTTGCATGGGGATTAATATCTTAATTATCTTTTGTGAATAAATATTCTCAATGAGATCAGACTGTGCATATGGATAGAAGTTAGAACAGCATTTATGTATCTTTTTTTAGCTGCTGCTCTGTCTTAAGTTATTAATTCCATTAGTTTATTCGTTTATTCCAATTACTTTAACAAGGATACTTGTTGCCCATTACATTTGTCTGGCTCCTTTACACATTTTATAGGCTCTTTGTGAACTCTCAGCTGGTAAAATAAATACCATCACAAATAACGAGGACATTTATCCACACAGGATTATGCACACAGGATTGTTTTGGATGTTGGGTAAGTTCTATTGCAAAATATGTCATAAAAAGTTTTCTGGTTTGTCTTTCGGTTCGGTGTTAATGACAATGACTAAATGTATTTTTTGCTCCGGACCAAAAGAACCAAGAGAACTGAACTATCAGTGTGAACACACCCTAAATGTAAATGTACACTGGATATTTAATGCACTCCCTAAAGATCTGATATGGCATTCAACAGGTGTTTTTGTCCTAAGAGACTACACTTTTTTTTAATGGACAGTTCCCCGGCAGCAACATTAGGTTGCGTCCCAGTCTAGCTGATTCGAGACAGCACAATTTTTGGCTTCACAACTGGCCCTAGCTTTTAAAAATCTCATCATAAATTAAATATTGTTGCTAAAAGTAAAATGTGATTTATTATTTGACTATTTCAACACTTTCTCCCAGTAGTCTACCTATCAAAAGCTAACAGAACTGAGTTGAACAAATTGAGGCGATTTTCCCCTCAAGGCTGCAAAGATTTTGGGAGATTTTAGATAAAGACGCACTCATACAAACAGTCATTTCATCATTTCGGGTGCAGACTAACAAGCGGCGAATGATCAAAGAGAGTTGTTTCAACTTGTACTTAATATTCGTGACATGATTTTGCTGTTCCCTCCTCGGCGAAGCTTCTTTGAATAGATATTGGGTTTGATAGGTGTGTGCAATTAGTTGCATGGAATAATGCAGTTCCCTTGCATAAGCGGTAGTCCTCTAGATCTGCTTCTAGTATTAAATACAAAAGCATCAGGAACGAGATGCACTGCAGTTGGAGCGTTGCAGAGATCTGGAAGATGGTGGGCGGGGATGCACTGGCCTCATTAAAAGAATAATCTTTAAGAGGTTTTTAAGAATTAAAGGTGTTTTAGAATGTACATCCTATTTGAGAAAAAGCTAAGATTATATTAATTTGACAGCACTTGAAACGTATTATGCATCATAATTAATTCACAATGCCTTACCTATTATTAATTACCGTACTGTTGTGAGTCATTACATACATTAATATTTATTTATTCACTGCTGGAAGTTTAAATATTGAAGCACGTGATCAATATCTGTTGCTTGAATTGAGCTTCTGAATCAGTGCTAAACCTTTGCAAATTTTTATATTTATATAAAAATCTCATTATAGTTAATTATGTAAAGATAAAATGTATTACAATCTGTATTAAAGGGTGAACACAGCTTTATAAAAGTGTTTCCAAAGTTTTTCTTGAATTGCATTTGAGTGTGGTTGGTTTTACAGACCCTGTTTGCGAAAGTGTCTTGTTTAAAATGGGGTGTGCAACATCTTCGATTGGATTATGGCATTCTAATGTGGTAGACAACAATGCAATGGTTTTTCTGTGCTTCTGTGATTGTGTCTGCTTCCAGTGAAAGAGGCTGTCTTGTTTTGTTCCATTTGATGGTGACATTGATTGTGCGTGCTTGTCCCGTGCATCCTCTCACAAGTCAGATTCTGACCCTGCACTTTAATCTTCAACTGCCCCAATGAGATGACACTCTCAGCTGCCTGACAGCATTCTGGGTAATGCCTCTCTTGTCCTGTCTCTCTCTCTCTCTCTCATCCTGTCTCTCTCTCTCTCTCTCTCTCTCTCTCTCTCTCTCTCTCTCTCTCTCTCTCTCTCTCTCTCTCTCTCTCTCTCTCTCTCTCTCTCTCTCTCGTACTCATTCTCCACAGTCCTCCACATCTTTTGTCCTTTGTCTCTGTCTCTGCCTGCCCTGAACCACTCCATGTCTCCCGACATTGCGCATCCTCCTATCTACTCTGTTCATGGAAAAAAATAACATTGTAATATTTTAATAAATATGAAACTAAAGGCGCTTATTTAATGGCTACAACACGACGTAGCCTACTCTTTGTACAAATTGCTGCACAGTACACATTCATTTAATTCTGAATTTTGTACACATCAGTTGAAAGGCATGTATTGCCTTTATTGCGTGCATTTAATTATTATCTTTATGAATAATGTAACAAGGACGACGCATGTAAACTGCGTTGTTTATTTATTCAGAATCGAATGGATCGCAAATGGATCCGAATGAAGAAACGTGAAAAAAAACGGAAAAAAAAAACATACCTCCGCCTTCATACTTGCTCAAAGTGAATTCTCCTGTTTTCATTTTTTCTTTACTTCTTCAAGCTCCATGTTGCACTTAAAATACACAATACAGCACAGCGTGTGAGTGGAGGAGACGCTGCGCGTGACACGTGATGTGCTTGATCAAGGGCCCGACCCGACCCGGACTCGGGCAGAGAATCTAAGCTCTACTCTGTAGGCAGTCTAGGCTCTATATATATATTATATATATAGATATATATATATTACACACACATACATGTATATAGCCTATATAATTTATTTATACATATAGCCTATAGATATTATTTATAAATTTTTTTGCTTCTTTTTGTGAAACACTAACAGACCTACACAATTGTCCGGGGGCCAATATTTAAACCAGTGGTGATTGCTGTGGATGTTTTTAATGCAACATCTCTCAAGTCACTTGACATTCAAAGGCGCCTGAGCCATCTTGACAGCATCTTATGCGTGTGTTTTTTTTTCTTACCTTGTTATGTAGGCTTTTTATTTATTAGCAAGGGCTTTTTATACAGCTGGAGCCCAGCTTCCCTCCATACACGCTACTCTCGTACAAGATCTGGCCCTTACCAAGTAGGCTCATTAGCTACGAAAAGGAGATTCAGTTAATTAAAATAATTCCCCGTTAACACAGCTGCTTTGGTCAGCCAAATTAAACAGGGGGAGTGCTGTGCCGTCTGCTTCGCACTCAGCGAACTGCCTCGGAACATGGCTAATTAGCTCAATAGGAGGAATATTTTAATAGCAATTAATGAGGCACGGGCCTATGCGAGCTCTAATTTAAGACCCTGGTTTGTGTGGGTGTGCATGCCGATGAATTCTAAAGCCTGATAAGATCGCTTTTGTCACTGCTTGTGTTACGATCAGCCTAGCTCGCTACCAGCGTGTTGCTCACGGATTATTGATTTTTTTTTGTGATTTTTCCCAGCAAGCTGACAGCCTAGAGCAGTTGTGTTGGAGAATGCACTTTAAAGGTGTGGTCTGTCAAGCTATAAGCTACTCATTATTAAAAGTAGTTGATCTACAGTCAGGTTAGCCTTTTAGTCGTTAACTTGCATTGAAGTTATCCAATTCTGTTTCTTGTTCTAATATGTATCTGCCCAGATGTTGGTCATCTTTCTACGCACACCTTGGCAATAGAATCGCCATTGACTACTTGTAAAAAATTTTTAGCTTACTTGACAGTACATATAGATCAACAGCATTCACTTAAGCATTAAAAATGTTTCATGATGGACTGGAAGTGATGCTTTACAGTATACTTTACTGGTCATTCAATGTTTCTGTAAAAAAAAAAGAAGAACAATAATTCTAATAAAATAGTAATAGTAATAAAAAAAAATCTACTTGTAATAATATAAAACACTACAGTCTGATAAGTTGTTGAGCTCATGAATTTTGATTACATTGTCTGTTTGCTTAAACTCATTTGCTAAATCAAAATGTGAACGGTAATTGGTGAGTACAAGCCAACAAAATTGCTGCTTGTGCATTATTCCCGCCCACTACCGAAGGAACCAGCTGGCACTGGCAGTGGCTTTTGCTTGATCTTAAATGCTCAATAATTCTGAATGAATACAGTCATTTTAAAAGGGAAAACAAACAAGAAACCACATATTTTACATGTAGCACGTCAATTCTAGCCAGTAGCTAGATTGAAATTTAATCTCATGTGAGTTATTTACTTGCAGTGTTGTGGGTTGTTAGTTAAGCTTGCCGGACGATGTCCATGGCATCAGGTAGGTGTGTCCAGAGTTCTGTCACACCAATAACATCTCTCCTGACAGAGTGCTACAGTGCATTCTGGGTAGAGGACAACTTTCACGTGGTTTCATCACATGAGCAGGAAAAGCTATATACAGGCTTCTGCTATACTATAACATCAAAGCCAAAGATATTACAGTCACCATGTTACGTTCAACATAGTAAGACAGGAGGCGAGGGGGAGGAGGTGGGCAGGAGATGAGGAGGAACACAAGGAAAAACGTGATGGAGTACTATATGTAAGCAACTGTGCTTTCTCCCAGAAGAACAGATTGCTGACAACATTGGGACTGTGCTTTGAGTAAACAATTCTTAAAAGACCAATTAGTCTGATTTCTTTGTACATGCTTAACTGTTCTTTGTAAAGCAGCAGAAGAGTAAGTTCCCTGGACAATGTTAATTTCGAATCTGTTCAAGGCTTGTTAGCATTATCACGAGAATCAAATTTGATCCATTGGCCATAAAACTGAATTAATGTGGAATTAAGAAATTACTTGACAAGCACAGTTGTCTGCCCTGTTAACAAACAGGGATTGTCACATAAATGGATTTGTATCACGATTAAGCAAATATGTGTTAATCGTGACAGCCCTAATACAGACACATTTTTTCCTTCTGTAGTTGCAGTACCATGCAGGTCTGGCCTCCAGTCTTCTAAACCAACAGTCACTCAAACGCTCAGCCAATCAGATGGGAACATCTGCCAAAAGAAGACCCAAAGTCCAGCCCAGCACCCTTGTCCTTCCAACACAGTGAGTTTGAGTTCATATTTTTCACAGTATCTCATAACCAGAAATGTGAAACCTGTTCAATTTCTGCAGTGTTAAACTTGTCCAGTAAATGTACTACAAATGGACTTATCATGTACAACATAGATATAGGATTAAAGAAGCACAACACAAGGCCTACATTCATGAAACTGAAGTCACCAGCATTTGTTTATCCATAGTCCCACCGGCAGCAGGTCAAAGGTTACCATTGATTCTCTTCCTCTCTATTGGTTCATCCGATTATGGTGAAAGAGTAGAATAGCTCATTGTCTTTCCTGGTGTCACTAGGGTCGTAGACCATAGGCTTTAATAATAAAGTAGCGAGAGTGGGATTTGGTGAACAGAGGAGAAAAGAGCACGTACTCTGGAGGGAAGATGAAAGACGGATGGAGAATGAACAGAAAATAACCATGGAGGACACATAGAAAAGACAAGAGCGGAGCCCAGGTGGTCTGTGTCCCTCTGAAAAGCCCAATGATGGGATACCACTTCTGTTTCTCCTTGCAAATGTGCTCTTTTTAATCTCATTCTGTTGCAATGTGTTATTTTCTTTCCAAGGTCCTTCAAAGTGATTGTTCATTTATTTCAAGTTGTAGTGCCCTCCTTTGCTCCGATGCCTGCCTGGGTACTCGTAGCGCAATGTGCTTTCTAAGGCCCAGGAAAAGAAATAAAAATTTGCTATGTATAATGTCCTATGTCCGAAATCGTTCTCTGTTAAACTATAAAGTGCTGCCTAAAGACTATATATAAAGTAAACACACGTTGGTTCACGTTTTTGAACCGGACCCATAATGATCTTTGATTTGCGTGCAACCAGTCTACGTGCATTTTATCAGTTAACTCAGTGTGAAGTGTTTTATCTTTCTCGATGAATTGATTATAGTTACATTATATTAAACTTGTAAGATTGTACAAAGGAAATAAAAAGATTATGAATGACTTAAAGTGCCCCTATTATGCCATTTTAAAGGCTACTAATTTTGTTTTGGAGGTCTCCTACAACAGGTTTACATGCATCTGATCAAAGGTATAAAAAAAAAAAACAGTTTCTTTTTTTCATAATATACATTGCACATCATCACCACATTTCTCAATGATCTGTTTTGATTGGTCTTTCACGTATAGCTTGTTTCGGAAGCCATACCATACCATTACCATAAATGAACTTCAGCTCCATCCGGAGGCTTCCTAAAGCTCAGCGATTGTACACACTGTAAACTGTACAAACAGTAACAATGACGTTGATTTTTACCCTATCAATCCAAGCGCGAGTCCGATGATGAAACATTGGAGGAACTAGTTATTCAACCCGAACCTCCATCGCAAGGATGACTTCAGCATATATAAAAATATATACGTCAATAATTATTCAGACTTACAGGTTGTGATTCTGAGGAGCGTGATGGTTCAAATAAACTGGGTACTGACCCATCTTTCAAGAGCAAGCGTTTTGTGAATCCCGCATTGAACCCCGAGATTTGAGAAGCAGTCGTCAGTAAAACGACTTTTGAGGGCGGGTCAAGTTGCTCGCGGGCGAACAACGTACAACATAGGTGGGCATTATGCAAATGCATTTTCTAGTGACGGAGAACCATCACGCAGTGGGATTCGAAATACAAATGATACGTATAGGTGGTTCAAAGTCGATTCTTTCTTTTGGGTTACTTTATTTATCGTGCACTTTTGACTTTACAACTTTGCAGAACGTTTACATTCCCAAACAGCTATATACGGTACTATTATACACTGCATGAAAGGGAATATTCGGAAAAAAACACACAATATGGGCACTTTAAATGTGCATTTATCACCTGAAGATGACATAATCAATTAAAGGGTTAGTTCACCCAAAATTGAAAGTTCTGTCTTTAATTACTCACCCTCATGTTATTCCAAACCCGTAAGACTTTCATTCATCTTCGGAACACAAATTAAAATATTTTAAATTAAATCTGAGAGCTTTTCATCTTTCCATTGACAGCCTATGCAACTACCACTTTCAAGCCCCAGACAGGTAGTAAAGTCATCATAAAAGTAACCCATGCGACGCAAGTGCTTTTTTTGCACAAACAAAAAAAATTCACGAGAGCACCACGACGTGCTCGTGTACAGCAGAAGTTGTTACGTAAACGCACGTTAGAGATGAACAGTTTGGTAAATTGTTTTGTTTATTGCGCAAAGCACTCTCGTCTCTTCATAAAATTGAGGTTAAACCACTTGAGGCGCATGGATTACTTTAAGGATGTGTTTACTACCTTTCTCAGGCTTGAAAGTGGCAGTTGCATAGCTGTCAATGGAGGGACAGAAAGCTCTCAGATTTCGTTAAAAATATCTTAATTTGTGTTCTAAAGATGAACGAAAGTCTTACGGGTTTGGAACGACATGAGGCTGAGTAATTAATGACATACTTTTTTGGGGGGTGAACTAAAGAAACTGTTTATGATACCACTGCTATCATATTTTAAACATAACATTGAACATAACATAACATAACACTGCCATTCAGTACGATTTAAAAAAAAAATATTTTTTTTTTTTAAATAAGTCTCTTACGCATTTGTTTGATCAGAAATACAGTAATATTGTGATTTAAAAAAATATATATAATTGTTTTAAAATAATTTATTCCTGCGATGTCAAAGCTGAATTTTCAGCATCATGACTCCAGTCTTCAGTGTCACATGATCCTTCAGAAAAACATACTAATAAGCTGATTTAATGCTCAGGGAACATTTATCATCATCAACATTGAAATTAGGTGTGCTTCGTGATAATTTTGTAGAAACTGTGATGCATTTTTTCAGGATTATTTGATTAATAGAAAGAACAGCTTTTATTTAATCAATTTAATTCATCCTAACTCAATAAAAGTATTATTTTTCTTTTAGAAAAATAATTATTTCTGACTCCAAACATTTAAACACAGAATTTGCAAGTTAACTGAATTGCCTTTAAAAGGAACTTTTGTTTTTGTTCACTCCATTTTGTTACTACATTCAAGTCATATGTGGAGAAGGGATATATGTAGGGAACAGTAACTGAGTGAACGAGAGAAGGATTTCAGACATACATGTGTGCAGAATTAAGTATTTGGAAAGGCCCCAAAAGCAAGTTGAAACAATTCGTTTTTCAAATACCACCTATATTCCCCATAACCTGCAGTTTTCTTATAATGTCAGTACAAGAAAAAGCTTCCAAATGTTAGAACTGCTGGTGTTGATGGTGCTTTTCCAGTTTTTTGTTGCACCAGAGACTGCCCAGGCAAGAAGCCGGTACTCGGCAGGTTGAATTTAGTGGATTCGTTTTCATCCTGACACACTTTACCAGACTTTACCAGTACAGTAAAGTGAGGTGCTCATGATAAATCTGCTTTTAGGTGACTCAAAGTGGCCTAAACCCTGCTGGCTCATCAGTCTGCAGTGCACTGTGTATCTTTAATAGCGCTGTGCTGTTTTCGGATGGAAGAGTATGTTGAACGGCGCAAGGTGAACAGAGACAGCAGCTCCTCTGTCAAACGTCATTGTCCTGATGAATTTGCCGTTTCTAAAAGGAGCGGCACATGAATTATGCAGCACAACCTTCATGCGCTTTTGCTTTTATGTTGCTTTTTTACTTGCCAGCGTTCTGATAGCGTTCCCCTCTGACATCGCCGCTTGCTTAAATAAGTGGACCTACTGGAGAAAGTAATGCTGTCCCAAAGCCAGTTGTTTCTAAATGCATTTTAATAGATGTTTACTGTGTAAATAAATGATAATATGATAAATAATTACAGTTGTAACTGGCAGCCTAGATTGGGTGTGCAAACTAATATGCAAGCAAAGGGATACCCGGGCGTAGTGATAAACATATTATAATGATAAAAAGAAAATGAATAGAGGCCTAAAGAACCTTCAAAATAATCAAATCAACAAACAAAATGCTCTATTGATCTATTTATTCAATCAGTCCGTTATAATCATTCATACTGCCATTAAGGAACCAGCAGGAGTTGCCATAAAATGATTCATTTTAAAATCACTGCAATGAAACTTTTAGATAATTGAGGCCCAGAGGATAGTCTGAATGATAGCTGGTCCCATCCTGTGCATTCATCGCAATATTAATCCTGTAAACAGAATTACACAGCATTTACTCATATAATCTGGCTCAAAGGGATAGTGTCTGCGCTTGAACACTTCCCCAACAGCTAAGTAGACAAGCAGTTACAGAGTGGGATTTGATAAATACGTTGTAGTGCTTTTTGTTTTTATATCTCGATTTTGTGAAGGATTTGTACCAATTTGAGCTAATTATAAACTAATAAAGAGGCTCAGTTGTGTCTGTATGAATCGGATAATGAAATGTCTAATCAGTGACAGTTTTCTGATGTCATAACCAGTGCTTGACATTAACCTGCCAAATGTGGGTTTATTTCGGCAACGGCGTGTAACACAGTCACTCCTACTAGCCACTTTGGCAGGTTGAGTTTTATATGTAACATTTAATTTTTTTTATTGTATTCTTTAAAAAAGGCATCTGAAATAATAAACAAAAACATTTTTTTATTATATCGATACTGAAATATCTGAAACGCTTCCAATACAAATTTTCCCCAGAATAGATACACGATACCAGCTGTGCTTTCTCACTTCTTATCTCTCAAATGACACACAGAGACGTCTCCCCATTACTGACTCGTTTCACCTGCTCCGGATGAATATTGTTGGTGTTACAGGGCTTGAATTTCGGCGTGGGATTTCATGCATTGCACATAATTTTACTCATTCTCGCAGATTTTGTGCATCATAATCTTGTGTCATAGTATATGTATTGAAAGCTGCCCTGGTCAGCTCAAGGTGACCTTTGTGATGTGATTGCAGAAGTGTCATTGGTCAGGGCTTTCTGTTGCTTTTGAATTCTCAGGATATGAGACTGTCGCCCTCCTAGGATCAATGCAGAGTGCTGTTGTCATTTTAGTGCCTCTTGCTCCCATCGGCCAGACAGGCAAAGCCACTGTTACTGAACCAAAACTAATTCACCATACCACCCTCCTGAGACCTACAGATTTACTTTACATGTTACTATTATTAACAGCAGCCTCAACCGCATTAATATATGGCTGAATTACATCTGTTCAGATTACAATTTGTGTATGCTTTGTTTTAAAAGCCTAAAGAGGTGGGCTTCCCTATGTGAGTCTCCTAAGGGCTTTTCCCAAGGGTTTTTCCTCATCTCCATCTCAGGGAGTTTTCTTTTCCACTGTTGCCTTTGGCTTGTTCACTGGGATGCTCATAGAGGTACTGTTCTTTGTAAAGTTGCAATTCAAGTTGCAGTTTGTTTAATTAGATTTTAAAAGTGTTTGCTCTTTATTAGTACATAGTACTTATGTAAACATACTGTAACATTTTGGGTTGTGTGCTGTTTAGAATTACTTTTCAAATTCCTATTCAGTTCTGGTTTATTTGAATTTTAATGTAAGGAAGCAGAATTACAATGAAATTCATCGGACTGTAATTTTTAACAAGAAAAGCAAACTTTGAATGTTCGCTGCGCATGAAAGCTTTGAAAACATTTTTAAAAGATGATGGATGGATGGATGAAGAAAATAAAGATAAAATAATGAAGTATTAAATCTATCTATTCATCCATTACTGTATTTTGATCATCAAATCATTTCAAGTGCATCCATGGTCAATACCCAGATAGAAGGGATCGCAGGTCAAGATGTGTCTCTCTCCTGTGCTGCATTGCAGCAAAGCTTAGAGAGCAGAGTGTTATGACATTTTTTGTCATAGCTGATCCCTGATTAAAGGAAAGAGAGGAAAACAGCACTCGTTTATCAGTATTCATCTCACCCTCACATGCAGTCACAAGAAAGGGCTATTTGATCACTTTGTATCGTCCATCACACTGAGAGAGCACTGTTACCACGTTACATCAAGATGAACAAAGTACAAGCACCTCCTTTTTTGTGGTCCTCTGACACTGACTTCCTGCCATCCTCAGGGGTGTCTGGAGATGCCCTTTCTTGTGGCCACATCAGTTTTTAGGCAGTTGGAATGTAATCCACTGAAAGTGTTTCATCATCTGGGTGATAATCTGATGCTTTAACATTCAAATCACACTCCAGAGTGGATCCTTAAACTGTGCCGCAGAACCTACATGTCGATGGAGCATTCATTAACTTCAGATTACAAGGCTGGTATAAAAAAGAAAACTAACATTTGCGTTTTCCTCTCACAGAATCTCATGTTGTAAGTACTCATACCCTCAAGGCCCCGATATTCTTAAGCAATACTGAAGGACAAACTGCTGTGACATCATCTCGAACAAATTCAGGCCAAAACGAAGTTTGTTTCAGGAGTTTGAAACAGCTTTTCAGAAAACTTTGCTACCATTAGTCCGTGGCGATTGTGTAGGCTACTAGGTAGGTGTGGCTCTGAGGCTTCATTTTTACTGGTCAGTCCATCGAGGTCAGAGGTCCTTGTGTAGAACATAAACACATTGGAGATAGGGATGGCTCGATACCACAATTTTGGCTTCGGTACGATACCAGAATCTAATACCTCGGTATCGATACTAAATCGATACCACAGGTAAAAAAAAAAAAAAGGCTCATTTTAAGTGACACTTAAAAAACACTGCTTGAAACTCTCCACTACCAAAAGCGCAAAGAAAAGGTATCAAAATGTACATTTAAAAAAAAAAATCAGTCAGGGAACATACAGTAGGCTAGGTAAAAAAAATTTTTGTTGAAACCCCCCCCCCTGAAATTATACAATTAAAATAGGTTAATATCTATAATAATAGATTCACATAAAGGCTAATAATAATAATAATAATAATAATAATAATAATAGAATAATGAAATGACATGTAAACCATAGCTGTCATGCATCAACAATCACATTATTCATCTTGGTTTGGTTACTGTTTGGGTTCATATTAGTTTATTGCATTGCATAAAGTAATGTTAACATGCTAAACATGTATTAGTATATTTAATTTTTTAGGTCATTTAATTATCGATTGATATAGATTAATAAATGCTATAATACTGTTAGGTCAGGTTACCTAATGAATGTTGACAAATGTAGCTTAATTGTAACATTAGTAATATTCACATTACTACTATTTGTCTCTCTCTCTCTCTCTCTCTCTCTCTCTCTCGAGCGCGCGCCACAGCGGCACTACTATGCCATTCATTTTACTATCACTAATACTTAAATTAATATTATTCAAATTTTTATTCTTTATTCATTCAAATTCAATTAATATATGTTTGTTTGAAGGTATAACAATGATGAGACCTAAACTGAATTGGTTCTACCGTGTCATGCAAGCAGATTTGTGCTTTCGTGTTTACCGTATCATATTATTGATAAGCTCTTATGTATGTGCGCTGTTCAGTGTTCAATAAAAGTCTAAATTAAATCAGTTGAATGATGGACTAACCTGTCGATCTCTGAACTCTTTGACCAAGTCAAGATGTGCAACTGACAAGTCAAGTGCTTCGGCAGATTTGATGTTTGCAGAGCGGTGCATTGAGATCTGTTTCTTTACTTTTCTCATGACTTTTGTAGGCAAAGTAAAGCCTTATTTCACTCACACTGCTCTCTCTCTATTTATTAATTTCGGGCGTGTAGAAATTCGAATGAGCTTCGTTTGATCCATCGTGTTCCTCTGTTGTCACCGTTTGCCGGTTTCGCATGACCCGCGTCAGTTTAGATAGCGCACTGCCGCCTAGTGGTGAACTTCGAAACAGCAGCGCATCAAATACCGAATTGAACAAAATGATGATATTGTACCGTTTGAAATATAATATATACCGGTATTTTTGCAGTACCGGTATACCGCGCATCCCTAATTGGAGATCCGCATTAAAGTAGATATTGAAGTTGTAGGCGACTTATACTTGAAAGAGACACTCACACGGTTTAATTTTTTTTTTTTTTTTTAATTCAAAATTACTAGAACTTTACCTAAGCTTAAAATGAAAACTAAAATCTAATTCAAAATATTATATTTTTCAAGGTGAACTATCCCTTTAATTTATGATGAAGAACAGCGTTATGTGTTGTAACCAGGGCCGGGGGGTTTGTACAATGTCGTCTAAGTCGTGGTAGCTGCTGGTAGATTTTGTAAACTACACCATCTGGTTCTAAAGTGTGCTTTTTCCATTTTTTACTGATTTATTCATTTTTTCTTAAAGTGTGAAATTTAAATTTTTTCCTGCTGTGTTTGATGCTACTGCTCAGGTAGACACTGGTGAAGTGTTTGGGTGTTTTTTTTTTTTTTGTGTGTGTGTGCGCATGCAATCGGCGTTGTTATATGTCATTTTTCCTGCGGCTTTACGAAGATTTCAGGCGACATTTACAGCTCAAGTAATTGGTTATAAAAATGTTCTGTGGTCCCATGAGCAAAGATAGCAAATGACTACTTTTCCTAAAGGCTAGCTTGACTGTAGTTCGACTACTTTTAATTGAGTTGCTAGTAGCTTCCTCAACAGCGCAAGAGACATTACACCCGATCCAGGAGTATATTGCACTCTGAATGGTGAATTTCAACTGAATATTTTAACCTGAAATGAAGCCTACTCTGGCATGATGGCCCATTGTGCCTTGCTGACTGACAGTGATACAGCACACTCAAGGTCAGAGGATACAGCCGCATCCTCTTCCATTGGTTTTCTTGACCTTTATTGGTCTCGTCCTGTACCGGTGCAGTGGTATAACAGGGCAGATGGGTAGTAGACAATTAAAAATCTGTTCAGAGAGACGGCCTGGGGCAAGGCCAGAGGGAGGGACTTTAACAAGAACCTTTAAACACTGTGGTTTCAAGGCAGCCAAGCACCAAATGTGAGTGAATATTGGCTTTTCAAGTAAATAAAATGCCAGATTGGCAGTAACTATGAGGAACTGAAACATAACATCGTTTAGGTTGAATTTTTAGGATTTGTTTCAAAATCACATTGTTTTTGATGTTTTTTGACAGGTACAGTTTCACTGTTACACAGAAACTGCAGTTTGTCACAAATATGGCAATTTTGCAAAGGAAACATGTTATTAATTATGTTGTCATACTAAACCTGTAATCTGGCTAGTAATAAATATTCATTTAAAGTACCTAGATGTGGTAAATTATAATTTTGGATCCTGCAGACTTTGACTGATTTTACACATTCTTGACCATATCTTGGACCACAAAATCTATACAGGCAGGTATTGACTTTACAGAGCGAAGACACAGTGATTTAATGAGTGTACAGTTGTTGATGTGCAAGTAATGTTCGATATGTTAATTCAAGCCTCGCTGTGCCTAAAATCCATTATGAGACTCATGCTCTGCTTGGCTTGAGAAAACAATCAGAGCCACAGAAGAAAAAACCTTTTCTGTGAGTCCAGCGATGATGAGTTAGTTTGCATGGAGATTAGGTAGGTTTCACTCCAGAGATTATGAGTTATGAAGCATGGAGATATTAAAACATGTCTTGTCTTGTAACATGCTGGCACCCCTCTGTGGTGCCAATGGAGATATAATTGCTAACCCTATTTGGTTACATCCCAGCCATTCTATTGCCAATAAACCACCTATGCCAGAAGATAAAATAATTGCTTGGCTGCAGTGTCTGTGATTGGCTGGAAGAGCAGGTTTTGGTTCATGTGAGGTTAGTATACAATACTGGCTGCTTTCCTTATGCCATCCTATGTGACAATTGATTAAATTATTTTATTTAAGGCTTTTTGAGTGTGTTTAGGATTTTTGCAGGTCTTTTTTTTTTTTTTTTTTGACTTTTTGCAAAAGTACCTTTTAGTAACTTTTACCATTGTTACGGTTAAGCTCCGACAAATGACAAGCAACAGACTGGAAGTCATTCGCGAGGTGAGAATTACCAGTATTTTTCCCCTAAAACATTTATTCTTTAACGGGGCTATATGTCAAATTCAGAAACCCTTGATATTAGCGACACCGGTGGCCAATAAGTGAACTGCAGCCAGCAACTTTCTGCTTGTGCTCACACTAGTGCTTTCATAATGTACAAGAGACTGAACGTGATTCGTGGCCCCGATAAACTCACTGCGAAGTTCTTTTTCGTATTTTACTTGGCGGTAAAAAGAATACCTTTGCAGTGATGCACTGTTAACAAACATCCCGACACTGCGGAGAGCAGCGTTTAGATGTATATGTAAATATGTGCTGCACGCTTTCCTCTCAACAACAAAAATGACAGTAGTGAGAAAACATCTGATCGTATATGTGGATATGTTTGCACCATTCATTTCATGTGTCACCAAAAAAAAAAGAGGCTCTTGGGAGTGCACATAAACGTCACATCATTTTGATTTTCCCGGTAAAAACAAGCCAAGTTACAAGCTGTTCCCACATTGGCAGTAAAAAAAGTGATTAATATATGAGAATTCTTACAGATATTATAGCCCCTTTTAACACTAGGCTATTTCTGTAAAATGGTGGTTATGAATAATTATGGACATTTTAATCATTATTTACGTTAATTTGCTCTTGAAAACCTACAATGTTTTTCTTTCAGATGTATTGTGGGTAATTTGTTTTGTGTGTATATAATACATTCATTGTTTATTCAAATCATTCATTTTACCATGGTTAATAAACGTAATGGTTGCTTCACAAACAAATTTAAAGGTGCTGTGCAACTGGCACTGTGGGGGCGAAATGTGACAATTGTGACAAAAATGCGGCTTTAGGGTTTTGAACCCCTTGCCCTAAGTATTAAAGCTCAATGCATAACTTTTTCCTCAAGATTTGTACTTCAGGCATGAATGATACCTCAAGTCATGGCAATTTTTGGGGTGAGGTGTGAGGTGTGAGATCAGATGTGTTATTTTCACTTAGTGAACAATAAAACAGGCCAAGAGGTACTTTCAAGGTTATATTGAAAGACTCTCAAGCCATTTAGAGACCAGAATATATTACAGACGGGGTGAGTTATTTTGAATTGGGCTAGTAGGAAACCACCTAGCAACCATCCTGAACACCCTAGCAACTGCTTAGAAATACCGTAGCACTGTGCTGGCAAGTTTTGCATGCACAAGCACTGCTCACATTTTCTCCTGAAAAGTAAAAATCAAGTTTATCCTTGGTCTAATAATTCCCAAAATCTTTACATAAGCATATGTCGAGCTGGTGATGAACTCTAGTGATGTTCTCTCCTATTTAATATGCTGTTATTTAATTTAAGCGAGTAAATGAGAAACCTTAGTGCAGGCACAAGGGAAATTGTGAACAAACAGAGAGGTATGTTGAACAATTTCTCTTTGTTGAACAATTTCTCTTTGCTTTTGATCTTCCCTTCTGGGAAAGAAACTGCTGTTGCAGGAAAATCACTGAGAACTTTCAACATGATGAGGCAACTTAATCTTTGTCGATTCTCCAGCTGCATTGCACTTGCAGACGTGTGTGTACGCAATCACATACGTGTCCCTGTTTGCACCTGTCCGTGGGTTACCTGGGTTCTCCGCAACCACTGTTAAGAAGTAATATCTCCATAGTTGGTCCAGTAACTTTCAAATGACTTTTAAACAAATCCCTCCACCAGCCGCCCACCATCGGTTCTTTAATGAATTATTTTCCTCGTCTGTGTGCAGGGCCAGTCCCTCAAGTCTATTGATAGCTGATGGCAACGGAGATTTTCATTAAACCCTTATTAGCATTGACCCTACAATACATGTTGGGCGACTCTTCTTGGGGACTGTTCTGTTGACTCCAGGGATGGCTGAAGGCTTTTGGCACTCTCTGTCCAATTTATTGATGTCTAACGAGGCTGTTGAGCAACCCTGGCAGGGTTTTAAGTATTCGTTTTCTTCTGAAGCATTGAAGGTTATGTCAGATGTGGAACAGCGGAGAGTCTTGTTGATGGTGGATGCAAATCGATGCCTTAATGCATCCAATTTAGAGCTCATACAGTTTTTTTTTATGTTGCTTCTGATGTTTATTATCCTGTTTTTGACATTGTTTTGATTATTTACAGCTGTACTGAGAACAAAATGTAGTTATAAAATAAGTTTAAATTTACAATACAAAATGAATTGAATTAAAGCTAAATAAATTATTATAAATAATATTAAATTAATAGATATTACAAAAACTAATAGAAATGGACAAAAGCCCATAAAATTACTAGAACTTTAAAAATAAAATATTCAAATAAAAGCTAGTTCAAAATATCAGTGAATACAATAGTATATAAAAAGCACTAAAATAACACTGGTAAAACTTTTAGATTTTGAAGGGGAATTCGAAAATAAAGATCAAATCAAATTCGATGTGACGATTCAAGAGTGACCATCACAATGCTGACCCGGACCTCCTCAACTGTTAGCCTCCATCAATATGTGTGTTGTATATGTTCAATACCAAGACCTTAATGAAAAGCCATTGATTTGGTATTGGCAGTAACCGTGACCCAAGGACCTCTTGGTTTGCACTTAAAGTGAAAGATCAGCAACTTTTTTACTCAAAATATTCTCTCTCTTTCCAGATATGTGGATGATGTCATATCCAGAATTGGACGAATGTTTCCAGATATGTCAATCGAGCTTTTCCGGCCAAATGGGACTTCAGCAGTTCTTTTGGTGAGATGCTCTTTGCTATACACATCAATTCAGAGTTGATTGTGATGATTTGTCTCTGTACAAGGCAAAATGTTTTAAGTTTTATATTTGAAATTGATTTCATTGGTTGTTTTAAAGACATTCGTAGGAGCACAACTTGAGTGGCTTCTTATTAATCAGTAAGTCAGAATAAATAAATAAATGTAGTAGGAGAAGCAAGATTTAAAGTAACACGCCGACTTTTTGGGACTTCAGCTTATTCACTGTATCCCCCAGAGTTCATACATACCCTTTTCATCTCCGTGCGTGCTGTAACTCTGTCTGACACACCCACCGCTAGCCTGGCTTAGCACAAAGACTGGAAGTAAATGGCTCCAGCTAGCGTACTGCTCCCAATAAGTGACAAAATAACGCCACCTTTTCCCTATTTATGTTGTGATGTGTATAGTCACAGTGTGTACAAATAACAAGGTCATATGAGACACACGCATCTTTTAACCGTATATATACTGGGACTATATTCTCAGAAGCCGATGCACTGCTACTTCTGCTGAGTGATTTGCTCTCAGCACCTGAGAAGCCCTGAGGTGAGGAGCAGAGAGTGCTGCGCTAATCACTCCGCCCAAGTAGCATTTTGGAGCCATTTAGGTCTTTGTGCTAAGCTAGGCTAGCGGTGGGTGCGTCAGACAGAGTTACAGCACGCACGGAGATGAAAAAGGTATGTATGGACTTATCTAACTCTGGAGGACACGGTGAATAAGCTAAAGTCCCAAAAAGTCAGCGTCTTCCTTTAAGACAAGATAACCTGCAAAATAAAGCACTTTTATTTTTTGTCTTGAAAGTAGTTATTTTCTATAGTAGAGGAGAAAATACAATTTTGTAAATGGTAATGAATCTCAAGTACTTTATAGTTATTTGTTGGTTTCCATTTCCACTGGCATTGATGAAGCAGGACAGCACAAAAGTGCACCCATGTAGAAGCCTTTTCTGACTAATGGTGTATAAGAGGTAATGGTGAAGGAGAGCTGGATGCCCTTGTACTCGGGGAGCAATCTCTCTGTTGACTGCTCTGTCAGTCTCCTTGTGAGTCGTCCCTGAGAACATCCCAGAGGGGCCTGGGATTGTTGACTCTTCGAGGAGTTCGCTCCACACTTTCAAAGTTTTGCAGGGCGCATGCATGATAATGGAAGTAAAGACAGGCAGAAGAGAGTGGTCGCCTATTAGAGCTGAACTCTACTTGAGTGATTTACTGCAATCCTTTGAGCTGCGTTAGGAGAAATTGCTGTGATCGGTGCTTTTTCCCTCAAATGGATCGTTTTAATTTAGTGTTTGTCTATGCTAATTATTAGTTAATGTGAGGCTGTATAATGGTGCTAAAATTGTACATTGGGAATTAACACTAGTTATTATTACTGTTGAAACACTGAAATATTCCTGTTTTCCAGACAGAATTACTTTTTTATTGTTACCTTAGTACTTTTCCTGTCTTCCATGTTAATTTAAATGAGTCGGTGTATTTAAGGCCTGATCTGGAAGTTTGCTGCGCTGAAAACAACCATTGTTCTTTTGAGATTGACTGTCTTGGGGTACCAAAGACCCTAAGCCTGTATGTGTTAAAATAATGAAAAAGAAAAAATAATCATTTAAAATATAAATGTAACTCTGTCGATCAATGAGTGTTAAAATATGAAAGTGTTATAGCTAAGCAGAAGTAATGTAAGATTTCTCATGGAGGGTGTTTGAAGCATGACATTTTTTTTGTATATAATCAGTCCTCATCAAATAAGGAACATTTCATTAAAGTATTAACCTGATACTTAAATATTAAATATGTTTTTCAAGCTTTTAAAATGGCCTTTTGGACTCTCAGACCCCAAATAGAACATGGGGGTTAATGCCTGGTTTGCATTGGTAGGACAACTAATTTAATTAAAAATGATAAGACATGAAAAGACATGAATAGGCTTTTTTTCCATTAAAGGGCACCTATTTATGGCATTTAAAATGTTCCTAATATTGTTCTGGGAGTCCCCAACAACAGTTTTGCATGCATACAATGACAAAAAACACTTCAGTTGTCTTATAATATTCATTTATTTTTACCTGATTTGCTCACCGACTCCCTAATGATTCGTTCGACGACTCATTTGTCCAAACCCCTCCTTTTACGTGACGCTAATCGGCAGTGATTGGTCAGATGACCCACCCAGTCAGTTATTGATTGCGTTAGCCCAACGCATAAACATATTGATAAAGCACTGCAGTACTACAAGGTATTGCTCTATTCTTTATGATAACTCCAGTAACAGCGACAAACATTTCACATATTTAAAAAAAATTGACATTGGAGACCTAGAAGCCGCGCTGAGCGTAACTTACACACACACACTTACTGCGCCGTGCGCCTTCCCTCCTCGCGCCCCCGACGCTACAAAACTCATAAAAGCAACCATTATTAATAAAACTTACAGGTTGTGATTCGGAGGAGGAGGCTGATCCATATACACTGGGTACTGAGCCCTCCTCCAGGAACAACCGGCTCGCGAATCCACATTTGAATTCATTTATGTTTCTGAACGATTCGTCATTAAAATGATGAGAACACAGCACGAGGTTCGGGCTATACTGTTGTGGTATCGTTGCAAATATGAACTCTAACCACTGATTCTTCACATGCTCGTCCCTGGGCAATGAAAACAAAGTGGCTGAACTATCTTTGCATTGTAGAACACAGCGTCTTCTCGACATGATGCTGTTCAGCTGAAGTATTTGAATGTGTTCGAGACTTCAAGTTTACACTTCCGTCTGCGCGCGCAGTAACTGGGCGCGGCCAATATGCTAATGTTCGTATCTACGTCACTACAAACCAGCTAATGACTCGTTTCAAAAACAATTCATTTCATAGACTCAGAGTCGACTCTCACTTTTGAAAGACAATAACTTTATATACGGTGCACTTTCAGATATAAATCTTTGCAGGATGTTTTCATTCCCTTAGAGCTATATTCCACACTACATGAACAGTCATTTTCAAAAATCCATGATAGGGGCTCTTTAACCAATCAATGTTTAGGTTTCAAGCTTTTTTATCCAAACATTTTATCAAGAGGATTCTCAACTATGTTATGAAAGATATAACCGAATGATATGATATACCATTTTATTTTATGCAATATGCGTGTAAACATGGCCATAAATGCCATGCCATGCATCGATACAGTGTATCAAAATTGCATATTAAAGGTCCCGTTCTATGCCCCTTTTCACAAGATGTAAAATGAGTCTCTGATGTCCCCAGAGTGTGTCTGTGAAGTTTCAGCTCAAAATACCCAACAGATCATTTTTTACAGCATGTTTAAATTGTCTTTTTTGAGGACTCAGAAAAACGCGCTGTTTTAGTGTGTGCCCTTTAAATGCAAATAAGCTCCTGCTGCACGACACAGGGGGCGGAGCTTCAAGAGCTCGCACTCAGACTCTTAGGACAATTTCATCTCATGGAATAATGATAACATCAGCAACTCTCAGTAACGGTGTTCATTTCGAGTCGGACAATAATGCCTACAGAGTCAGAGGGCTGTATAGAGATGGAACAGGTATAGTTTAGTAGTTTAATTACGGTTATTATAACGTATTTGTCATCTGCTTGTATGTATCCATTATTTATTAATAGCCTACAAGTCTGCTGTGTCAGACCAGGTCCAAATGATGATCAAACATATACTGATGAGTTTAATAAAGTTTATTGTACATCACACAAAAGATGAAGCGTCAGTTTTACTTCAGAAAATCACCGTAAGACCTGAGTAAACGCAGTAAGTTATAATGTCCAAAATGTTAAATAAAATATCTCGCTTGGCATTGAACTTTGAGCTTTATAATTTTACAGATATTATTTATACTCTAACAACAACATTACACACTAACTTAAGTTTGAAACATGGGATCACGAAGAACGGGACCTTTAATGTGTTCTTGGGGCAACGTGTAATGAAAAACATATTTTCATAAGAATATCTTATATTTCATAAGAATATTGATATATCATTTCTTTCCCTGTTCACTTCTTGTGTCTCCAAAATGCCTAATTGGCCATGATGTAAGTCCTGGTGTCCTCTACGCAGAGGTCATGAATAAAATGAATGCCCTGTTTCGTAACAGAAAGTCATATTTTGATTGGAAACCCATAACATTTTCCCGAGATGTTGATTTACAAACAATTTGAAAATCCCTTCAGACTTAAATGATAATTACAAAAGATTATCATATTTCCATCATATTTCCTGGAGTGCAATCATTCAGTCATTTTTAAAGACCAAGGAGAGGGAGTTGTCAAACTGCAACCTCCAAATATTTGGTATTTCTGCAAATCCCTGAATGTGCTCTTTACAGGACACCCCGACTTATTGTTGTCAGAGAAATTCGCTAAAATATAATATCCTAAACGTCTATTTCTGGGTCTCAGGAGGATATATATATTATAATTTAGAAACATATTAAAGTATTATCGATATTATAAAAAAGTATTACAATTATTAATAAATAATAAAGTATACAATTATTGTAGCTTCAAATATTTGGTAACACTTTATTTCGATAGTCCACTTTAGACATTCTACTAACTATAAGTAACTATTCAACTACATGTCAACTAACTGTCATTAGAGTATTAGTAGACTGTCAGCTTAATATCTGCTAACACTTTATTTTGTTGGTCCCCCAACAGACATTCAACTGACTATAAGTAACTTGGCGACTACAAGTCAACTTATTCTCCTAACCCGAACCCTAACACCTAACCATAACCTAACAGTCTACTGACAGTCTACTACAATATACTAATACTCTAATGAGAGTTAGTTGACATGTAGTTGAAAAGTTACTTATAATTAGTAGAACGTCTAAAGTGACTTTCGAAATAAAGTGTAACCAAATATTTTTTGTCTCGTACGGTGTGGCAGTAATGTCACATTTACATGTCTAAATTTGGCCAGTGTAACCGAGTCATAGATCATTTCCATTTGCTTCTGTCATCATCTACGTGTTGTTTACAAGCATTTTTCCTTGCCCCTTTGTCATGTCTCATCTCAACCTGGGCACAGTATGAGCCAGGATTGAATTGGTTCCTCCTCAGTAAAAATAAATAAATAATAGGTAGGCTACATGACACCCCTGATTCCAACATTAAGTTGTCACCACGATGGGTCATTTGGATCTTTTTGTCAATGGTACACTGTATCAGTCTCCTAGTAATGTTTTTCACCTCTACCTAGATGCTTTGTAGCCTTTTTGGTCTGAATGATCACATTCTGGGATGATGTCAGTTGTCAGTTGGGTCATTCACACCACACACCCATCCCCCTTACCTTTGAGACTTCCTCTGACACTTCTCTGCTGCCGTCATGTCTTTTGGCACCGCTGACTGAGAGGAAAGAGAGACTGAGGGATCTTGGCAGCGGTGCCAGGAAGACTACAAATGCCCCTTCCACAGCAGTGGGAGTTCAGTGGTTCACACCCACGGGGCACGCACTTCCAGATGGCCCAGTTGGCAGGCCGGAGTGATCTGTCACCGAGGGGGCTAAATCGCTGCCAGGCCCTTCTTCGGACACGCTATTCTGCGGTGTTCAACAAAGCGATCAGCAGGAAATGTCCTCATTGTGATGGACGGTTTGTGCATGAAATGAAAATGAGTATTATAATACAAAAGTTCAAGAGGTTTTGTCTAATTCTTTTTTTCGAGATGCTCCAAAATGAAAATTCTGGGCCGAAACCGAAAGTTCAGGATACTCTTGGCCGAAAACAGAAATAATAAATAATCAATTAATGAAGCAAATTTATTTCATGATCAACATTTCAAATAGTTAAAACTGAGTTGTACAAACATTTAAATTGTGCATAAGGCAATTTTTTTTTTATCAACTTAATAAATCCAGTTTGTTGGTGAAATATAAACATTTAAATGAAAATAAACTGTAATACTTGTTTTCATGGCATATTTATTCAAGCATAGGCTGCGTGAAATAATGAAGACATCACTAAAAGCTTAAGTAAAAAATCTAATGAATATGTAATACAATGCATATTTAGCAAAATGTTCTTCTCTAAAGTTATTTTTTCTGGCTAACTAATGAGTTTATAGAAATTGAATAGCTTTCTTGACGTAAATGTAGCGTTAAATGACATTGTACAGCCCACAAGCAGTTTTGTTGATGTCTTTCCCTGGTTGAAACGCTGATTGAGCGAATACACAAATGGTTAATTTCTGTAAGTTGTAATGGATCTTTCAACATAGCTTCTGGTGTTCACCTGCCGCTTGAACTGAGGCGGTTACAGTGATCTGTCCCGCCGTATTAAAGAGCGCCAAAACTGCATTTGTTGTTGGAATTTCATAATAAAAACAAAAGAATTTTAAAGTTGAGACTTTGCTTCATATTTAAAGTAACAGAACACATTTTTTTTTGCGATTATTGGATGGTAGGCGCTACAAATGTTTAGTGAAGTTTAGTGAATCAACACAACAGAAAATAGCACAGACTAAAAGATTTAAGAAACCATACCATTATTAAAATCAAGAAATTAATATTGTCCTCCAGAGCTAGTGTCCACACAGCTGACATGTTGAACTGTTGTATGCACGAAACAGATGCTGAACACGGTCAAAACGTGGAATCGGAGAAGCGCCATTTCGGCCCTCCAAAACCACATTTTTTACCTCTTTAGCACAGTGGTTCATGTTTTTCAGGACTCATATTTTATTTTTTTATTCTATTTCATTTTACATTGGACTTCAAGATCCAAAACAGTCTTTATTATTTTAGATATATTTTTTATTTTATTCTTAATTTTATTAATTTTATTTCAACCCACTAGTTTATTAGAGGTATTATTATTAGTTTGAGTTCCTGTCCCTTTCCTGAAAATGGCTGTGAATGGAAGGGATTGTAAAAAAAAACATCTTAGTGTGGTACACATCTGCAATTTATAACAAAGGGCAATCAATCCACAGCAGAGCTGCATCTCCTTAACATCAGTTTGTAAACAGGCACGGCTTTGCAGAATGCGATGGCATTAATTGGAGCTCGGGACGGCTCTCTACGGGCAGATTCTGCCTAACAGCCTTGCCCCCACCATAATTAGGGGATGTTAATTAGCATGGAAAATGCGTCTTTCTCAGGCCCTCTACCTGCTTTTCTTGGCCCTGTAATACCGTTAGCTTAACCTCGTACCCTCTTCCATGACAGATATTAACTATATGCAGAAGCGTGACGTACAATATAATTTTTATTTTTTCATCCAGAGTAGTGGAGAGATGCATTTTAGATCTTATAAGCAACTTTGAAATGTGCTGCCACAAACTGGTGCCTGTCGCTCCTGCAGCGGTCCGGATCAAAGCGAGTTATGAACGTGAATTGTCCCACTGGGTTTCTGCCTGAGTTACAGATGTAGAGTGTGTATGGAAATGAACATGCGTATAGGCACTTGCACAGAAATGCTTTTAACTGGCTTCAGTTGAATATATAGTTGTTTTGTTTTTGTGAAGCCTGTGAACCGATGGTAGTGAACTGTAGGTTCCAGAAAGGTCTCCTGTCAGACTTATTCCTACTTCTGCATCGCTGCGTCTTTGTTTACCTCTCTTCTACGTGCTATTTTATTTATTTTATATATGTATATATTAATACTTTTATTCAGCAGAATGTATAAATTGATCAAAAATGACAGTAAAGACATTTATAATGTTACATAAGATTGCTTTTTCAAATAAATGCTGTTTTTTGGAACTTTCTATTCATTAAAAAGAATAGGAAAAATTATCACAGTTTACACACAAATATTAAGTAGCACAACTGTTTTCAACATTGTTAATCTAAAATGTTTAATGAGCACCAAATTAGCATAATATTTCACAATATTACTGTTTTTAATATAATTTTTTTATAAAATAAATGCAGTCTTGGTAAGCTTAAACAAATATAATGTTTTTTTATAAATCTTACCGACAACAAAGTTTTGAACAATAGTGTAATGATATTGTATAATTATATAAAATCAGTATTTCATGTCCATTTATTTATTTCATAAACATTTATAATTGGAATAATTTACAGACAGACGGTTATTATTACAAAAATAAATAAAACAATGATCAGGATGATAGAGATCAATTGCCACTGTAAATGATCACTTATTTATTTTTGAGCCTTTTTGTTTATCTCTGGGGTCATTATTATTTGGAGTAGTTTAGAGAAAGGACAAAACATTATGCAAAACCATAATCGTCAAAACAGTGTCGTATTTAAACCTAATTTAAGTTTAAGTCTGTATGCACACCGCAGCTCATGGTTTCAGAAATGCATGCGCTAGCTGCTACACCATGTGACTTTCTCTGGCTACTTCCCTTCTTGTTCCCTTGCTTTCTCTTTCCACCTTGAGTAAATCATTCTGCTTTGTTGTGTCTGGCTTTGGTCACCTCAAAAGTTCACAATGGAGCGGAGTCAAACAATTTTTTGTTAATTGAATTTTAAAGTGACCTTGTTCTGCTATTGATCTACATTAAAAATATTTTTCGCTGCCACGACAGTCAAAACCTTGGGGGCGGATGGGCGTGCGTCCGTGCGAGTATTGACGGTATTCCGGAACGACCTCTGAGTGGGGGATTGTGCTGATGAGGACAGACCCGGCGTGAGGTGGAGAGGTCAGAGCTGGTCACACTCAGAGAGGTGGAAGAGGGTATTGGAAAACACCCCTCTTGGCACTCAGGGGCGTTGTGGTGTGTCAGCTTGTTTCTCGTGTTGCTTGATGGTACAGTAAGCTGTGGTGAAAGCTAATGAGGTGGACACTCACAGAGACCTCAACAGTGGCATTCAGATTCCCAGTTTGTCAAAATAGTGCAATTTGTGCACCTCAAAATCTGTTTTTTCCTACAAAATCAGCTCCCTCAGTGCTATTTGTAGTGCAGTGGCAACCCTGTCAGCTATCAGATGAGATCCCACCTTTACACCTGCCCAGTTGTGTCACGGGTCTATGAAGGAGGACTCAAATGCAGAATGAGTGTTAACAGGTTTATTGACAAACAGTAGACAGATGACAAGATGTGGTGGGAGAGGTGAACAGTCCTGACAATAGGCAGGGATGAGACACAATGACAGCCGTTGTAACTAGCACAAGATGACTGTAGGCTGGAGAATAGTAATGGCAGAGCAGAATGAGACCTGAGAATACTAGCAATAGCCAGACAGGAACTTCAAGTACAACAGCAAGGCACGCCGGGATCTCAGGCTCAGCACCAGGCTTGCAAAGAGTGTAAGCAGCCAGGGACGCTCTGCTTGCAGGACAGGACTGGAACTAGAGACACAGGAGACAAGACAGACAGGACCATGGCAGAAATAAAGCACTAAATAGACTTTAGTAACAAGAAACAAACTATGTAGCACAGAAGTACACAGACAGTAGCACAACATCTAATGAACTGGCAACACATGAGGGAAAGAGCACACATATAAAGGAGCTAAGAACAAGAGGAACAGGTGATCACACTCAGACAAGAAACAGGTGATCACACTCAGACAAGGAACAGGTGATCACACTCAGACAAGAAACAGGTGATCACACTCAGGTAAACGAGGACTCAACTGGACAAGAGGGCTTGGTACAGGGAAACAAGGAGGCATGAACAGAACACATGGCCAACACAAACACAACCATATGTTCAAGCACAACACAAACATAGAGACATGAAGCAAAGACAACACAGAACCCTGACAGATTGTATCACATTTGATCACATAAAGTGTTCAGGGACTGATTCTGACTACATTTGTATATCAATAAATCAAATAATCATTATCCATCACTTTGACGAGGTTGTACATTTTCCATCAAGTCAAGTCCCCTTTATTTATATAGCGCTTTTTACAATACAGATGGTTTTAAACAGCTTTACAGTGATAACAGGAAAATAATGCAAAAAAGTTTGTTTCTTGAAGAAAATAGCGTCATAGTCCAGCTTAAGTAAGTTCAGTGATGGTTCATTTTTGTTGTAAAAAAAAAAAGAGTTGTTAATTTAGTTAAAACCATGATGTCATCGTCCAGCTCAGTTCATTTGTCATATAATGGTGTCAGTGCAGGCAGATCAATAATATTGTTGCATATTAAATGTCCCCAACTAAGCTATAGCCAAAAGCCAAAGGTGACATCATGCTCTATTTGTGCTGCAGGTTCTTCTCTCTTTGCTTTTCTTTTTTATATTCAGCCCTTGCAATGTGAAAAAGACAATGAGCGGTTTGCCCCCGGGATCTGGTCATCAGTTTTAATGAACAATATCCCATGAGTTTTTCCACTGAACTACACTTTGAATCTCTCATTTCTCTCCCCAAATCCTTCCCACATCTCTGGTCTATTTTGCATGAGCACTTTAAGCCTTTTTCTTCTCGGTTTTTCACTCCCAATCCCTTCTAATATGTTTCTAAAGTATGGACATGCAATATGAAAGATATGAAAAAAAATAAATAAATAACAATCAAGTAATAAAATGACAATACTAATATTTACATCTTAATTTCCATTAATTTCCTTCAAGCTTTCTGTCAAAATGAAAAACAGAACAAATTTTTGCTTTGTCTCTTTTTTTATTATTCTGTAAGGCAGAAACATTCCTGTTAGCACCTAGTAGCATTTCCCATTATGTACAATAATGTGTGGTCGGATGCAATTGAACTAAAGAATATTCTGATACTGTTCTTCGGATTAAAAAAAACACATGCTAATGGCAGATGTAAAAGGAGTCTTATTTTCCCCAATGCTGATGAAGTGCACGCAGACATGTTTTAGAAATGAGTTGAAAAGCATACAGCAGAACGGCTGAACATGAAACTTATTTTAGTCTCGAGCAACTTGAATGAGGATCCATTTTTCTCAAAGGAGAGGTCATGGAGAGCAGGACGCTTGGCCACGTTCTCGCCTGGCTTCTTTCCTTCCTTGTTCGCAGCTGATTTGAGATCTCACATGTTGCTTAGAAACTGTTTCTTTTTTGTCCAATCTCTCAGTTTTTGCCACTTTTCCCCTCCCTATCCGCAGCCCACTCTCACTCCAAATAAAAAAGTACCATCTGCCACCATTGCGATCCAGTCGTTTGGGTATGCACTTAAGATCAGCTAATGAACCTTTTCAGGACGCCCTGATGCTTACCACACTCAAAGTCAACTTCTTTTCTTCCTAGTATTCATGTTCCTTTGGCTCCAGGCCAGCAACTTTACTTTCCAACTAGCGTGTAGCTGAAAAGAATGCCCAGAATAGCTGTTGACGCTACTAACTGGCTTCACACACTAGGGTTACGGCGAGGGATTTGGTGGTTTTTGTTTCTTTATTTCTTGAGAAATAAAGCTTTATTGCTTGAGTCGCACTTGCCAGCTACTATTTACAAATTCTCTTGTGCTAAAAAGTTCAGGTTTGATGAGAGCAAGTTATGCTTTTTGAGGTTGTTTTTCTTTTAGCATGTTTTGCATCAGCCATTCAGACATCAGTGGTGTGTTTTAAAGAAGATGGGAGATATTAACGTCCGTGTAGACGTATGATTTCAGTCAGAGGCCTTTGATCAACTTTAAGGGGTCATGGTTTTTGGGGAATAAGATGGAGATCAACTGTGCTTCTCTGTGCAAAACTATTTTGTTTTATCATAAACTACAATGCTTAGTTTGATGCATGAAAAAAAGTGATTTAACAGGTACAAAAATCCAGCATGAATACAAGTACTTTATAATTGAGAGATCTAGAGACATGTACGTTTTGAAAAGATGTTACTTGGATCATAAATCATTACTTTTCCATAAGGTTTAAAAAATATATATATATATCTGACACGAACTGATTCACTTACAGAATTATGTATCAAGTAATAAGCATTGAATGTGTGGCTTATTGTGTCCACAGCTTTTTTTAGAAACATTTTTTGGTTAGAAATAAAGACAAAAAAGAAAAGTTACTCAGCATGTGGGGGAAAAAAGATGTGTGTAAAGTTTCTGTGAAGTTCTGTGCCTCCCCCGGCTAGTGATCAGTGGTCGTTTTATTGCTTCAACACTCAGCAGGACTCTCATGAAAGGAGAAGACAGACCAGAAGGCAAATTCACTCTATGATAATCTAAATATCTAAAACTTTTCCCAACACTTTATTTTATTTTGTTCTATTTATTTTTGAATTATTTATATTTATTAATTGAGATATACTGCAACTCCTGTCAATTATATTCTCATGGTTTAACTTATCTTATTATGTTATGTTTTTCATGTCTTCATTTTTTTTCTTTCAGAGTAATTTATATTTATTCAGTTGCATTTCACTCATGTTGTTCATGTAAAATCATCCTGTTCTTGCATTCTATTATTTTATTTTATATTTTTATATTTATTTAAAATAAGCTAAAACTTATTGTAGACCTTATATTATATACATTTTTTATTTTAGTCTCTCAAACAATCATAAAATGTTATGATTTTTTCTTTTATGATTTTTATCTTCTATTTTGTTATTTGTTATGTTCTTATAATTTCCAGAGAGTTGCGTAATACTTAATAAAGGATATATGCGTTTTTTTTTTTTCTTTTTTTTTTTTTTTTTTCTTTTTTTTTTCATATACTAGCATTCTTCCCTAAGTGTATGTTTACAAGGAATTCATTTTCAGTGATCAAAAATAACTTAAATGCTTTCGTCTTTGGGCATCCACCCTCTAAGTTGCCTCTCTGGCTAGAAAAATAATATTTCAATTTACATTTGGGAGAACTATGACTTTAAAGGCTGTCAGGGGTAATGGATTCAGGCTGTGAGTGCTGGTGTCGGCTGCCAGCGCCAAGCGGCTCCGGGCACAGGCCAGGCGTTCAGCTACTCTGACAGACATGAATTTAATAAGCAAACCTTAAAGCGGGAAAAACATGTGTTGCGAGGGCTCGCGGAGTACGAATGGGTCTGAATGAGTATTTCTGCTGGATCTTGACATGATTGATCAGACTTTCTTTTTTTTCCCACTGTCTTGTATATGTGTGTGAACTTGCCAGTGTACCATTCTCTAGATATCTGTATACTTGTCTGCTTGATGTCGGGTGATTGAAGGAGCCTCGTGTGGTGGGGTATTTAAGTGTTCTTCGATTTCATTTGTTTTGGTTTTGTGTATTTTTTCTTTCTTTCTATAGTCTGGTTTTAACATTAACAGAATAGACAAAAGTAGTATTAGGCTACTGCAATTATTTGCAATAATTCAACACGTATAGCTTGTAAAAAATATACATATATTTGTTTATCAAGTAGAGTTTTCATTTTTCCTCGATTAAATTAGAGTACTCGTTTTTTAAAAAATCCTCAATTGCAATTTACCCGTGTTGATTAAAGCTACAATATGTTTTTTTTTTTTTTTACCGCTAGGGTTCGCTTACCTCTTACAATAACAAAGGCATAGGTTGATGATGCAGTGATAAGCGGGACTTGCTGTCATGCTGATGGATCTAATAATGTTTATGGATGAGTGAAAACATTCATGTTTTTTAACATGAATGTGGTATGAAGCAGGTTGCGATTGCTAATAAGAGACAGATATCAGCGCCACAGGCGAGTCCCGCGGATATAAAGGAATAAGGACATTTAAAGTCCCATGTCAAGTTGTGACTCGTGAATCTCTGTCAAGTCCAAGTTAGTCGCAGACGTGGAGCTCTCGGCATCTCGAAAACGCCAACGCTGATATTGATCCTCGTTTTAGTTCTCCATTTGTCCCAAAGTCTGCTTGCCATGGTCCATAATGTTTGAACATTTAACAGGTAATATTTAATAAATGCAACAGGTAATCCAATACAAACAGAGCAACATACAACACACCCAAAACTGATGACACCGGACACTGTACTGAAACCGAACATATATACAAGTGATAATGATGATAATGAGTGAACAGCTGAACATAGTGTCTGTGACACAGAAGAATACATCAGTATGTTTCTAAACTGTTGTTTATCGCAATTTCAAAAAGTTTCAACCCTCGCTCTGAGTTTGCATGTTTTGATGTCCGCATGTTCTTGTTCAAAAATGGATCTTGTTCAGATACAGTGGCTGTAGCATTTCTATCGTAAAGAAGTGGCCAAATATTAAAGATTAAGTGGACATTTGAATTAAATGTTGTTTGGCGAAGATTAAACACGGATTTGATCTTGCTGTAAAGTGTAACAACATCAATCACTATATCCTTTTACTGGATTATTCGTCAAAATAATCAACCTATTAGGCATACTCGATTACCAAAATAATCGTTAATATCATCCCTAATCTCAAGACACTTTTTCCCCCAATATGCTCTGGAGTGTACACCTACTTTATCTGGCAACTACTATCTTGCTTAAAAACAATAACTGAATCATGTGAATATGAAAATCACTAAATACCATAGTATATTTCATAGTACCATGGCATTACATTCTGATTGTATCATCCTATGATATAAGCACCAGTGTTGTTGTTGTTGTTAGCTAAAAATATAAAAAATTGTTTGGTTAATTGAAATAAAGCTGACTTTAAATTATATAAGATATTATATATTAGAATTAGTAGTACTAAACAAATACTAAAATCAAAGCTAAACAGAAATATCTAACTAAAACTAACTAATAAAAATGACAAATATCACAACAAATTGTTTTATTTTTTCATTAAAATGACTCAAATTGAAAACTGAAAATATCAAAAAGAAAGCCAATTCAGAATAATAAATACTATAATAGTATGTGAATAATACTATAAAAAACACTGGTTGTAATTCCCTTCATTTGGTTGAAACTTACTTATTAACTTAGAATGCTTTTTATTTATCAATTTGCAGGCCAAATTTACATACAGTAATAAAGTCTGAGAAAGTATATCTCCATTTCTCAGAATGAGACCAAATCTTTTGTGTAAAAGTTTTCCAATTACCAGGTGTGGGATTCTGTGGCAGTGACATCTCCTTCAGTGGATATGGTTTGTTTTTGCAATCGGCTCTCTCACCCAAACAAGTAATTTCCTATTCATATCTTTATTCATGTATGCATAGAACCTTACTAGACTCTGTCGCTGGACTTCAGTGACGTTTTTGCTTTTCTTCATTGACTGCAAGGCAATCCATCCATTGTAATGCTTGTGAAGTCTCATTTTAATTCATTTTTTTCTGTTTTTGTTGCTGGGCTTTAAAGTCATAGGCATATAGTTCATAATAACATCGTAATATACATTATATAGACAATTCACCCGCTATATTGCTAAATGTACACCTGATTTTACATATCAGCAGAAAAATATACCAGGACAACTTGGCTTCTCTTGAGCAGCAAAGTTAATGATAAATATGCTAAAGCCCGCCCGCACATTGACGTGATTGGTTACAAGGTCGTTTGGGATGTAAGAAACAACGGCAATTGTTTGGTTCACTGCATTTTTAAGGAGAAAATACTCCGCAATAGTGTTGACTGATGAATTTGCACACTGTTTGTCTTAAAGCATTTTTAAAAACACCACATAGACAAATAAACAACATTAAAAACTCTTTCACCACAGAGGGCCTTTAAGAGGGTAAATTCAGCTCTGCCAAACTAATATCCCTCTTTATAATTGCAGTCCCTTCCATATTGCATTATTGGTTTGGCATTTATAAAAGTGGAGCACTGAGGAAGCTGAAAACTCTTCTATGAATCTAAAATAAGCTGATATTTCATTTCTTCTGATTCCGAGTTCCTTTTTATGTCAAACTTTGTCACTCGGGTGTTATTTTAGCTGAACTTTATCACGCTGGTCGCCATTGTCCCTGTGTTTTTTAGACCACCTGAGCATGTTCCCCTTCACAGCCAGTGGTTGGGTCAAGTCTACCGGCTTCTGAAAACCTCAGAGGAGCCATAGAAAGAACCGTCACCACCCTGCCAGCATTCAGACCTGGCCCAGCCTTACCCAGCATCCCTTACTGTGCCTGACACATACATTATTCAGCAAGTGGGGCTCAGCCGAAACATATTGCTGTTTTGTTCTCGGGACAGTGTTGATGTTTGAACAGCTTTGGCAAATACACAGAGGGCTTGATTTGGAGATCCTCACCCCTCTTCATGTCCATGCTGCACTGTATCTGTCTTTCTCTCTGTGGTGTGCCTAGCATGAAAGCTAAGTGAATGTGAGGATTTAAGAATACTATACTGGGATTTCCTCCTTTGCCTTAGATTAAACCCATTTTAAGTCTAAAGACTCAAGTGAAACCCTTCCTGACAGCAGATGGTTTTAGGCTGGTGTGTGAACTTTTTTGACATGAAGAAAAAACTAATCCTTTGACGAGAAGAGTTTTGTGCTATATGTTTTAGAAATTGAGAAAAATTGGCCATTTGCAATTCTAAATTAAAGATATTTTGGTTGAATAAATGATTAACTACAGACACCTTAATGTCCCAAGGGTTCATTTTTATTACAATACATTATTTTTTTTTTAATGAAGTTCGTTAACTTTTTACCATGCTTTTATAAAAGAAATTGCAACGTATGTTTGCATAGATTTTGTAAAATATGTAAATCCATCATAAAAAAGTTTTTTTTTAATCATTTAAAGGTAGGGTAGGTAGAATTTTTCTAACAAAATATGTTTAAACTGTCTATATTTAGTAATTAAGAATCATGTAATAAATTGTGTAGAACTAAATATCAAGCTATAATTTTCTCAATTGATGCAAAAACAATGTACTTTACATAAAAAGCTAGCTATGATATTGTCCTTAACCAGAGAAAGGAGTTGGACATTTTATTTCAAATGTCGTTTCCACCACATAATGTTATTATCAGACATAAGACAAAGAAATGCACAATTTGAGATGTGATGGAAATGACCAAATGACCAAAAAATGGCATTTATTTTTGTGGAAGCAAGAGGGCAAAAAGTGCCCGTGGTTGAAGAAACGCCCCCAAATTTCATCCACCCAACCTTTCTTCTCTGCTAAAGAAACTAGAATGATCTCTTCTTTTTTTCTTTCCAGGTCACACTGGGGAAGGTTTTGAAAGCCATCGTGGTTATGAGGAGCCTTTTTATTGACCGCACTATTGTCAGAGGTTTTCATGAGAACATATACTCTGAGGATGGAAAGGTAAAACATTTCATTTCATTCCATGTTTAAATCTAGTTTAAAACTCGTCTTTGTCCATTTTATTCCAGTTGAACCTTCACATTTAGCTTGAGCACTTCTGGCTTAGGTAAGGATGTGAAATCCCTGGATTTTTAGCTATTGATAAAAGTCTCTGCACAGCCGTTTAATAATTCACATGATGTGTTCGGCTCTCTCTTGAACATGAAAAGCATGTACGTATGCGATACCCTCTATTCTCACGTCCCTCGTGTCAGGTTGAGCAGCATCCCCTCATTCATTCTGAAGCGTTCTGTACGTCTCTGTGAAAGCCGCAACGTTTGAACACTCTTTGGTGACACTAATATGAGGTGGCCATCAAAGCTGCGGAGATGCTTGATCACAGTTAATTATGGCAGGGAATGTGAATCTTCTGAACTGCTTGCCAGGCCGGTTCTTTGTGCTGCGCGCCTCTGGGCCTCCGCGTCCAAACGTGTGTGGTGAGCAATTGCATATTAACCTCTGCTGCTTCGCCAGAAAACTCGGACTGACAGTCGCAGCAACGCTCGCACCAGGGTATCAGTCGTGAGGCCTAAACTGCTCTCATTATGCCAGTAAAAACTCATTATTTAATTGCTGAATGTAGATGAGAGAGATGTACTTGCATACTGCTTATGCAATAATATTTCAAATAGAAGAGTAGTATTATCTGCGTATTTTGGTGATGAAAATGACAAAATTATTAAAACAATTGTAAATACAAATTATAAGTATACATTTAAAAAACTCAACAAGTCAAGATTATTGCTGATATTAATTCCTGTTGCTTTGTCAAGCTGTAAATTGAGTGCATTGCATTGTGGGATACAGTATTATATGCTTTGTGTTCTGTTGTATATGCTATTCTGATATATATATATATATGTAAATATATAGTAGTGAATGCAGCATTGAGAGTATGGTTAAGATGTTTGATGTTTTTATAGGTCTGGTGAGACCAAAGAAAATTTTCCAGCCTTGGCTGGACAATAAAGTAGTACAATACAATAAGATGTTTAATGTCAATTCAAGGAAAGATATCTAAGCAATATTATTGCATGATGGCTAGAGATTTATATTCAACCATTTGTCTTTTGTCTGCCATAAACACTAAAGAGTAAAGAAACAAGACTGAGTCTACTCATCTTTGGGAAGGAAACTCAACCCCTCAAAAACAAGTTAACGAACAGTAATTAATTCCAGTTCATTATAGATTTAAGATTGTGGAGCTTTAAAATGAAATGTGCTCTTTATGCTTGTTAAAAATGCATTTTGCTTATTTAAAATTAAACCTTGGGTTGAGCAGAAATCAATCAGACTCTTAGACAAACTGCGAGAAATAAATCCTAAGGAATCCTGCCCAAATACTCTTTTTATTTCATTTTATTTTATTTACAGTTATCTGTATGAAATGCCGCAGACAACTCCAGCCTTTGAATCATCCTCAAAGGTCATTTTGAGACTGAACAAGGCGAAGATTCAGGGCAGAATATCAACAGGCATTTTCTTTAAACCCCCTCTTTGGTCCTTACAATTCATATAATGCCACATAGCTTACCATAACCATATGCAAGAGGCCAAGCAGAGCCCGCCTGAACCCCCAAACACAAAAAAAGGGAGAGGAAGGAGTAGGAGAAGGGAAACTATGCTATCAAAGTAGGGCTTCAAAGACGATCTCAGACATCTCTTGGGTAATTTTGCGATCCGGCATTCTTTTTACTTCAAAGGGCAGCAGTGTATGGAGGTGGGTTTGAGGACAGAGGGGAGATAGAGTCTGATTTCTCTGATAAATGCTGACACCAGGCCTGTTTGATATTAGAATCGGAGAACATTTTGATTTGTTGTCGTCTTTGAAAACTCTTCTGATGACCTTCGCTCAACGGGTTGATTAGTGAAGGAGGTTTTTTTTCCGCCCCCAGACAACAGGCCTGACAGCAGACGCAAGGCTATTCGTTACTGGCCTTTAAACTGTCAGAGAAAGTGTTTAAGTCCTGCATATATTTCTGTATTTCTGTTTAAAGGGTTTGTTCACCCAAAAATGAACACATCCACATTGCTATAATCAGATGCTTTCTTAATTGCTGTTTTCTCACCACTGTCATTTTTGTAGTGTTTATTTTGTTATTGAGAGGACTTGCACACAGCGCATATTAAAGTATACCACTGCAAACATATTTCAAACTTCTTTTTGCCCCTAAGCAAAGAGCAAAAAATAACTCTGCCGTGAGTATTTCAGGACCTTGATTAAGGGAAACATTTGGGTATCATGCAATTATTGTGAATCCCAGGCAATAAGTATTTTCATTGATTTTATGGTTTACTTTTCTGTTGTTTTTTTTTTTTTTTTAGCTGGACATCTGGTCAAAGTCCAACTATCAAGCATTTCAAAAGGTGAGTAACGCATAACAAACATACGAAACTCAGTTTAATCAACAGAGCATGTCTTTCTCATTACCCGGAGCATGTGTTGGGAAATATTGGCACGTAATGAAATGATCTTGAATTTGAGCCGCACAATAAATGAATAAATAAATTTAAATTGCATGTCTGTGAAATCCTAATGAGATCTCTCTTCTCAAGGATGGTCAAATTTCTTGTCACCTCTCCAATGCCGATCCCTGCCTTTCCTCCCTCAGACATCATTTGTCCCCATGTTTTTTTTATTTAATTTCACTCCAAACCCCTTCGCCCTCATTTGACAGCACCCTAAACATCTGGGCTCCAGTCGTCTTCTCTCCACCCTCCCCGAATCTCATTAGGCTGGAATTAGAGAGCAGTCAGCCTCTGGGGCAGATGAAACTACGTAGTGTGGGTAATGCTGATCCACCTTTCAAAGAGAGGGAGAGAGAGTGAAAAAACTTGCTTTCCTTTCAAAGGAGAGAGAATGTGTATGACGAGCTGCCTGGAACTTAAAGCGAGAGGTGGCGAGAACCCGCTCGCATTGTAACTGAGCGCCTCGCATCTGCACGGGCTGATCAAAGCGCAGACCTGTTTATTTCTTTATTTCCCCGGATATGAACGCTAACTTGAACCCAGGCTGCCTCAAACTGGAGGGACGGGCTGCCTCTCATCTTCCCCTCCCAGCTGTCACTACTGCATTCCCGTTTTCAGTCCTTGCTTAATTAATCGCTCTTTACTCCTCACTTGTCCCCGCTGTCCAATAGTTTCACACAGATATTTCTGTGTTTGTAAAAAGCATCACTTATTTGATTTATTTTTTACACTTTATGGGTTATTTTCCCATGATGCAACAGGTATTAACTGGCCGGTTTCCCATAAGGATTGGCAGGTCTGATGAAACGATGACGGGAGATTGAAGTGGTTCGCTTTTTAGTCCCTTTCTATAATTACATTAGTGATGGAAGATGGGATTTTATGGAAAGTAATAAGGTTATGGTGTTCTTCTGCAAAATTGGACTTAAGAGTTAATCTGAGTGTAGGTAGATTGATCTGAAAATGTATTTTAATTAGGATTTCTTTAAATGTGTGCCCATGCATGCAAGGAATAAAAGATTCATTTTGTTTTAAGGAAGTAAAGTATATTTTTGGACCAAGATTAATTTTGTTATTGTAAATAATTGTATAATAAAAAATGGAAAAACAGAAAAAGTACTGGCAGGATATTTTCCATTAAGTTTTATTTGAAATATATTTCAAAACTTTTGTGTTCCCCAAGAAACTTTGCGTTTACTCGCAAAACGTTTGCCTTCCCCTGAGAAACTTTGCGTTCACTTGAAAAAACTCAAACGTTTTGTGAGCGAACGCCAAGTTCCCTGTCGGAACACAAACATTTTACAATCTAAAGCAAAGTTCCTCTGGGAACGCAAAACAGCGCAAAATGCAATAACACTGATATCATTTTTTTTCCCATCACCATAGCTCTTTAGGGGCTCCGTTTAGTTTAGTTTCACATAATAACCATTTTCTACCACCATTTACAGAGCATAAATATATCTTACTGGCTTTATAACTATTTAAAATATGTTTTCTGTTTCCTCATTTCATTTTGGTTTTTTAAATGTGGGCGGTCATATGTTAATGCACTCATTGTACACCTTCTGTTATGTTTCTCAGTGATGTTTTTGTTCTCTCAGGTCACTGATCATGCAACCACAGCCCTCCTGCATTACCAGCTCCCCCAGATGCCCGATGTTGTAGTTCGCTCCTTCATGGTGGGTATAGCACAGTGCTTTTACAATGATACTGACACTGTGCAAGAATTATGATTAAATTATAAAATTTTGTCTTTAGCTGTGAAATATAACGAGAGGTTGTATTTCACATTGTAAGAATGCATGCAAGATCAAGTTAGACCAAAAGCTGAAATTTAGTTTGGTGCACACTATTCTGTGAAATAGATTAGTGCTTGATCAAAACAATGAGGAAAATAATTCCTGTAGCTCACTGGTAGAGGAATAGCAACACCAAGGTCATGGGTTCGATTCCCAGGGAACACATGTTGAAAACCGATAGCTTGAGTGCACTGTAAATACTATAGCTTTGAATAAAAGCATCCGCTAGATTAAATGTATATAAACCCGTCAAACTGTGCCCTGGAATGATAAAATTGTTGATTTTATGTTTGAAATCTTTAATAATTTCACAAGTTTACCTTATCTTGACTTGTTTATTTGTGTGTGATGTTAAGCAATAGTCAGCTGACCTCTGCTCTAAGCTTTGAAAAGAGTGGAGAGATTGATTACTTCTCCGTAAGATCAATGCGGAGCTATTCTGATCATGGCTGGAATCGTGGACTTTCTCCCGTATACGGATTTAAAACCGCACCATTGATGCACTTCGCACCGAGGCCATCCTGAGGACAGCTTATTTAGAACCTAAAAAAACATCACCAGTCATTAGTCTCTAAAAAACACCTTTGAGTTCCTTTTTGGTTTCTAGACAGACAGACATATTGATTGATTAATTGGATGGACTGACAGACAGAGATCTAGCTTTAAGATCCTGGGGATGGATGGATGGATGGACAGACATGCACAAATGTAGATAGATAAGATAAGATAGGCCTTTTGTGTGTGCTAATTGGAGTGTGAATAACAGGGAATCAGTGGAGGGCGGTTTGGGCCGACAGATGAATTAGGAAAGACAATGTGTCCTGACAGGTGCAGGTAAACCCCGACTGTGCTGAGCGTCCCAGTGAAGACGGGTTAGAGAGGAGAGCAAACACACTCCTCCTGCTGTTAATCAATGTCTAGTTGAGACCCTCATGCTGCTCTCACACAACCGATGCCAGTGCAATGAGGCCAGCCAACAGTTTTACAGCATTTCAGGAGGAAAACATCCTTATACTTTGCTTCATTTTGGCTAAAATGTGTCATTCAAGTGTCTTTAGACTCGGAGTGTTAATCAAGTCTTGTCTGCATGAGGAATGCTATTTTGTTTTTGGAATTTTTAACCAATCAGCTCTTGAAGAAAAAAAAAAAAAGCACAAATGTTTGTGTTGTTCTTTTGACCAGACCTGGTTGAGGAGCTACATCAAGCTTTTTCAGAACCCGTGTCAACGCTGTGGCAAGTTTCTGCAGGAGGGCCTTCCTCCAACATGGAGGGACTTCCGAACTCTGGAGGCCTTCCATGACACCTGCCGGCAGTGACGCTGCCCTGGCCACAGGATTTTGGATTCTGTTGGACACAAGATTCTGTTTCTAGCAGTGTTTTGCAGATTCATCATGAAGACTCGCTGCTGTTGAGAGAGATTTTCCAGCTTTGCTCCTCCCTCTTGTAGAAGAACATCATTCTTCAGATAGATATCACAATGTTTTTTACTCACATTTGTAAATAGAACATGTTAAATGCTGATGTGTTTCAGAATGTAAATGGCGTAGAAGGCTATCTTCCACAAGCTGGTCATCATCTTTAATGTTATAGGCTGTCCATTTTTTGACCTTTAAATAAACTTGACCTTTAAAAGCATTTGCTATTGTTTTTCCACATCTTGCCTCATAATTCTTTTTAAAACATGTTCGTATTTAGTATTATATACTATGTTTCTTTAATTCAAATATGCCTGCACAGTGTTTGATCATGATTTTCTGTATGGAAAATTCTTCAAATGTCAGCAGAAACTTTTTCTGCTTTTTAAATATGCTTGTATAAAGTTCAGAAACTAGTGTGCAAATGTTCATGCGGTTCATAAAAAATGAGCTGCTATGCAGAGTACATTCTTAGACGTGTATGAGGCCAAAATCGCAGTTGCTTTTTCGTTTCTTATCATGCAAGATTTAAATGGTGACAGAGGCTCTAGATGAGGGTTCGCATGAGATGCTGGCTTTTGTTTTCTAACCTCGCCTGACGTGGCTTCACTTTTGCAATGACACATTGTACATGCAAGTTTAAATTATTGAACATATTTTGTTTTAGGCATGAGAAATTCACTTTGACCATCAGTACCAGAAAAAAAGTGACTTTTTCAATGGTGTTACCTTTTTTACTAATTTCATGTTTGTCATATGTTGTTATATACACGTTAATTTAAGCTGTTTGTGCTGCTTGATTTTGATCTTTATGTAGCCACATACATAATCTCATTTGAACATCAACCATGATTTAATTACATCATCTGGAGCTACAGGGCTGAATGATCTAATGTACTAATGTACTCTGAGATCTTGATATGCCTTTCAGCCTAAAAAAACTACATAGAAGAAACTAAACAAAATTGTCTGGCATTTCATAAAAATATATGAAACATTTAATGTATAAACTTAATCAGTATGCATATTTAATTATTTTATATAAAAACTATGGAGTTTAGATATAAATAATATTTAAAAAAATAATAAAATAAAAAAAACAGATTCATTGAGTCTCAAGATAGATAGATAGATAGATAGATTCTTAAGAAGTACAATATAACATTTTCAAAACCAAAAAGTTCAAATGGAATATGTATGATATTTGGTCTGGGCCGAATTCATTTCAGAACTTTAATATGTGATGAATATCAGTATATAGGCTATAGTGCTGCTTTGAGAGCTACAATAATCTGAATCCTAAACCAAATATATAATTGTCTGCATTTTCAAACCTGCTGAAAATCCTAATGAGCAGGCTCACTTTCACTTTATATTCTGAGCTTTTCTGAAAAAAGAAGAAAAAAACTAGCTGTGCTGGTTTTTCATGATCTGCTTTGATCAAGTGGAAATCATCATTGCCTTCAGATCCCACTCGGGCTGGCGCGTGTGAGGCTTTGAGTCGAGTTACTCAGAGAAGTCTCGAATGCCTCCGCAGTCACACCATTTCTCTCTTTCTCTCTCCGACTGGAAGTGAGACTCTAGGGTTAATTCATACACCTACTCGTCACTCCACAGTTAACATAGCATCTGTTCCCGAAAACAGTTGGTGAGCTTCAGTCTTTGTTGCATGGGTAGATTAAATAGCCTTCAAGCTTCATTCTTTGGAGTGTTTGTTTTTTTAGTCTTCTTTCGTTAATTTAAAGGTGAGAGAGGCTACCAGGGTGAAGGAAATATTATTGCTTCAATCCTCTAGTAAACAGTACAGTGTTGGTTTCAGTAATACTGTTCTACTTTTAATATGGTATGGTGCTAAATGGTATACTGACTAACCACTACTGACCAATATGGCTTTTTAATGACAGATACCAAGATCTGGTAACTCATATAGGGCCAGTTTAGAGTATTTTAGTATTTCAAAAAAATAAAACAGAAATTCCAATATAGCCTGTACATGTACAAATCAAGCCTATTGGGCATAAACACAACACAATAAATTATCCAAATTTATTTCAAGGTAATACTCATTTAAAAGTTTAATTTTATGAATATATTTGTTTATTTTTGAATAACAGTTATTTCAATACTGGGTCACCCATGTTTAATAAAAAAATTGTATCCTGAAGTAAAATTTCAGATAAATCATCTGCTCGATTAGACTAAATTAATTTTTATAAAAAAAAATTATTCAGCACAGTACAAAAATACCAGTATATGAAACTTGAAAAAAAAAATTACGTATGATGCTTATAAATGCTAATTTGTGTTAATCTCAGGTCCCTAGATAGGGCTTTTCCCTAAAAAAAGAAGAAGAAACAAACAAAACAAAATGAATCATTACAATAAAATAACTAGTTATTTTCTCAGAAATCTGATCTTATGAAGTAATAGACAAGCCTTTAGCAAGTCTTACAGAATGACGGGCCATTCCTTTGCCTTACTAAAACAAAAATAGCACCTCAGTTCTCAAGGCTTTGTTAGACTGTCATCTATGTTACAGCAAATTTTTCAGCCTGACCTCCTTGGGTGTTGAATCGTATGTTTGTGTACTGTGCCTTATAATTGCGGCGTGTGTGTGAAGTTTCCCACTGTGCCGGCCGTTCACCCCTCCACAGCCGCGGCCTCATTAACTGCTCCTCGTCACCTCGTCCCACACACTCCCTCCTGAACGCCTAATTACCGCCCTCGACCCCATTGATTTCCAGACCAGGTGCCTTGCGTACTCCCTGTCCTTGTCCCAGTGTAAATTTGCCAAGGCTGCAAAAGGGGCTTTGCAGATTTAAGGCATGATTGTTGTATTTATTTCAACGTCACTGGATTTTCTGGTTTAACAGCGAAAACTGTCCCAAGCGGTTTGATACAGCTGGAGAAAATGGTCTGTTAGCATTAGCATTCCTATTCATTTCAATGGCAGTTGTTTGGCTAGCACATTCAGCCACAGAAGTGCCAGAGAATGTCTAATAAGGGGAGAACCAGAGCCTGTCTACGGAGAGCCTGGCCACTCCCTAGTAAGTCCTATTGTACCGAATTTTGGTTGTAGTTCCACCAGAGTTCCACTGGGGGCGATTGCCTTAGTGCAAAATGAATGGGAGTCTATGGAGCTAGACTCTTTCACCCGATTGCTGTTGAGAAATCTCAGATTTGATTGTAGGTTTTGCAAGTTCAACATGGGTTATAGGTCAAAAGTTGAATGAACGAGTACTTATGTCCTTTCGATTTCTTACAGGTTGAGTTATTGCTGCCCATAACAACACGCTAGCATTCTGCTAATGATGCTGATTGGTCGGTGAAGGACTTAATTATGACCAGAGATACCGCTTGATGGCATCGTGTCATCCGAAGCGGGACCAGAATGTTAAGAACTTTAGTTTAACAAAAACTCTTCTAGCATGTGTATTTACCTGTGTCAGCTGTGTTGCCGATGACTCGAGAGAAAAGAAGTGCAGAGCGCGAAAGCACCAAAGTGACTGAAGGATTGCCGTGAAGCAGTATCTCTGGTCGTACGATGTATATGACGTCATTGACATTTTTAAAGACTTTTTAAAGCAAATAAGTGACTCTAAAAAATCGAACACCCAGCAATGTGTAATTTCTTTGAATCTCCTTTCGAATGCAACATTCAAATTACTAGACAAAACATTATATCCTGAGAAAAGTGGATTTTGAGGGGAATAGAGTGCCGAAGTTATGACGTCATTTTGTAGGACAACTCGGAAGCTAGCGGCGCATGGGTTCCCTCGATCGAAAAGCCATACATTTTCCCCATAGACTTTTGGAAAATCGCAAAAAATAAGATCTGTGTTCAACAAAGAGTTGTTACCCTTACACGTTTTGTCTATCAAGATATTCTTTACAAGTTAATGCAAAATTTATAAATTTTGAAGCCTAAATAAAGCCGTCAGATATAAAATGAGAATGGTAAAAAGTTTAAAAAACCACAAGCAGGTTATAACTGGTGTGTTTTATGTCATAGATCAAAACGTGAAAAATATTTATAGGCTTTGTTAACCACAGACCTTATTTCAGGCGATTTAGCAAAAACCCATTCAAAAAACCCATAGACTTAAAGGGTCATGAAACCGCAAACCAAATTTTCTGAGATTTTAACAGAGGTATGTGTGTTGAACACCATTGAAGACAATGTTAGCATCTGTTAGATTTAATAGTATGATTCAAATGGTTAAATTTTAGTTTTCTTCCGCTTTTTTCGTCTTCCGGGTTTAAAATCTTCATCACAGGCTGTGACGTGGCAGTGCACAGTATAGTGCGTTGATGACTCATCGGTGTCTCATAATTATTAATGAGACTGAGTTTTCATATCCTATGAGAAGACACTGTCTCTTAATTATTCATGACACCACGTGGATCTTTCCAAGTTGCATGACATGTCAAACTGTGATATCGCGAAGTAGATGAGAGAGACAAATATGGGACGCTACAAGTGTTTGTTTGTGCAAAAGTCCAAGTGGGTTGAATATGTTTCCCCGCGATGCTTCCAGGGCTAGACTCTGTCTCTGGGCGGTTGGTTTGCCATCAACCACGGACACATCTAAACTATAGTGTGTGCCGCAAATATTAGCTTCGAGAACTGGAGAATGGTGGATTTCGCCTTGTTGACAAGACAACCAATGCAGTTTGCGTCTTGCGAGTGATGCGGTACCAAGTCCCGAGGACTTTTCTATCAATTCAGAGGTATGTGTGTGTGTCTGTGTCTAAAATGAGAAGTCTTCCAGCTCCAAAGAGCGATCTTTATTATGGGGGTTCAGGGGGCGCGTAGATCTAGGTTATGCACGGAGCGTTTTTTTAAGAGGAAAATTAATTATTTTCAAATATATGCATTTATAGTATCTATATAAACAACTATATATTTTATAATGACATTAAAAAAAATCTAGCATTTCCTCACGTTTTTATCACTGCTTTTTAGTGACAGTCGATGCATCGGCCACTGGCAATGACAGTGGTGGCCAGACACACCCACTCCCTCACTTCTTCTCACAGCCGTCCACGCCCATTTAAGTTGCATTTTTCAAAAAGATTGTGAGCTAGACTTGAGCTGAAAGAGGGGGGTTTCATGACCCTTTAAGGGCGAGGGAACCGGAAGTGCTAAATGCCAACTCACTTCCGCGTCATAACTTCGGTACTCTGTTGGAGGTGTTATCTTTAATGAGGTAAAAATCCCTAACAAAGCAATTAGGAATTTGTTTGACAGCATCTCATATCCTACAATATCCTTTAGAAACTCAATCTCCCAATTTTTCTCAAAATGTACTATTCATTTGTTACGAACCAAATATTTAAAATTCCCTATATTCCCCAAAGCTAAAGAAATCCATTTTAAAATTCTTAATGGTGTGTATCCATCCAGCGACTTGGTACGACAGCGGTTTGGAATAGAAACTAATAATTGTGTATTTTGTGATGACAATGAAACTACTGATCATTTATTTTTCCATTGTATGTATTCTGAAGCGTTATGGCTTGATATACATGACTGGCTTCACCCAAAGGTTTTCCATCTCAAGAACTTTTCTCTGAAGGACATTATCTATGGTTGTGTTATGGACAACAACAAAGATGACTTTTTGATTAATAACATTGTCATGCTTGGGAAATTTTATATCCACAAGTCAAAGTTTTTGAAAGTGATCCCTAAGTTTTGTGTATTTCATAATGAGTTTCTTTCGTTTACCAAAGCCCTTAATGTTATGAAAACAAAGAATGCAATGAGACTTTTTAGTATAATATCAGAATATGATTTGAAAAAAAAACCCTAGCCTTTTTTTTTTTAATTTTTTTTTTTATTATTGTTTTTATTATTATTTATTTATTTTCTTTTATTATTTTCGATATGCACTTGATCCTTTCTGTAGTATGTGACAACTTAATGCCATGTTTTGTAAATGTATTTTTTGTCATTATTATAAAAAAAAAAAAAAAAAAAAAAAAAAACTTCGGTACTCTATACTCGGTACGACCTCCATTCATTCTGCACTTGTCCTGTGAGCGCCCTCATATGGAACAGAGTGGGACTGCAACCAGTTTGTCAAAAGGTATGACGTCACATGCACGCCTTTTGGGTTTGTAGTCTTTGTAATTACGTATTTTCACAGTCTTATACCTCAACAGTTTTACATCAAACTGTGACTTTCTTGACTTTAAAATGTATCTTTTAAATTGACAAACATCTAATTCAGGGCACAATTCAAACGGGATCAAAATATTTGTTCAGTTCAGAAGCCAGAAGTTTACTGAGAGTTAAAGTTCTCCCCTTATTAGACATTCTCTGGGAGAACTTTCACTCTCAGTAAACTTCTGGCTGTGAAAATACGTAATTACGAAGACTACAGACTACAAGCTTGGTGACGTACATAGTGCGAGACGAGAGATGTAGTTCATTGAGCGATTTTCACATAAAACTAAATGTTACTCTTCTGTTTTATGACAAACTGCGACTTTCTTGACTTTCATAATTATCTTTTAAATTGACAAACATATGTGTAATTCAGGGCACAGTTCAGATGGAATAAAAAGATAAGTTGTCCCTCGCCATTGACTACCATACATATTTTTTCCAAAATAAGGTCCCATGAGCCGGAAGCGGAGGGGAGGGACTTAGGCTCTCTATATGGATGCTAAAAAAGAAAGAAAAAAAAAGTCATAACTGAAACAACTTTACTTGCAAAAATGTATTTTGAATAAATAAACAGTTACTTTTAAACATGCCTTTAGATATATAGCCTATATTTACAACTAAAGATAAAGGACATTAAAATAGTGAGTGTCACAATGTGTAACTATTTATGCAGGTCATGTTTCATGTAAAAAAAAAAACATATGTAATACAAATAATTAATAATAATAATTATATTATTTATTATTTTTCATATATAGCCTATATGAAAAAATAGTATGGAACTTTATCAAAAATGTTTAAATAGGCCTACTAATAGAACAAATTGTAAATATATATATATATATATATATATAATTAGATAAATATTTTTCATAATTATACTAATTATTTTTTTAGTAATTACATTTATTAATGTTTAGTTACATGAGGCAAAATAAGTTTGAAACATCAACCACAACATGACAAACTGAAATGGCATGGCTTTTAAACATTGTTTCTGTTTACAAATTTGGAAGCCTATTCTTAGAGAACAAACTAATTAAAAAACTGGGCATGAAGCGTTCACACTGACACCGAATTCACTCCTGTTTTATGTTCTTCATCAATGGCCTCATTTCTGGCTATGTTTTGTGTGTGCATTTAGTAATTCTTCCTGTTGATTCACACGAGTCTGGCAAAGTGCACGTCTCCTGTTAACAATACCGTGCCTTCATCTGTTTTCGTAGACTTAACAGGTGGTGCAGAAGATCCAAACAGAATTGTCTTATGGTTCATATTTGCCCACCCAAGACAAACGGCCGGTGAATTTCACTGACAGGCGACTGCGTATCTCTGAGCTGATGAGCACAGGGGTGTCGGGAGGCGGGGAAGGTCTATGTTGGGAGGTTGTCCTGGGAGACAGATGGTGACTAGATCCTCTAGATGCCAAGAATGTTCTGGAAGATCTCCATGCTAACAGTCTCAGGCTTATGTAGGAGGTGCGTACATCGGCACCATGTTCAGGCACAGGCCACATCCACGTTCCATCTGTTCCCTGCTCATCTTATCTGCATTGTGCCGAATGCCTATGGCTTTGCGGTACATACCTGAAAAACTGTAGCTGTAATGTTAAGCATTGTGTGAACACTTGATTCTCTGCACTGAATTGAGCTTTAGCCTTAGCTTCAGTGGTGTATAAAATCACAGCGTTACCATTTATGTTCAAAGTAGCAATGGGAAAATCTCACAATAAATCCTCTGTTCTTAATGCATATATATGCATATAAGAGCACTGTGCGAGACAGCTTAAACAAGAACAGACACACGCAAGCATCTATTCGCACGATTCTCTGGCACCAACTCGTCGCTTTGCGCTGATGTGTCACTGATCTGTGCCGGGAACTAAGATTCACGCTTCGCTCTGAAATGATGGAACTCACCCTCTTGGCATGTTGAATCACCACCCACTAGAACTGTTAACAAGACCTACTATGCATCAGATGCTCGAAAACTCTAGCACTTATACAGACAGAATTTTTAACAGCTTATCGCAGATGGCGAGAACTTTCTCATGCACTAAAGTTGAACATGCAAGACGCAGAAACCAGGCACAAAGTAGTGCCAGCATTACTCATGGTTTTAGTTAAATGTTATACGTGAAAAAAAAAACTAATGGATGTTTGCTTTGCATAATTACAGGAACTGTCATGTAGACTAATGAAGATAGAGCTGACCCCTACGAAACCATTAAAGACTTAAGGAATATTTTTTTTTTATAGGAAGATTTTGCAGCATGATATTGTGCAATGTAAAATAAAACTCATATGATCTTAAAATGATGCCTCATAAATTTGTCATTTCACATCGTACACAAACATTTATAGTTTGATTACCAGCCCTTTAAACTTTCACTTATTTTTCAACTTTCATTCAATAGCACGATAGAGACGAGACCGAAAAAGATCTGCAAATTATGTCATATAAATTATATTTTATATTATATGTCATAATATAAATATTAGCATTAGCAAAAAGCTCAATTGGACCAAGGCTATAACACTGAAATTTGATAATGAACCAATTTATTCCTGCACTACAGAATGTACAGAACTGTTGGCTCTGTATCGACATCTGTGGTTGAAACATAAAATTGCATGTTACTTGTGGAGGAACCTTTCATTTCTTCTGAGTGGGTGAATCTGATGGTTTGAGGTGAATCTGAATAGCTACACCAAGAGTCCCTATTTTCATGTTCTGGCTCAGTAATTCATTGAAACTTTCTCCTAAATAAACTAGCAATTTTCCAGTAAACTGAGAACAAAATTATTGACGACTCATCCTGCACTCACAAATATTTGTCCAATCTTATTTCAATCAAAAATATTATAAATACTATAAATTATTATACTATAAATTATATAATATTATTATTAGTTTTTATGTTTTGCTTAATATAATTTTTCATATTTGAAATATTATATCATATTTTAAAGAAAATGTATTTGTAGTTAAGTGAGACAAAAGAAGTAAAAAATAAATAAATCAACCACAACAAGATAAACTGTTCTGCATCTGCTGCTTACAAATTTGGAGGCTTCTTATTGGATCAATAAAGGTAAATGTCATATTATGTGACAACCCTTTACTTTATGGAGAGCTTAGGAGCTACTAGCTACAGTAAGTTCTGCCTTAAAGGTGCAGTAATCGATTTCTAAGAAATGTAAACACACTTGTAGCCGATCAACGGTATAGGGGGCGTGTCCACCCATGATGGGGGAGGAGAGAGTGAGCAAGAGGGAGATTTGAAGAACGACTGTAGAAAGAGAGATGGCTGAGAGACATTGCAAAAGAGAAAAGATCAGAGGAATATCAGGAACGAGCTTTAGGACCCACATTAATATTAGAAAAGTTTTCCCGTGCTGGAGAGACCTAAGCAGGAAGGCTTGAAACCGGACACTGAGGTTGTGTTGTTTCTGCTCCATATGTGAGTAACATTGGCTTTGCTGTTTCACAGAACCAAGATGTGCTGTTGTTGTAATGTTATATAGTAACAGTTTTGTATGTTACATTTTTGTTTTTCCTTGTCGTTGGTTCGTCATCTTCTCTTTATTTTTTGTAAAGCATTATTTTGGGGACGGAGCAATGAAGGGAAGGGTGTGTTTGTTTGGGTTTATTTCAAATATCAATAGTGTTTCTCAGAAATTGCTTACTGCACCCTTGAGAACAAACTAATTAAAAAACAGAACTTTCCAGCCACTTAAATAACTTTTTTTAAATAGGAAATACAACATGGGACAGAAATTTGGACATGGGACTGTGCATTTCGAGCCATTTCATAGGTTTTTAAATGTGTATGTTTCTGTTGGGAGGACGGAGCTAAGATGTTCACAGATAATAACATTATCAACTGGCGATTGTGTGACCTGTCATCCCTCTGCATATTAGAGCTTTCATTTCCAAGCGCATGAAAATATCATCCTTGTCTTGTTGTTCTTTTGAATATTTGTTTTATTAGATATATTCAAATTAAAGTCCCCAGGCCTATCTATTCAAAAGCAATGTAGCATACTCCCTTGTCCTTCTGCAGAAAATAAATGCCATGTTGTTTGTTGATAGAAAGGATTGTATTATTGAAATAGCACCCATGCAGTGTGTTTGGACTGATTCAAGGGCATAGAGGTTGGCCAGCTTATTGTTAATGTAAATAAATGCAAATATTAAAATGGGGCTTTGTGCCCATGATACGGCATTAGAGCGCTGTTTTATGTCCGTCGGGGGTTAATAATGTGAAATCCATTGATTTCTGGCTTTTAGAGAAGTGTTCACAGATTTTCTGTCTGTGGTGGGATTGTTGTGCTTGTTAATCCATTTGAGTCAGAATGCGGTGTGTCTTGCTAGGTATAGGTCATTGCTAATGGGATGCTAACGAGAGCCTGCTAATCAATTTGTGCTTAATCAGCCAATCAATGTTTGCTGTTGCTGGCAAGCACACAGTGCCGAACGGCCGTGAGAAACTGCAAGACTTCTTGCCCTAGGTTTAAACTCGGTTTGTTACTTTCCTTCACACTGATTCTGTTGCTTAAAGGAGGGATTTCAAGTGGTGCTCGTCTAATTTTACAAAGACAGAGACATAAATGGAACAAATATATTAGTATCCTTATGTCTGCAGGTGGGTCTCCCTCATGTAGTCCTAAATAATTTGCTATATTGAATTTAAAATGTAATTTCCGTCATTATTTACTCACCCTCATGTCATTCTTAACCTGTTTGACTTTCGTTCTTCTGTGGAACACAAGAGGAGACATTTTGAAGAATGTTGTTAGCGGTTCCCTTTGACTTCCTTAGTATGGACAGTAAATACAATAGAAGTCAATGGGAACTGAAACTGTTTGGTTAATAAAAAAAATCCAAAATATCTTCTATTGTGTTCAGCAGAAGAAATACATGCATTCAATTTTGGAACAACATGAGGGTGAATGATGACAGGTAAATAATGAGAGAATTTTCCATTTTTAGTGGACTAACCCTTTAAAACACATATAGTACTATCATACATTTTATGATTTTGGGCTGCATTTATATGGACTGCATTTAAATAGCACTTTCAACAGACCCATGGCCACCAAAGCGCTTTACATATTGCCTCACATTCACAGATGGGTGTATGGTGTCTTGTTGGTTAGTTGGACAGTTGGTCAGGTGGAACCGGGGATGGAACCACCAACCTTCCGGTTTGTAGACGACCTACATCAACCACTGAGCCACTGCCACCCCAATATTACTGCTTGATAGCATATAATTCACAGCTACTTGTTGTGTAGCAGTTGGTGTGTTACTGAAGCTTTATCTAAATAGTTTTCATTCTCTTATGGCTGCAGAGAATTGTGGGATATGTAGTTTTGTTGCACAGGTGTTACCTTATTAACTGGCTAAATGAGTATGCTATTTTCTGACAAGCTTTATTGCTATTCTCCATCAACAGTGCACAAAATGCATGCAAACTAAATTGCATATTCACATTTAAAGTCTATTATGATCAATATCTATTTGCATTTCATAAATACAGCCATTCATGGCATGACTTGAAGGCAGCATTTAACCTTTGTATGTACAAACTTATAACTGCATTTTGACCTCCAGGCTGTAGTTTACAATTGATCTACCTAATTTTACATTCTCAGAGTTCCTCATCATTCATTTTTCTTTTCTTTTCTTTTGTTAAACATCAATCTGTACCTATATTCAACCTCATAAGACATGTTGATCGATTCTAGGTGGAACATTCATCCTTGTTTAAAAACTCTCAGAAAAATGATGTAAGCCACTCCATTTTCCACAGCGCTCTTGAAAGCACATTTCCTTGAAAAGGAAAAGAAGACAAATGCAAGAACCCACACGCACACAAAACCAGAACTAATCCCTGACCTGACAGGCGGGAGAGGAAAAGCTATGAATTAATCTAAAAGAAAGATCACAAATAAAATCAGCCTAGCTGTGACCGTTCACTGGACGGCAACTGTTTCCCATATGTCTCTCTCCTTTTGAGGAAACGGAATGAAATTGCAGAGCGCTATTGAATGTAATCATACATTTGTTTAAGTGTGTAAGAGAGGCAGTCACATTCCATAACAGACTAATCTATATCCCTTAAACGCTGCCTGGCTGTCAAGAAAATGAGTCAACTGGATCGTTTAGGAATTTGTGCTGAGTCAAGTGTTTTCCTATATAAAAGAGCCACACTGAAGAGCTGACGGCAATGACCTTCCACCTGTCACCTGTTATGACAAACAGAAACAGTTTGGCTGCATCCAAAATCGCATACTTCCCTACTATATAGTAGGCGAAAAAAAGTATGTGAAAAGAAGAATGACTGAATTCACAGTACTCATAAAAGAGTAAGTACCCGGATGACCTATTTGGGCAAGATTCTGAAGCGTGCATAGAGTGGACACTTTACTATCCCATGAGACAACGGAAGAGGATTTGTGAATGGCGGTGACGCAACGTAAAGGACGCATGATAGGTCACATGATAATGACAATATGGCAAATGTAGTATGTCCAGATTAGGCTACATTACTACACACATACTAGATAGAAAGTACTTTTTTAGCAATCACAAATTTTTTAATTAGTTATTAAAAAAAACGACCTACTCATGAGAGTATGCGATTTCGAAAGCAGCTAGTGTTTCTTATTTTGCAGCTTGGGAATGACCCAGCTAAAAAAAAAAAAAATAATTAAAAAAAAAACTTATTTCTGAATGTTCTCTAAGCATTTAAAATGTCTAGTTTTACAAATGTTTATTAACAAACATTTTTTCTTGGTTATGCAAACATAATGGTAACAAACATCCAACTAAACGTTTCAGGTGAAAATGTTCCATGATCAATGTATAAATAATGTTCTTTCATGACAACTCTTAGAGTGTTTGGCATGGTAATGGATATGACAATACTGATATGTTTGGTCTTGGCAGAATAGATCTGCTATGCTGCAGAGTAAGTACGGGACGCATACGACACACTGCTGTGAGAATCTAGACATCTAAATCTTTTTCTAGAATCTAGAAAAAAACATTAATTGATTAGCATTTCAGTAAGTGAAATAAGTTCTTGATCCCCAAGCAAAACAAACCTTAGCACTTGCTGGAGAAACCTTTGTTGGCAAGCACAGAGGTAAGACGTTTCTTGTAGTTGGTCACCAGGTTTGCACACATCTCTGGAGGGATTTTGCTCCACCCCTCTTTACAGATACTCTCAAAATCTTTAAAGGTTTCTTGGCTGTGGCTTGGTAACTCAAAGTTCTAGCTCCCTCCACAGATTTTCTATAGAATTAAGGTCTGGAGACTGGCTAGGCCACTCAAAGACCTTAATGTGCTTCTTCTTGAGCCACTCCTTTGTTGCCTTGGTATGTTTTGGGTCATTGTCATGCTGGAAGACCCATCTTCAGTGTTCTGGCTGAAGGAAGGAGGTTCTCGTCCAAGATTTTATGGCACATGGTCCCGTCCATCCGCCCCTCAATACGGTGCTACAAGCTCTTTGGTATTGCCCATGGTGGTGGAGAGGTTGGAATGGAAGATACAGATTCTGTGGTTAGACATTAGTACTTTCTTAAAGTGACAGGACTAATCTGTGTTCCACATGGGCAGGCAGAATTCTTGCTGGTTGGTGGGGCATCAAATACTTATTTCACTCAATCAAATGCTAATCAATTTACAACCTTTATATAATGTGTTTTTCTGGATTTTTGTGGTTAATATTCTGTCTCTATCCATTAAAGTAAACCTACCAAAAAAATTATAGACCCTTCATTTCTTTGTAAGTAGGTGAACTTACAAAATCAGAAGGGGATCAAATAATTATTTCCCCCACTGTATTTGAATGTTGTGCATGCAAGCTTATTGGCTACTGATACAGCAGGAACCAATCAGCTGTGCCCTATAGAGAATGATGTGATTTGAACTTTGTTTTTGTGCTAACTTTTTTAATAACATTATTAAAGACCAGAAATCTTTGAATGAGTGCTTTATTTTCATTGCCAGAAGAACATTTGTCCATAATGTTGATAGAACCTTGTTACAACGTTAACTAAAGTTCTGGGTAACGAATGTAACTAAAGTAACAATGCTTTTGGGAAACACACCCCAGAGGCGTTGCTGAGCTCACGACTGAAATGTGTATAATATTTTGGTTATGAACTAGAAATCTGACTATGTACTTGATTTAATCTGTTTACTGACTGCTTATTCATATTAAAACACATGTCATTATTACACTATATTGTGAATAAGTATTTCTAATGAGTTTAATATATTGTACAATTAACATATTAAAAACATGAAAAATTTAAAATAAATAGGCTACAAGTAAAAAAAAAAAGTTTTAAAGCTTAAATTGTCATAGATCAGATATATGATGGTGCCATATGACCATAATCATACTTTTTAAAGGTGAAAGTCTTTGCGGTATTCCTCCGCACTCATTACAACGTGTACACCATATCCATATTGAATAGTGATGGGGGAGTGAAACCAGCCCTGCAGAGATGGCATTCCGATGAGGGGGAGTCATTATAAATTCTTTTTGATAGGAAATGTATTTGAATATCTTTCAAGCTGTCCCACTCACACCCCACACCTTTTTATTTTTTCTTCCATGATTTAATCTTAAATTTGTCGTTGCGGGGTTGATTTTGCATTGTACAAAGAATTCACGCTAAACAAGCATTTTCCAAAAAGAAAAAGAAAAATTACCTCTTGGCCTCATATACATCGGAATATCGTTATGATCTGAAAGCAGCCGCCCACACCATCTCCGACTGTGATTTTAAACTTCAGGAGATGAAATGTGGGATTGTGGGTGTTTGGATTGAATCCCTGTCCATGTGCCTATTCTTATCATTTTTAACTTTGTTTTTTTGTAAAATACAATCAGTTAAATGATGCCATCAATTAACATTAGTTAGCATTTAACACTACGAGTAAATACCTAAAAGTAAATTAAGGAACAATATTAGCAAAGCTAGCACACTTGTGTATTTACATCTATTCAGCCAAGCTGAAGTTTTTGCATTAACCTCAACTTGAATCAAAGCAAATCAACACACAGCCGTATTTTTCAGATTGTGTCTTGTTAAAAGTTTAAATTAGCAATTGATGAAAGAATTAAGAAAATGTTTTATCAGTAACAAAAACATTTAGTAGACATGGGAGTTAGATGTATTGCCTATTTATGACAAATATAGATGATATATTGTTTTTATAGATTAACTGATTAGCAGAAACAATTTTTAATTATGACACACAATAATATGAAATTCATTAGGAATATTTTAAAATGAATACTAATATTATTTATTATTGTTATTTATGCCATTTTATTTATGCCAATGTATGCAAAATACACAAAATATATTTTACCCCTGAATACCATTGTTGGGTGATCTTATTTAGAGACACAGAATGATGCTTTATTTATTGGTATGATATATTAAAGAACCAATAATCAATTGTTTACAGAACTGATAACTGGAGTAAAAAAATAAAGGTCAACTAGTTACTGGTCTCTGAAAGATTACATGATCAATAAGTCATCAGAATAAGTTAATGCATTTTTAACTTGTTTTTATTTATTTAAGATGGATGACTTAAACATCCAAGTTAATTGTACTTAAAGATGTAAGGCAGCAACTTTTTTAGCGGTTCTCCGTGTTTGTCTAAATACTTTTGTTATACTTCCTGTCCCAAGTGGCCTGTTTGTAGTCTTTTAGTTTTTCATGTTGATTCGTTCCCTGATTCTGCCTTGTTAACCCCATGCCGTGTATAAATAGCCCTTGTGTTTCTCTTGTTCTGTTATTTGTTTGATGTTAATGCTTGCGTTCCTGCTCAATGTGTTTCCTGGTTTCTTCTTGATTTGTTTATTAAATCATTCTGTATTCAGATCTCCAGCTGTTTTTTGTTTTTGTTTTTGTTTTTTTGCCTTCCCCGCATTACAACTGGAAATAAACAGAAACATTTAAAACAAAGAAGATTTGTGATGGGAAATATTAAAATCTGCACTATTTTAGGTCACTAATCAAATAGAAGAAAATTTGTTGCATTAACAAAAAGTGAAATATGTATTAGGGAACCAGAAGCACTAGTGGTTACTAAGCACAGGTAATGTTATATAGCTACAGTGGCGGCGCCAGGGGGGGTCTTGGGGGGTCTCAAGACCCTCCTAAAAAACGCTTCGACCCCCCATTTGACCCCCCACCCACTTCCTGATTAAAAAATATATCCGGAATAAAGATTTAAAAATATTTCTCTTCAGCTGCGGCGCCGAGCAAAGCGCACGTCAGAATCAGAAACAGAGGACATGAGGGTGTGTGTGTGTGTGTGTGTGTGTTCGCGCGCGCGTCTCTGCTCGTCAATGTCCGAATATTTGAGATGACCAATCAAATCAAAGTAGGCGGTCTTTATGTTCACAGACGCTGCTGAGCGCGAATTTTTGCAGAGCGACTCGACAGTGTACGGTCAAGTGCGAGATAAGATGTAAGTAGCTAAACTAAACATTTCATATTGGACAGTTTTTTTTAGGTCATAAATGTTAAACGAATACCAAAAATTATCAGGCAAACTAATATAGTTTTGTCTAATTTCACCATTTTGAACTGAAAATAGGCCTGTAACGTGACTCATGTAATGTAGGTTAATAATGAGTTTACCATCATTGTGAGGGGAGAAGAAACATTAACAAAGCCGTTTTCATCCTGTTAGGCACATGATTAATAATGAATGTGTATTGCGTAAATATTGAGAATATACTACAAATTGTAGCCTTTAGTAAAAAAGCTCAGCTTTAGGACGGGAAGAGAAAGGGTAGGATGAGGATAACGTTACTGAGAAAAAAGAAAGGATGATAGATGGAGATGAAGTGAGAGCAGGTATTGACAGTCTACTGCCCGCTAACATGGTTTTAAAGCTATTTCTTATCCTTATCCTTCAAACGTCTTGAAATGCACATATCAGAGAAATAAAAAATTTGAAGCCCTTACGCACCTCAAATTTAGGACCTTTTTGATTATAAAGCCCTGTCTACTGCCCTGTATTAGGCATAAGATCAATGTTGTTATCCAATTTTATGGCCTTCAAAACATCTTAAAATGCACATGTAGATCAGAGAAATAAAAAATGTCTCTGGGAAACCCAGAACTCCCCTAACTAACCTGCTTCACATTCGGGACCACAGTGATTATAAAACCCTGACATTGCATGGTAATGAAACTAGTTAATAGTGAGCATTAGACCATAAACTAAAGTGTTACCTTTTTATTTATTTTTTAATCATAATCATAATCATTGGGGGATTAGCCCCCTAAAATGAAAAGCCTAGAAACCCCCCATATTAGTAGCAGTAATATGCAGTTATTAGCCGTGTCCACTGTATTTTTTTGTTGGTTTTCACGAGACCCCCCTTGAAATGACCAGGACCCCCCATTGCCCCCCCAATCAAAATTGTCTGGAGCCGCCACTGTATAGCTACAGTATGTCAGCCAAGTAAACATGTTTGCAATGGCGGGAAGAAAATATTTGGTGACTATAATAACTAAATGCAGTTTTTAGAGGGCTCATCATTATCATCAGTATCCAAACAGCTGAAGTAGGACCAGCCTGCATTCTTGCCCTGCGTGCTTCTCTTTAAATGAGCTGCCCTGTGGATCTGTTTCCCTGCCGCCCGTCAAATACTCTCTGTCTTTTCCCAGAGTACCTAGAGGAGCTGTTCTGCTCTGCCTATCAAATCCTGTTTAATCTCTCTTTAAGAACACAGCCTTTCATCTCTCCAGCCCCTCGAGGGAAATGCCCATTTAGGACCATCGCCGTAGGGGTCATTCCTAAAGGTCATGTAAGTGCTGCTCGATGCATACAACTCTCGCTAAAATGACAGTATAGATGGTGTGTGTCCTGATTTTAACCAAGGACAAAGAGACATCTGAAGTGTCATTGGTCTGTTCTGATGGGAGGTAAGGTCATTGCGGTGCATCGCAGCACAGTGAAATCGGAAAACTGTTATATGCATTTAGATGCGTTTGACAAACACATACTGACATGTAACAGATTTTAAGATGTTTAAGACCTGTGTATACAGTAAAAACAGTAATATCAAGAAATATTACAGCTTAAAATAATGTAGTATTCCTGTGATCATTATTCCAGTCTTCAGTGTCACATGATCCTTCAGAAATCACTTTATATGCTCAAGAAACTATTATTATTATTATCAGTGTTGAACATTTGTGATGCCTATATTTTTGTATAAAGTGTTTTCAGAATTCTTTGATGAACAACATTTAGTTGAAATTTAAATTTTTGAGACAATATAAAAGTCTTTACTGTTAGTTTTGACAAATTTAATGAATCCTTGCGGAATAAAAGTAGTAATTTATTTTACACAAAAAAACGCTTTTTTTGATATTGCAATAAATATGATGGCTAGATGTAGGCTATACATTGAGATGCTGTTGACAAACACAAAATGACACGAAAACTGATTTTAAGATGTTTAGGACCCCCTTCATGGATAGCTGTACTGATGATTAAAACGCAAAAACTACATTCATTAAAATCACTCTGGAATCTCCCCAGACAAAAGCGTGTTTTTACATTCTCTACAGGATTCGCGAGAAGGTACCTGAGGGACACCGTAGAAAACGGGGGCAGAGGGAACGGGCTCTTCATTCGTTTTCATCACCAATCAGCATGCGCCTCTTAAATAATGCATTGATCTCTGGGCTTGCTGTTAATTCCCCCGTTATCAAGACGTGCAAAGTGAACGTGGCAGCGCTTGATGGATGAGAGGTACAGGCCAGCTGTCTATTTGCTTTGACAGACATATTCCCACTGCAGTGGAAGCTCGGGCAACCTTTCAGTATCAACGTCTTATCTGTCTTTCAAAGTAGAGCAGAGGACAGAGTCTCATTAAACCACAGGCAGTGCTTTTCAAAAACAACTTATGAGCTATTGCCTGGCAGAATCAGATGCAAAGCTATTTAATTCTGAGATCCAGCTCAAAAAGAGATGCAAGACAGTTATTTAGGCACAAAAGATAGTAGGCTACATCTTCACTTGTCTGTAACACACCTATCTGCCCACAAATGACCATGAGATGGTATCATGAATATCATATACTATATCTCATATCAAATCCTTGACGTATTTTCTATTGAAATAGGAAGCATTCTTCCTAGTGTCAGTGTGCAAAAAAATACTCAGATGTCTGAGATTCTGAAGTGTGTAGTGAACACTTTTCTGTCCCATGAGACTAGAACTGTGGAGTGTCAGATTCAAAAAATAAAATTATAATATACAGTACACTATGCCGTTCAAAAGTTTGGGGTTGGTATGATTTTGTTTTGTTTTTTAAATTGAAAGATGTTTATTTATGCTTACCAAGGCTGCGTTTATTTAATCAAAATACTGAAAAAAGTAGCCTAATGCTGTGAAATATTATTACAATTTAAAATAGCTGTTTTCTATTTGAATTTGTTTTTAATGTCATTTATTTGTGTGATGGCAAGGCTGAAATTTCAGCAACCAATTAGGCCTACTCCAGTTTTTTAGTGTCATGTGCTGTGTCCCAACTCAGAGGCTACATCTTTAGAAGGGCGCCTTGGAAGGCCGATTGCATCACCGCGGCGCGACAAAGACTGTCCCAATTCGAAGACTCCTTCAAATGCGGCCTCCAAATGCGCCCTTCGTATAGTGGGCTATAGAGGATACAACAGATGGATCCTTCGCGGCCTTGCCTAATCCAGAATTCTTTGCGCGCCTATGACTACAGGATTTTTTTATGAGAGAAATTGCTGGATTACACAAACGTAAGTATTGGGTTCTTACTTAAGGGCTGTGTCCCCTTTGTAAAGGCTGCATCCTTCTAAGGACTCGGACTTCAATGACCACGCCTTCGAGTGCGAAGGTCCTACCTGGGTCCAAACTGGTCCTTTAATGGGACGGTCTAGCTAGTCTGCGGAGGTTCTTGTTGCCTAGCAACTGTGACAGCTGCAGTAATGTTGGAACTGGACTTTTTTGAAAGTTATATTAACCCTCTGCACAGCGTTTCCTCAGGCAACGGAAAGTTTTCTTAAGCCCCATGGTCAGTACGTATTTCTTTAAAATGATTGCAACCAATTGGAATGGTCAAAAAAAAAAAAAAAAGTTGTGGGAGTCACTAGTAGCAAGCAACATTTGAAAGCGGTAGTTTCTTTTCGGACACATGGACACAGGAGCACATGGTGTGAGAAGAAGGCAGGATTATTTGCTTTATTAATCTTATTTAAAATGACATGAACTGTACATCAAAAATGATGCATGTGTGTATGAAGTTGTAGAGAAGCCTTTGTTTTATTTTACATGTTCAGAAATCCAGTTTTTCTTTTCATTGCCTAATAAGGGGTACTTTTCAAGGATGTCTTCTTTGTTAAAAATGTGTTTGGACGTTATCACATATTAGGTTACAATATGGCTAAGCTCTACATATAGTTTTATATATTTATTTTTGATTTCTTTATATTTTTGACATTTTGATTTTGCATTGCTCTCTGGCCATTGTCTTATGATAGCCTATGTGAATTAATACTTTTCACTATGATTCTTTACCATTTATATGATTCTGGAATTAAAATATTCCCCCCCCATCATCACACACCCTTCCTAGAGATCTGCATGGGGTACTTTAAGATCATCTCTCAATGCAAATCAAACCAGCTATTAGGCTAACTGAAATAAAACCATGCAGATATCTAGGTATGCTGAAGGCTGTGTGATGATGTGGGTCTATTTTAATTCCAAAGGCCAAGGGAACTTTATCAGGATGCATATATTTAATAAATAAATTATGATCTGTGATCAGTGCAACTTTTTTGAAGGGGTTAAAGTGATTATTTTGTCTTGTAGGCTTATCCATTATTTTGCGGTTGTTGTCATGTCACATCAAAGGACATTTGGGTCAGTCGTATTTGCTTAAAGCTGCAGTCCATAACTTTTGGCGCTCTAACTGTTAATAAACAGAACTGCATGCGGTTTGCGGAAGAACATTGTAGCTGGAACCATTCACTCTGTTTATGACGAGTATTGTAGCCTATTGTATATATCACGTACCAGGGGCGTAGAATTTAGTAGGGACGCTAGGGACGTGTCCCTACCAATATCCAATGACCACTGATTTGTCCCTAGCAATAATTTCGTAAAAAAAAAAAATATATATATATTTATATATAAAAACCAATTTTATATATAAAACCACTCTTACAAGAGCGTTATGTGAAAAAGGCGCAATTCCCTTTTTCCCCGATCCTACATCGCTAATCCGATTGGCTTGCTTTTTCTTTCTAACTTGTGAGAGGCTGTAGCTTAATTTGGTTGTTGTTTCGGAGCAAAGTTCCTCCGAAACCTAAAGCGGTAAGTGAGGGAGAAATCAACAGCTCTGTGAACAAAAATTCGGGACAAATCGCGTCACATATTGATTCTGGGACAGTGCAGTTTTTTTCAATGTATAGCCTATGACAATTGCGGGATAAGTAGAAAACCTAAACTGTGTGTGTGTGTGTGTCTTTGTCTCTGTATCTGTATGTCCTAGTAAACCAATAAATTAATTATTGCATGGCCCTGTCCACACGGAGGACGTTTAGCTGTAGGCCTAGCCTATACGTAGGCCTACACATTTTTTGTCGTATTGGCGTTTCGTCCACACGGATCCGGCGTTTTGGGACAGTGAAACCGCTATTTTTTTAAACCGGGTCCCAGAGTGGATAAATCTGAAAACGACACCCTTGCGGTTTCGTGCGTACAGCCAACCCGTATATTTTGTGAAACGATGATGTCATCACCCCACATCGACTAGTCAGACAGTCACGTAACAGCAACAACAACTGCCGAACTGCTTGTGTAATAATAATAATAATATAATATAACATAATGCTGCAGAAACTACTGAGCGTCTTGTATTCCTTTATTTATTATTTACTTGAATGTATTTTTATTTAGGCCTAATTGATTTATTTAGGCCTATATTTTCTTTCGTAGCCTATGCTATGGTGCTGGTCTGTTGTCCGATTAAGACATTTCGTATTTTGTAGGGATGGGCATTTAAAGCAAAAATAATATTCGACGATCGATGGGACTATTTGATTATTACGGCTATTCAAAAAACGCACCCCTGTAATCCACTCCGACATTCTCTGTAGGTTGCTGTAGGCCTGTGTTGTAGCCATTAAAGAAAATGTATTTAGGCTAGTTTAATATTTATGTTTAAATAATATGTTATTTTTTAATTTAATCTATGTTGATTATGAAAAGTGAACCGCATGCATGAGTAATAAGAGGCGCAATATATCGGGAGACCTAATTTTGACCACATTAAGTTCTGTTTTGTATAAAGCCTTTCTTTAAAGTGAATTTCGTTTTGTATAAATTGTATCTTAATTTTAATCAATGTTTCATCAACCAGCTAGTTGTCTGGATTTAATAAGAAGCAAATATATATAGCAGAAAGTATAATCAGGACATGGACGCGCCGGCGCGATATAGCCTTGCATTGCTCGTGAACTGGAGCTCGTCATGAACCAAAACTCAGAAATATATAGAAAGTTTGAAATGTCTACTTCTAAACAACCATCAAACAACAATTCAAAACGAAAATAAACAGATAATTCTCTCTTATGTAGCCAAATCCGTATGAAGTGCATTATACACGTTCACAATACTGGTGGCGAGTCAGCATCGTCAACTTCATCTTTTCAGTCAAGAATGACACAGAAAACACGAGTTTATTAATAAACAATTAAAATGTCTCCTTTCTATATTTGACACATTCGTTACTTTTGCCGGTTCTTTGTGGCAAGCTTTCTGAGTCCACTAACTAATCGAATATCGTGACTCCCTATTTTGTACCAGGCCATTTATGGTTGTTCAATAAAGTTCTTGGTAAAAGAAGAAAAGAAGCTGCTATACTGTGCCTAATATTATTGTATAGGCTAGTATTTATTTGACTAGTATGGTCGCCTACAGCGCGCAAGGTTTATGCGCATGATCTAAGTTTTCTTCTCGCATTTTACATCGTTTTGAGTCGGTTTCATTGGTTTCGTGTGTACGTACGCAGATATTTTTCGAGACGCCGCGTTTACGGAATTTTTTTTTAGAACGAGGAAAAAAACATCGGATAGGGAAAGCTCTGGCTTCGTGTGGATGTGGCACACTATGAGCAGAGTAAAGTTAATAAGTCTGTTAAACTGCCTCCTTGTCATTATTTGTTACCGGTAACATTACAGAATTCATTAATTAAGCTATTAAGGTCAATGTAAAAACCTTAATACATTATCCTATTCATTTCATTTCCTGAATCCTCAGCTTCCGGGCTGTCCCCACCAATCTCAAAATCAAACCTACGCCTCTGTCACGTACTGTGATATTCCGCAGTAGCCTAGAAATCTAGACTCCACCTAGCGGCTGCAAAAAAAATTTCGCAGCGAGAGTGTAGTCTAGCAACTCTCCATAGACGTTTTAGCTGGAAAAACCAAACTCTGGTCAGGCCAATCACATCGTGTATAGAGTCGGCGGGCGGGCTTAACATAATGACGACAGAGTTGCGACGGTTCACTGGTACTTGAAAACAAAGAATGGCTCCTGCTGCTGGCGAACATATGTATTTCAAATCGGCTTTGACCGCGACTCAGGAGGATTTAAAGTTAAACTTTTCTTTGAAACATGAACAAAGAACATCACTTGAGTCATTTTAATAAAAGGAAGATACAAAAGACGTCGACTTCTTCATTGCTCTGGTTGGTTGTAGCGCTGTCCTATTGCATGCAGGGGGAATTTGAAAGACAACCGTTAATCCCGCCCCTCGTATTGAGCCCAGTCAACGGAGAGTTCCCAGACCTAACATCGTGATGTAGGTCTGGCATGCCAGGCTAATTCCGCAGTGCTACGACCCAAACCAGTCTAAAATAGTCAGAACATAAACACTTATTAAAGGTGTACCGTAGTGATTCAGGATAAGACAAAAACACGGTTTGGAAAATGGATTCTTGATGTAGCCTACTCGCTTATATCAATTTTAAACACACAAAAAGTAACAGACTGCAGCTTTAAGGTTAATTTGGTCAGCTATATGAATTTTCAGAAATGTAAGTTTACTAATCAGAAACCCAATTTTATGATTTTGTTGAGCTTGTGAGCTTTACAAAGCATTAATTTGATATCCTTGATTTCTTTATACCTGCATGTACCTAATGATATTTGCAAATTGATGGCCTCAAAGCTAATATATTTGGGGTAAAACCCACAAAACTTCAATTTGGTTTTCACATGGTCATATGTAAACTTTTTCTCCCGGTTTTTTTTTTTTCAGATAGGCTACATAAAAGAAGGCAAACTACAAAAAGATAAAAGACAGTGCCTCGTTTGGTTACAGACAGTTATGAATCATTACTTTAATTAAAACAAAAAAAAGTATTAAGGTTACAGGACATCAGGAGACATCAGTCCCCTTGTTACAAAATGTAGAACTGACTTCTCAAACCCTATTACTTCATGTTCTGTGTACACATGATAGATGAATATGATTCTGATGATGTCATTATTCGAGCTGAGTGACAGAGTTCAGATGTGGTTAAGGTGCGTCCTCTGCTGGCTACAGACTGAAGTTACAACATATACAACTATTCTAGGAAATACAAATCACAAATTAGATATCTTAATATGCCTATATCAGCTGATTTCTTATACAGCAAATAAATTAAGGCTGAAGTCTCCGTGCATCTCAAAACTTTTCCCTAACAAAAAGTCCCAAGTAATTAATTTCAGGTATCCTCTTGAGTTTCAAAAGAGAGCTCAACAATTGTTCAGAATCTGCAATCAAAAGTGAGAGATTCAGCTAATTATTATCACTTAACTGAAGATTTAAATGATCTGATTCTGAGTTATGTTCTCATTCATCTATTCCCACTGCAGCCCAAGACTGGTTTCCCACTGCAGCTTAGCAGGGTTGAGCCTGGTCAGTACCTGGATGGGAGACTCCTGGGAAAACTAGGTTGCTAAAGAGGTGTTATGAAGCCAGCAGGGGTTACAGGGGGTGCTCTCCCTGTGGTCTGTGTGGGTCATAACGCCCAATACAGTGATGGGGACACTATTCTGTCTACACACTATACAGATGAGACGTTAAACCGAGGTACTGACTCTCTGTGGACATTAAAATTCCCAGGATGTCCTTTGGAAAAAGTAGGGTGCAACCAGTGGCGATTCTAGGGGGTGGCCTGGGGTGGCCAGGGCCACCCCTGAAAGCTCATTGGCCACCCCTGTGGCCACCCCAGATCTGATAGGTAGTTGGTCAAGTTCGTCAACACAAGAAACAAGAGAAAAGCTGTCAATCAATGATGACAGCTGATCAACTGACTTAGGGCCAGTTTTACATTTTTAACTAACACAGTAATGGTCGTACTGAGGCTGTGAGAGCTGATTTCTGCTCAGCGGACGTTTGGCCATGCAGGTCAGGTGATCCATGAGATGAGCGCGCTGGCTGCTGCTGCTCCGTGAAACAAGAGGACGGTCACAGTTACAACAGCAACAATACAACAACGATAAAAACGCTGGAATCTGTAGATTGAGAGGTATGGTAATTTAATGTTTAGTTATATCGTAGTTCCCTCTGAATGTGTAGGAAAACTGAAAAAGTCAAACTACACTGTACTAGCTAGCTTAGCAGACTGCAAACCAAGTTAAGAGTGCAGACAGTTGAAGAGGGCGCGCGCGCAGCTCTTAAAGGGACCACACCTTATTTCCACTCGTTACACCGCCATGAAATATGAAACGCTATTTTCTGGACTAAAGACTGAGAGTGTTTTTTTGCAGATGTGTGTGTTCAATAGAGCTAATGTTATATTTTTGGCCAACCAGTGTGTGAAATATAGTGTGAAAGTCTATATTTAAGTTATAACACAAGAACAAGCTGTGACTTATTTATTTGCTCTGCTCTGGCTGTTTAAAAAGGACTTTTTGTTAATTAATGAAGAAGCATCTTGACCATTTATGATTCTAAGTCTTAACTGTTTGATTTAAATAAACTTATTAATGTATGCTGAATCAAAGCCAACATTTCAATTTATACCTTCATCAGGGCCTTGGACATGAATACTGCCTGGGTTGAAAACCACTTTTTGCACATTTTTATACATCACAAGGCATCCTAATGACATTATTCAGTCATCAGGCCATCATCTGTGTTACCTGTATTGTTACCCATGTTTGCTTTACTAATTGAAGTCCCCTTTTGTGGTTAAATAAAAACACACCTGGCAAAGAACAAACTGAGATATTCAAATTCCAGTATCTCTAACAAATTATATCTAAGCTAAATAATAACATAAACTAAGCATGTAAAGAACAACAAATATTTCTGTTTTTTCCTTACAAGCTTAGTTTTTCTTTTGCTTTTACAGATACACTTTTTATAAGGTCCTATTTTTAAGCATTTTGGTTTATCCTGTTGGATTTGTGTTTTTATGTAACCACAAGATGGTGCCTCAATCAGGCGACACAGATGATGAACTGATGACTGATACATGTTATTCTATAGGATGAGTTAAGAGCAGTTTAATTTTGCTACTCTAATCTAACTTAAGAAGAGACAAGGACTTTAATCCACTACAAGAAAATAGCTCTTAGATAATGTTTACCCTATCCTGACCATAATTACTGATTAAAAATAGACATGTTAAAATAACCAGAGATACTTGAGGACTGTGATAGGTGGTTAGGACTGTTTTTAACAGGATAGACACCTTTAGTTGACAGTTATGAGACAGGAAATCATGGGAGAGAGAGAGAGGATGTGACATGCAGCAAAGGCCCGGGATTCGAACCATGGCCGGCTGCGTACGTATACGCATTAAACTTCGCTATGCCATGGCCACCCCACACTAGCTTTGTGTCCCATCTTGGCCACCCCCCAAAAAATGTCCTGGATACGCCACTGGGTGCAACCCCAGCATCCTGGCCAAATTTGCCCATTGTCATTGTCCTCCTAATCATCCCTATATATATATATATATATATACATACATCACTCTGTCTCCTCTCCACCAGTAAGCTGGTGTGTGGTGGGAGTTCTGGCGCACTATGGCTGCTGTCGCATCATCCAGGTGGAGCTGCACATTGGTGGTGGTTGAGGAGATTCCCACCTTCTCTGTAAGGAGCTCTTGAGTTCCAATGAAAAGCGCTATAAATGTTACTAATTATTATTATTATCTTTATCATCATCATCATCATCATAGCTCTATAGTATTCCTATATGTCAACAATTTACTCATTAGTGTCTATTTTTCCTGTAAAGAAATTTATGAGAAATAAAATAACCTGAATAGCTCCATTAAGTATCTTGAGCTATGAAAGAGCAAGCTCTGAACAATACAATTTTCTTCTGGAATTTGATCTTAGCTTGGTTATCATGTGATGCATTATATTATATTATATTATATTATATTATATTATGTTATGTTATATTATATTGTATTGTACAAAAACACTGCATTATTACAATGTAAGCAAAAGTGGAAAGTTATATTATAATAATTATATTATATTATACTCCTCAGAATTGTAATCATTTAAATTTCGTCAAAATTAATTTAATAAATAACATTATGTAATATAATATATACTTTTGCCTACAAAAGCCCGCAATGTTTTATTCTCTCCATATGGCGGCGACATTACTGCAGAAATCACACACTTCCACTCACTATCATCATCTGCTGCTGGCCTGTCTGTGTTTGAGTGAGTGTGTGTGTGTGTGTGGATGGAGGAGGCAGAGCCAAACACACACACAGACCAGGACCACACCGACCGGTCTGTCTCCTTAAGATGCTGGAATAACGGCGAGAAACGAACATCTTTATATTGTTAACCGTGACCAGCTCACTTACTGTCACCAAAATGTCTGGAAAAATAGACAGTAAGCAAGGTGAGTGTTTACATTTGTTTACATTTATTAATAATGTGTAGATGAACTTCAGTTAGCCGCATTAGCATTAGCGTCAGACGAGGGTTCAAGGCCACTGACAGGATCAGTGCATCTTAACTTTATCTTATTTTTAATTGCCGCATACGTCATATAAATAATCTGAATTATATATTTAGGTCATTAAATACATGTATAAAAGGATATGGTATAAATGTCTCTACGAGTTCGTCTCAGACAGCTGTATTTGGGTGTGGACGGAGCTGCTCAGCGCTGTTGTTTACTTTAGCTAGCTATCAGACTTCTCGTTTTCATTTTTTCATATTTCTCCTATTTGCTGTTTATTTATAATATGTAGTTTGTGTTATGTAGCATTGGTTATTTATGTAGAGTTTGTGTTACAGTTGTTTTTGTGTTGCTGTCTGTCCTTTTTCTGTCAGTTTTTTGGTGTGTTGTAATGGTCTGTTGTGAACAAAATTGACTAGTCTGTATATGTAAGTATACTGATTATTATTTAAAAGAAAGATCTGAACTTTTATCAGACGAAATTTCTCATTTATGTTGTATAAAAGCTCCTATAGTTTATACGAGCTTGTGGCAAATGACAGTCTGATAGATAGGTTAGACAGACAGACAGACAGTTTATAGGCTACATATTCACACAGCTAGATAGAGAGCGACACTCCCTCTGGTTATTAGATTCTATCCTGTTAACTTGAGTATTTTCTTGTCAATTTTGTGTGTGTGTGAGAGAGAGAGAGAGACTGTTTTGATGATTATGTCTAAGTTACTAAGACAGGTAACGTTAACAACCACTGTCACTTCCTTTCTCTTTCTTTCTCATTTACTATGGCAGTTCAATAACATGCAATATAAATTTTTTAATGTCTTGTTATATACATGTGATTCACAATATGCTCTGAGATATATTGAAATAAATACATAATTCCATTGCACCAATGCTTTTATATTTTAAGGATTTATCTGTGGTTTGCATGATATTTATGTGATTGTTTTTTTGTGCATGGGAAATAATTGTAATTTACTCTTATGGGGTGTAGGCTATCTATTGTCACTTCCTTAATAACTTGGTTTGGAAAGATTTTAATCACTTTATTCATGTTAGGCTCGCTAGATTATTGGATTCAGTGACTGAATGATTTTATGAATAAGGCAATATAATCTGGTAACTAGCCTGTAAGGTTGCCAGCATTGTCACTTCCTTTCTGTGAGGATTCAGAGAAATTTGAATCACTTGTGGGTAAGTGGTGCTCTTCTTGTCAGAAGTTCAGTTGTTCATCTCTAAATGGCCCACTAATGTAGACTCTGGTTTGCGTAGGAGGATGTTGGCCAATGTCTTCTGGTTTCAGACATAGGCCTATCTCTTGAACTGTACTTGTTTAGCTGGAGATTTGCATTATTTAGTTTCAGTAAGATTCAGAAACTGAAAGGAGAAGTTTCTTTGCTCCTTTCAAGTTTATCAGGTCATGCTGACAATATTTTCATCTTCATATTTCTTTGTTTGTTTTTTTGTCATTTAAATATAGAACTCTTGTGAATTGCAACTTTGCTCAAATCTGTTTGATTTAGAGTGATTGCTTTGTAAGATAAAAACAAAAAGAACATTCAAAATCAATGCAAAAATTGCAGTACAAATTTAACCTGTCTAAAAACAAGTTTTACTAGACAATTTTACTAATGAAGCTTTGTGCCTTGATATTTCGGTAACACTTTACAATACATTTGTTACAGTATTTATTAATCTTTGTTAATGTTAGTTAATAAAAATACAGCTGTTCATTGTTTGTTCATGTTAGTTCACAGTACAGTAACTAATGTTAACAATACAACCTTTGATTTTAATAACGTATTAGTAAATGTTGAAATTAATATTATTATCAACTAAGATTACTAAATGCTGAAGAAGTATTGTTCATTCTTAGTTCATGTTAACTAAGGTAGTTAACTATAATGAACCATATTGTAAAGTGTTACCGATATTTCAAACCCAGCCTCCGTGTTTGGTAGTTGTAACTTCAGGTTAAGATGTGGCCAGAGTTTGAGGACGACTCTTTCTGCGTAAAAGAAAAAAAAAAGATCTGTTCAGAGGTTGTGGTCAACTACTTTGTCTGTTTCAGAAGAGGATATGCAGAAAAAGAGGATATGAATTAGTAGATGGCACTTCTCACTACGTGAGGATGAAGAAGCAGATGGAAAGATCACATCCTCTAAAGGCTTAAGCTCACGTTATTGGTTTGCCGTCTTTTTATTAGCAGAGCACCACATTTTCTTAGACAGTCATTCCGCAAGTTGGCTCTCATGTTACTGTGAGATGAGACAGATAAGACTAACATCCTTCTGGGTAATTCCAGTCCTGCACAATTTTAAACTCATTAATTATCTTTCAGTAACCGTATCAGATTCTTTTCCTGACGTTATCTCTTTTTGTTTTTGGCTGGTAGAGGTGAGATCGCCAATAACAAATTGAATTGTTCATTTACAATCTTTTTATTTAAGGAAATTTTTGAATAAGGAATGAGAATTAGTCCAGTCATTTTATGAAAAAAGGTTGAACAAATTGCAACAGAAGCAAACTCAACGGATTTTGTATCCTCAATATGTCTTGAGTAAGGGGAAAAAAAAGCCCCAAAGAATCCCATTAGGGGAAAGTTTCGAAAAACACCCAAATATAGCCTATTCATATCCCTATTCATTCTTTTTCTCACGTGAAGGGTGCATTTTTTAACCTTTATCAAACAAAACAAAAAATGTATTACAAGTTTTTTTAAAATTGTTTAACATGGGCAAATGGTGCATAATCTAATTACGTATATGTGCTAGTTTGCATAAATACCACAACAGATCTAAACATTGGGTATAGCCAGGTGAAAATGTCTTGTTGAATCTTGGTGACGTATAACAGTAAAATACTTAATGTTAAGGTCTGAATGGAACCCATTTAGCCTACCAATGAGCATTAATACATGGGGGCAGGAAGAAGAACTTTAGAAACCAGCGTTTATTAATTATTATTGCAGAGATGGGGTTTGGGACTGTGGGACTGTGGGACTGTTTCTGGGGGATGAGTCTGAGGGAAGAACATGAGACAAGGGTAAGGAAAATGCAGAAGACAAAATAAAAAGTGTCTGGATCAAACAATCAGATTAATCCATGTAGAAAAAAAAACAAAAGGGAAATCTTTCTGAGTGACAGCTTAGTGACATTTGAGTGGACCTTGAATTTATGACTGAATCTCTGGTCCTTATGGTGACATTTGTTTGCCTCTATAGTCTTTTACTGTAAGATGTCAACAAGATTCTACAAGACATTTTCACCTGGCTATACCCAATGTTTAGATTTCATGTTAAAATTGTTACAATTGAACAAAATTCTGTCTTTAATTACTCACCATCATGTTGTTACAAACCCGTAAGACTTTTGTTAATCTTTGGAACACAAATTAAGATCTTTTCCTCCATTGACAGCTGCGCAACTACCAATTGGACGCTTCAAAAACTTCATAAAACGAATCCATAAGAATGGAGAGGTTTAGTCCTAATTTTCTCTTTTTATGATTCAAATTGAACAGATTTAATTTAGGCTTTTATTCACAATTAAACATTGATCAACTCACACATCAGTTGTGGTAAACGGAAACTCAAACATGTTTGCTTGAGGTGTGAGAATCAATGAGGTTCATTCTTGTGTTACGCAGCACGTTTGAGCTTCAGCAAGAATGAGGTTTGTTCTCGCATGTCAAGCAGGTTCGGTTGAGCTTCTGTTTATGTCCGCTGATCAATGTTTAAATGTGAATACAATTTTTTAATAAATCTGTTCACCATATGGCGATCTAATCTCTTCAGAAAATTTGGACTAAACCGCTCAGTTCATATGGATTAGTTTTACAATCTCTATGAACTTTCTGAAGTGTCAGTTGTGCAGCTGTCAGTGGAGAAAGCTCTCAGATTTCATCAAAAAAGATCTTCATTTGTGTTCCGAAGATGAACAAAAGTCTGACGGGTTTGGAACAACATGAAGGTGAGTGATGACAGAGTTTTTATTTTTGGGTGAACCTTTACAAGTGGCAAAACTGTTTGATCCTGATTTTTCAATAGAAAGAAAAGCTTCTATCTTTGAAATGTGGTTGTCTTCTTTATGCCTCCAAAATACTTTCAAAGCTAGTATCCACATGAGTCGAACATCGTGACAAAACTCCATTAAACTCACTTGTCGGACTCTTTCTGGCTTTGATAAAAAAGAATCTGTGTCTTATGGATTGAAACTTCACAGAGCGCCCCCTCGCAAACCCAGAGTGCTTCATTCCTCTAATGTGTGTGAGGATAAATTGCCCCTAAATGGCTTTGTGCCCTGCACAATAGTGTCATCACCAGAATTCGTTCCAGAGCAACGCGCTCCAAGAGAGCGGTAACACCCACTGTGACAAATTCAGTTTGTAGTCAAAGAGGATTTCACTGTACACAAAACCCAAAAGTCTATAAAAATTGTTTTCGTTAATTTAAATAAAGCTCAAATAAAATATAAATAGGCAACTAAATAAAATAAGACTAGTTTGAAGTACCTAAATTACTAAAACTAAACCTGAACTAAAAATAAATGAAAGCTAATTAGATTTTTTTTAAACTAATAAAATTGACAAAAGCACATAACAGAATCACTAAAACTTAAGTAAAATTAAAAGGTAAAAGCTAATTCAAAATATGAATAATATAATATTATATAATTATATTATTTAATATTATAACATAAAACTATAATAACACTGCTTTTGTCTGGGCGATATATCGTGTAGCGTGAAATGTCACTTTATGTTATGATCAAGGTCTGAAACAATATATATTTATAAAAAATGGTTTATTTTAATAACCATGAGCAAATTACCTATTTTTCCTCATAATCATTTTTTTGTTTTCCTTCAGAATCCCAGCGTTCCCACTTGACATCCTTTACAATGAAACTAAAGGACAAATTCCATTCTCCCAAAATCAAGAGGACACCATCAAACAAAAAGTCCAAGCCACCACCAGAGCAACCCGTGAAGTCCCCAGAAAAGACTGTGACCAAGGTATCGTCATAGTATTTTTGGATGTTCACTATATAAACAAAGCTTTTATTCTGAAAACACAGGCAGTTTGAAAGCAAATAAGCACATTGATGGTTTTGTTGACATTCTTTTCCACATTTAGAGTCTGAGTCGATTAGAGGAGCATGAGAAAGAAGTGGTCAGCGCCTTGCGGTATTTCAAGACTATTATCGACAAGATGGTGGTGGACAAGAAGGTCTTGGAAATGCTTCCTGGTTCTGCTAGCAAAGTTTTGGAGGCCATCATGAGCTTGGTACAACTTGATGGCAAGACACTGAGCAGGTAAAAATGTTTTAAGCATCTTGAGAGAAATAGTTTATTGTTCAGCTTTAAAAAACATGTTTTTTCTACAGTCATGCATATTAATATTTATTTTACTTCCCCCTCCATCCGTCTGCAGTTCAAGAGTGTCCTCCTGTCTCAGTCGAGTCTATCAAAGTCTTGCAAACCTCATTCGCTGGTCGGACCAAGTGATGCTGGAAGGGGTGAATTTGGAAGATAAAGAAGTAGTTGCAACTGTCACCACTGTGATCAAAGCAGTGCTGGATGGTGTGAAGGTATTAATGTTCAATAGAACTTTGTCAGGGCTTGTTTTGCAGTCTATTCTCCATCCATATTCCAGCTGTATTTAGCCATGGGGTTTTTTCTTAGTTGATAGTATTGTGTGTAAAGATGACTTTGCCTGTGGTTTCCTGTAGGAACTGGTTAAAGTCGCCATTGAGAAACAAGAGCACCCCTCCCCTACGACACCCGTCAAAACCCTGCCTCCTGTCACCAGTCCAAAGCGGTAAATGAAGATTTTTTTTGTGAAAGAACATGCCTTATGAAATTCTTTAAAAGTGAGTTGGCTGATGTTGAAATATGTTTTCGTTTTTACCACTTTATTATGCCAGTGTTCCAGAGCCCCCCATCACTGAGTCGAAAGAAACCGTCTTGAATGAGACCCCTACCCCAGCCGAGGCCACAGAGACCCCAAATGATGTCCCTGATGAGGAGATGGCCCCTCCTAAACCCCCTCTACCTGGACTCAAAGTGCCTGAACATTGGTATGAAAGCTTTGCTTAGTCAAACCTTAATCTTCGTGGCCTGAGAAATGTGTTTAGCTATGTGTCTGGAACTTTTCACAAATATGGTTAATTTTATAAGCAGTAAAGACACAATTCTTGTATTTTCAGGTGTGTTGCTGGATATATATATATATATACAGTGTTGGGGAGTAACAGAATACATGTACCAGCGTTACGTATTCAGAATACAAATTATATTTGTAACTGTATTCCGTTACAGTTACAATTTAAATAATTGGTATTTAGAATAGTTACATTGTTGAAATCAATGGATTACATGACGATACTTCTCTGTGTCAGCTTTTAGGTGCTTTATTGGCAGCGCCACCCTTACATGTTACATGAACGCGTCACCACCGCATCACTGCACCCACCAGAATAGGCCTGTTTAGTAAGCAGGGTTTGATTGTCGCATTCCTTCACTTATAAAAGGCAATTCAATGTGGAAGTAATCCAAGTATTCAGAATACGGTACTCAGATTGAGTAATGTAACGGAATGTGTTACAAATTAAATTTTTGGCCATGAATTCTTTATTCTGTAACGATATACGTTTTGAAAGTATCCTTCCCAACACTGTATATATATGGGTCATATATACAGTGCTGGTCAAAATTGTTTGCCCCCTTATGTGATTTTCCCCCCACTTTCAATTCTTTTACTTCAATGAAAAGGTTAGATTTTTGCTAATTTTTTTAAATAAAATATCAAAAGGATTAACAATGCAGATTTATTTTTTACAGCCATCGTGGATTATATTTACCAAGGGGGCAAATAATTCTAACCAGCACTGTATATGGGTCAAAACACAATATGGGTTTTGGCTTGTTGGTAAAATGTCATATAAATTCTTCAACAAAAAAAAAAAGTTAAACTTGCAGATAGTACAGGTGTTCTGTCTGTGAGACTGGTTAATTGTTAATTTTACCATCAAGCCAAACCCTGTATTGACAGGTTTGACATCCAACCAACATTCTGGCCTAAACAAGATGGCTCCTACTAAACTTAATGAGCAAAATCTGAAACCTTGTGACACATTTGTTTTAAATTTATTATAAAAAAATATTAGGTTTTTTATGTTTAAAATAGAAATTAAATTAAAATTAATTTTTTGTTTTTGCATTTAATTAATTTTATTTAAAATGTATCTCTAGAATATTAGGCTATAACATCTCACCTGGGTTTTTAATGGAGTTCCCAAGTTTTAGGATTGAAAAATTGTAAACCCTGTTGAAAATAAATAGAAAATACAACAGAATAGGTCAGGCCTTATTGTGTGCTCTATCATAGAAAAGGCTTTTTATTTAGTTTACAAGTTTCATGCAGTGAAACAAACACAAGGCGAGCAGTTTATAAAAGGAAATGTGAAATGGGCTGTTATCTTAACATAACATCTTTTCTGGATTACATGCTGTAAACATCTAGATACCACAGGTAATGTGGTTTGCAAAAGCATGTCGTGTATGTTTTAAGCGCTGGGTTTAGCTACAGATGATTCCACAGACCCATCACGGTTTGCGGAAAGCCTAAAAGAAAAGGTGTGAAAGCGAGATATAAATAGTGGTATTCTTGAGAATTCAGGTCTTTGTAGGGTGCAGCAGTAAAGCTTTGGCTTCCTCTAGCAGAGAGTCATTGACATATGGGCTGTTTTCTGAGAAATGATCTTAACAGTGTCAGCTCTCCTCTGTCGACTGAAAGAGACAAGAAAGAGAGGGTGCAAGAAGGGGATATTCTGATACCAAGTCTAGACAGTAGAGGATTAAGTTGTGCTGCTGGCAATAAAGAGAGTTCGCTTTGTACTCTGAATTATTTGCTGGCATTTCCATCTTTTTTGGCGGGTTTCCAGCCTTCCAACAAGTCTGTGTCTCCGATAGATGAGCTTTTTGTTGGAGATGCCAAGTTTAGCCTACCAACTGCTCAGTTCACTGAGCAGCCTGGTGTTTTTTTGTCTATAATTTAAAGTCAGCTTGATATTTAAAACGGTTTTATTCCCACAAAATTGAAAATTCTGTCATCATCGAAATTTACTCATCCTCATGCCGTTCCAAACCTTTATTACTTTCTCTCTGCTGTGGTACACAAAAGCAGATGTTTAGCAGAATGTTCATACTTTTTTCCTCCATACATTTTTAATTGTTATAGGGTTAATTACCTCTTTCAAGCCCCAGCAAGGAAGTAAAGTCTTTAAAGTAATCCATGTGACTCTGGATTACTTTTATGATGTCTTTACTACCTTTCTGGGCCTTGAAAGTGGTAGTTGCATAGGCTGTCAATGGAGGAAAGCTCTCAGATTTCATTTAAAATATTTTCATTTGTGTTCAGAAGATAAACGAAATTCTTACTGGTTTAGAACGACATGAGGGTGAGTAATTAATTACATCATTTTCATTTATGGCGGAACCCTTTAATATTAATAAGACTGCAACGAAAATGGCTGCTCTCTGCTATAGTTTGTTCACTTGAATAATTAATGGGAAATCTAGATGCAATGTCATTGAGAAATGCCATGTCATTAATTTAATTTGATAACATTTATATTAATGTTTAAAAACAACTTTAATAACGTAGCCTATATAAAGAAAATTAGTAGCTATTGAATATTACTGTGGTATTGAAATTGGTAGTATTGGTATTGACTACTAGACTTTTGATATTATGTAGACAAATATTAAATGCTGTAGAAGTCTTGTTCATTGTTAGTTTATTTTTTACTAACGTAGATAACTAATATTAACAAAGGAAACCTTTTTATTTTATGACTGCAAGCAACGTCTCTGAAGTTGTTCATGCATAGTTCAACAACCTGATTAATAATGAAATTCGCTATTGTGTGTTTTCAGTTGTCGTCGCAGCCCTAATATCCCAGAAGCACAGTTATCTCACTGAAATGGCATGTAGATGCTTTCATGGCCAACAGTCACTCGGCTCCCGGCCGAGGTGTCTCATCTCTTTACCAGCGGCCCTGTGTTAGTTTACATCAGTCAGACTGTTAAAATAAATGACCATGTTAGGACTACGACTGATCTTCCAGGTGTTTTATAGTTTCCTTTCATAGCGAGAACCTTATTTAATCCCCTTTCAAGCCTCTCGTCTGGTGAAACAATTTAATACTTTAATAAAATCTGTCTGACCTGGCATGTTAAGACTGGTTAATCAGCAGATAATCGCTATTTGTAAATGTCAGCCAGACATATCTACATTCACCATGAGTCAGTTCTTCTGCTAAGCTCTTCTGTATGACATCACTATTAGCAGCTGTTTTGGGGCGACAGAGCAACTAACCAGACTGACTGAACGGCTGATTTATAAAGTTGCGGTTTGTGGTTCCAGAGCTGGATTCCACTGTCGCTTTGCAAAAATGTTCCTGGTTGCTTGGAATTGGTTGCAGACTTTCATAGCCCAGAATGTGTCTCTAGGTTTCTTGATTGACAGCTTGTATGAGACTTTTCAATATGACTAATATAGTTAATCTGTTTGACACTAGCATTGGCTAAACAAACTCTCCCTTTGCAGTCCACCGGCCCTCCCCCCAAAGAAGCGTCAGTCGGCACCGTCTCCCACGAGGATTGCTGTGGTTGCGCCAATGAGTCGTACCACAAGTGGATCAAGTCTTCCCATTGGTATCTTTCGACAGGTGAGATTTTGGTGTCCCCTTGGTGCTCCAACCTACTTGTGAACCTTAAATGAAAGTGTCCCAAATTTGTTCTTTAGTAACCACTCAATGAAACCACAGCAATGAAAGATCACTCAGTTGTCAGTAGCAAGAACAACTTTTAAAGGAAATAGTTCACCAAAAAAAAATGAAAATTCTGTAATTTACTCAGGAATTCTGAAAAAATTCAGGACATTTCAGTTTTTGCCAATAAAATTAAAGTCATTGGGGTCTAAAACAACATGGCACTTTAAGGGTTAGTTCACCCAAAAATGAAAATTCTGTCAGTAATTACTCACCCTCATGTTGTTCCAACCCCGTAAGACTTTCGTTCATCTTCGGAACACGAATTAAGATATTTTTGATTAAATCACAAAAAGTATTCTCGTCGCTTAATAAACTGAAGATTGAGCCACTGTAGTCACTTGGACTATTTTAACGATGTTTTTAATAACTTTTCGGGAGAACAAGTTTCAGTCCCTTAGAAAGCCTATGGAAGAGTGATCCAGCTCTCAGATTTAATCAAAAATATCTTAATTTGTGTTCCGAAGATGAACGAAAGTCTTACGGGGTTGGAACAACATGAGGGTGAGTAATTACTGACAGAATTTTTGGGTGAACTAACCCTTTAACTGATTTTTATTGTATGGATAATAAATAAAATAAAAACAATGGTTTATCAATAATTATCAACCAACATTCTGTTCCAGACTAGCTTGCTCCTACTAGTCTTACAAAATAAAATAAAAAAAATAAAATAAAAATTACTGCACTGTACCACAAATCTAAATTTGCCGGAAGTTCCTCTGGGGTTTCCAAGGCTAGTTTTTCACTAGAATATAGTACAAAATCACAAATCAGAATTCTAAATGTCATTGAGACATTTTTTTTAATTTTTTTTAAATCTAATAGAAAAACAATGCAATGCAATGAAATGAAAGTTCACTTGGTTGTCAGTTGCTTGGATGACGTCCTACCCAAAAATGAAAATTTGTCATTTACTTGCCCTAATAATCTGTAAAACAAATAAGATATTTTTAAGAATGTTTTCAAACTATTTTGTTCACTTGGCTCTAAAACAACATTGGACTCCAATAACATTCATTTTATGGATAAAAAAAGGCACTGAAACAATTTGTTGTATGGAAATAAAAAAGTCATGCAGGTTTGGAACGTCATGAGGGGGATTAAATAAATGAATATCCAGACGGGAATATTTAATGTTTGACTGTATCTTGAGGTTAACTGTTCTTATTTTCACCTAAAGGAATATGAGGCAGATGCCTTACAAAGGCGTTTTTCAGGAGGTAGTCACTCCTATGGAGGGGAATCGCCACGACTGTCCCCATGTGGCAGCATCGGCATATTGAGCAGGTCAGATGAACAGCTGTCCTCTTTAGAGCAGGACAGTGGTCAGTGCTCTCGGAACACCAGCTGTGAGACTCTAGGTGAGTGTTTAAATCATGATTGGGAAAGCTGCTTTGAAACAGCAGCCTGTCAGGCTACACACCTCGAGTGGTTTAAATACATGGATGGAGTTTTATCTTGTCCCCTTGCTTACTTAGACACAGCAGAGAGCTACGACCCTGACTATGACTTCCTGCATCAGGACCTGTCTAGCATTGACCAGATCCCTCCTGCACACACAGGGGGTTGTCTGAGCCCGCTCCCCGAGTCTCACCACGAATCATCCTCCTCCCCTGTTCAGTTTCAGTCGATACCACCCGCTCTCCCGAAGAAGGAACGGCGACCCCCTCACCCTCAGGTGGAACGACTGTACTCTCAATATGACAATGTTCCAGATGAGGACATGCAGACCCCATCCTTCCAACTCTTCGCTTCGATGCAACCCTCAAACCCTGGAGAATTCATGGGAAACTTCGGACCCGCTGAGAACACGCAGATCCCTCAGAGCCCTCCACCCCTGCCGGAGAAGAAGAGTCGACATAGTGAGTATGAGGAATTCAGATGTACTGTTGGGAGGGTTGCAAATCACTGGGTTGTGGAACCGCTCTGACATGTAGCGCAGATGCGTCTGGTATTTTGGTCCTTTACCAATCACATCCCCTTCACCTCTCCCTCTTTGCTTCCTGTCAATTCTCTGGATTGTCCTGTCCAAAACTAAATGTTAGCAGAAATGTTCTTAATTGTAGCAAAAAGGTTGCGTTAATTGTGAAACTCATTTAAAATATGTATAAACTAAACTGGCACATATAACATTTAATTTGATTGAGGTGGAAAAGGTGCTGGAAAAGAACAAAATAAATGTTTTAAAGGAAACCAAAAAATGAAGATTTTCTTCAGTGAAAATATTAATAATAAAAATAGAAACATCTGTCTCTGCTGTCAAACCGCTTTTTCATATAGAAGCTTATTTCCGTCACTGAATAAAAAATAAAAGCCAATGGCGTCTTTTTTTAACGCAATTGCGGGTTTATATCTCACAATTATGATTATTTCCTCACAATTGCTAGTTATATAGTCAGAAATGTGTGATAAAATTCGCAAATTCTTTTGTAGTATAAAAAATTCAAAGCCGAGATAGATCTTTTCTTTCGTGTTGTGATGTACATCCAAGTGAAGTGGATTATTGTAAAAAAACAAATAAAATTTTTTTTTTTAAACGTGATCCTATCTGTCAGTTGTTGATTGGATGGAGGCAGATATGAATGCAAGCTTGGGTCAGATTGGGTCAGAAAGGGTCAGGGTTTATGGACAAATTAATTGGTGAAGTCTGGCATACATCAGGAAAAAGAAAATATTAGGTAAAAAAAACAATCAATCACTTTAAGATTAGTAACATGGATTTAGAAAATAGCCGACTTTAAAACAACATTTTCAAGTACTACGACCAAACAAGTAGTTTTAGCCCTGGCTTTTCTGTTTTTCTTCAGACTAAGCCGTTTTCACTGGTCTCTAATTCCTTGTGTAATGTGTGCAATGTATGACGCAGTATGGCGAAGCCCGTTTTCCACTAGTTTTTCTCTGTAAAGCCCCTCAGTGCTGGGTAGGGGTTGGGAAACAGTGATGTCACCTTTAGTTTGAGGTCAGATGGAATAATGCTTTTGTTGAAGAAATCTCTGGCTGAATACAGTCTGAATAGCCTCACCCAAGCCGGCAGGAAATGAGCTCTTGCTAAAAGACTTGTTTGGAGGGGAGGGGTTTTTGAATCATGTCATAATCCACGTATGAACCGCGTGGCTTGACACAAGAGTTTATGTGAGTCCACAAAAAGGATCGAATTTTTTCTCTTTTAAAATTGATTTAAATTACAGTGACTGTTTATGTCCAATTTGTGATTAAGCCTTTTGGTAACTGTCCTATTCCATGTAGGACATGCACCTACTATGTATGTACCTACCTACATGCACCTAAAAAATATTGGTCAAGATGCTTTTGTCCATCTGCATATTTATTTAAATAATATTAAATTCAAATATAAATAAACATAGGTAAAATAAAAGTATTTTCAATATAGTAATATTACGATTAATCAAATACTTTAAATAAATCATTTATATATTTTAATATATATATATATATATATATATATACCTTTCAAATGATTGTGGTCATTAAGATTTATTAATGTTTTAAATGAAGTCTCTTATGCTCAACATGGTTGCATTTATTTATCAGAAATACAGTAAAACAGTAATGTTGTGAAATATTAATACAATTTTAAATAACTGTTTTCTATGTGAATAAATGTGTTCAAAATGTGATCCTGTAATGGCAAAGCTGAATTTTCAGCATCATTACTCCATTATTTTAGTGTTACATGATCCTTCAGAAATCATTCTAATATGCAGTCTTATTTTAAGACTTAATTTAATTTTGATTAATACAGGCATATGCGTATTGTTTTATCCAGGTTCATTCTAGTTATCAGAATATTGATAAATATCAGTATTCATTTACATTACGCATACAATGTGGCCCAATTCCGATTAACTTCAGAATAAACCAGAATCGAAAATGACTCGTGAGGTAAAGTGTGAAGTGTCACACTCTCTCAGCTTCTCACATTTTCAGAGCCTCTTGCATCCTAACCCTTGCCCTATTAATGCATGTGCTTGCGTTTAGCACCTGCCGTGCCTGCGTGTTAATGTAATCTATGTACTTTTTGCTTTGTCTACCCGCAGTTCTGAAGTACATGCAGTTTATGGAGGATTATTCCGAGCCTCTGCCTTCCGTCTTCTACCAGACGCCGCAGAGCGAAAGCATTTATGAGCAGCGCAATAGGAAGCGCTTTCAGGAAGTGTATGGCCTCAGCGACTCGTTCAGCAGTGACGAGACCCTCCCTCCACCAGCGCTGCCACCCAAACAGAGACAACTGGTGAGAGCCACATCACTGCCCACACATGCTGCACACACTTTCTGTCTGTCCCTCCCTAGATGTTCATGCAATGTTTTCCTTCCTACTGGCAGTCACCGTTAATCACAATGGTAGAGGTATTATGTTTCCCATTGCGTCAGAGTATTACTTGTATTAAGTTGCTTATGGCACAGTATTCAAGTGTATTCATTCTCTGTTGGTCTAAGTGAAGTTCAAGTGTTGCCTAAGGCGATCAGCGTCATCTATTTCCTCATTGTGTGTTGCGTGAACATGTCTGATGTTAATTCAGCTAAAGCCTGAGAGGAACAACTCAAATGTGTAACTTCCTTCAAATCTTGCACTGTTTCTGGCTTTGTGTAGCACCTGCCGCTCTTTTTTTAGCGTTCAAACGTTAAAAACAATCGACTGAAGTTTATATTTAACAAGGTCCCTGGTCATTTTTGTGACCCATTTCAGAACAGAAACTTGTATTGTTTTTTTGATCCTTTAATGCAGTTTTATAAAGAGGCTGTTTTTGAAGGATGGGACGTTTTTTATGTCAAAAATGATCAAATGTGTACAGGACCTACCGGAAGATTTAAAAACTTGAAAAGAGGCAGCAAGACACTGTATCTACTTTCACATGTAAAGAGGGAATTTACATGGAAGTCTTGAAGGCACAACTGAAATGCTTGTTAAATTCAAGGGTTAGAGAATGGACATGAATGTTTTGTTGCAAAAATATTTTTTATATAAATATTATTATATTTATATTATATTGTACTTGTATTATACGTTTATAAGTGCGCTGCAAGGGAGAATTTTTTTTATATGGTTATAAACGGGGTCAAATTCTATATATATGTGTGTGTATAACTATATATAGTATATAAATACTCCAAATTGCCTTTTAAAGCAAGGAAAACAACTGGTTTAATGTTTTGTGCTATTCTTGCTTTTGTTCTCATTCTTGTCTTGCTAACCCATCTACCTCATTTCATTTGACTCGGTTTCCACTGTTTTTTTTTCTCATTCCACGTGACTGAGCAGAAGGATTCAACAAGGTGTGTTGCTTAGAGCTTTGAGCTCAGGTATAAAGTAACCCTAAGTGCTAGTAGCTATATTATGCACAAGTTTAGCCATTTATTTGTGCTTTTAGTCTTAGTAATTTCCTGTTTTTGTTCCCACGCTCTGATTATTAGCAAGCACAAGCAGTTACCAGGCAAAAAGTAGAAACCTTTGTCTCTCAATATTTTACACCTTCACAAGTCAATTATTTCACTTAACGTTGCTTTTTCCTGCTGCACAGTAGACTTTTAGTCTGAGTAGATAAAAATAGCTTCCAGATAGGACTTTAAGGTCTTAGATCACGTCTAATTTTCACAAACCATGTTTTAAAACATTTCATTTGCGTCATGTTTCTGCTCTTCTTGACTAAGGTTTTCTCCATTCAGCTCACATCTGCTCAGAAATCTACACTGTGCATGAATCTCTGGGCTTTTTCTCTTCCTTCTTCCACTCTTCTCTTCCCTCTTAGGCTTCCTCACACTCTGCGTCTCCTTCTTCCTCCTCTTCCTCCTCTCTGTCATGTCAGCTGCAGCAGTGTGCGTCCGGGCCTGGCCCTGGTGAGACAGAAACCGCTCTCAGCCTTTCCGCATCTAACTCCTCTCTGAACCGCCAGGGCTCTCTGCCTGTCACTACGGTGAGTCCCGGCTGCCTTTCGCTGGCCTCTAACATGTTTTCCTTGTCTTTTTGTAACTAATGAAGTCTTTAATATCTTCTTAATATTAAAGAAACAGCAATGCTTGCAATGCAGCAAAAGACTAGTGTTGATGTTTTAGGTAAGTAGAGGTTTAATTCTATGGCACAGCCTTGCAAGCAATGCAGTTATGATTCTGTAGCTTTTCAATTCATCTTCACATGCTGAGAAGTAGCACAAACATGCAAACACTGCTGATTGTCTAATTATTGACTCTGTGTAGGCGTGTGTGCCTGTGGCTACAAGAGGAAACATGTTCATAATAACTCACATGAATCACAGGTGCTGTAGCCTGTAGGCAATGAATAGTTCACAGCCTCAATTAATGGTGGCACTGCCTCGTTAGGGTTCAGTGATTTACCCCACGCCTCTAGTCTTCAGTGGCGGTGATCTAAAGATCGAAAGAGTCAAAGGCATGTAACACACGGGGGTCCTGCAACTGTGACCTGCGGAAAAGCTGAGGTTAAACACGTATCATCCCGCAGGGACCCGTTGGGTTTCCAGCTGTTAGGTGACTGAGTTGCCTGTTATGATGTTGTCTGCTGAGCTGAATCCTCTATTGAATGACAGGGAGCTCTTTTCAATACCTCTTATTGGAAAAGTTACTACTAAATATAGGTGATCTGTTTCAAGGTTGACAGCTGGTTCTTTGTGTACCATTTCTTTGTATTTTATATATATATATATATAAAGAGAGAGAGAGCTCTGGAAAAAATGAAGAGACCACTGCAAATTTTTCTTAAATGAGCATCTCTACATGTATGGAAGCCATTCCATTCCAGTGTCTGTTGCATTCCAACACAGGCACACCTCATTCTACTGAATAAGGTGCTGATTAGGGGATGATCATCATCTTATTTATTGAGGACCACTGCTGTGGTCATCACTATCCTCTTGCAATAGGACCAGCTGGATGGCAAAAACAGTGCTAGTGCTATAGTTATAAAAATAACTATTGACCATGCTAAAAGAGTTGAAAAGGAAAGTTTTGAGCGAGGAAAAGAAGGGTTAAATTCTGACTTTACTGGCAGAGGGATACAGTGAGAGGCGGGTTGCTTCCATCCTTAAAATTTCAAAGACATCAGTCAAGCAGCAGACATTGGGGACAACAAAACTACAGACCGGCAGAGGGCGAAAATGACTCTCCACTGACCGGGATGACCGCCAACTCAATTTGAACGTAACTCAATAACTGTAGGATGACATCCAGTGACCTACAAAAAGAATGGCAAATGGCAGCTGGGGTGAAGTGCACGGTGAGGACGGTTCGAAACAGGCTCCTAGGGGCAGAGCTGAAGTCATGCAAAGCTAGAAAAAAGCTCTTCAGCAATGAGATGCAAAGAAGAGCCAGGCTGAGGTTTGCAAAAGACCATAAGGATTGGACTATAGAGGACTGGAGTAAGGTCATCTTCTCTGATGAGTCCAATCTTCACCTTTGTCCAACACCTGGTCATCTAATGGTTAGACGGAGACCTGGAGAGGCCCACAAGCCACAGTGTCTCGCACCAACTGTGAAATTTGGTGGAGGATCAGTGATGATCTGGGAGTGCTTCAGCAAGGCTGGAATCGGGCAGATTTGTCTATGTGAAGGACGCATGAATCGTTGTCCTGGAAGACAACTTGCTTCCTTCTGCTCTGACAATGTTCCCCAACTCTGAGATTGTTTTTTCCAGCAGGCCAATGCTCCATCCCACACAGCCAGGTCAATCAAGGTGTGGATGGAGGACCACCAGATCAAGACCCTGTCATGGCCAGCCCAATCTCCAGACTTGAACCCCATTGAAAACCTCTGGAATGTGATCAAGAGGAAGATGGATGGTCAAAGCCGATCTGCTTGAATTTTTGCACCAGGAGTGGCATAAAGTCACCCAACATCAATGTGAAAGACTGGTGGAGAGCATGCCAAGGCGCATGAAAGCTGTGATTGAAAATCAGGGTTATTGATTTCTGAACTCTTCCTAAGTTAAAACATTAGTATTGTGTTGTTTAAAAATGAATATAAACAAATTTTCTTTCCATTATTCGAGGTCTGACAACACTGCATCTTTTTTGTTATTTTGACCAGTTATAATTTTCTGCCAATAAATGCTCTAAATGACAATATTTTTATTTGGAATTTGGGAGAAATGTTGTCAGTAGTTTATAGAATAAAACAAAAATGTTAATTTTACCCAAACACATACCTATAAATAGTAAAAGCAGAGAAATTATAATTTTGCAGTGGTCTCTTAATTTATTTATATATATACATATATGGGAGTGGCAATGATTCAATGGATCAGTTTTGAGATTACCGTAAATTTTAATACATACATAATGATGATGATGATAATAGTAGTTGTTTTGTTTTATTTTTTATTTTATTGTTGCTGTTTTATTATTCTTTTAATATAATTGGATTATTATTCATTATAATTAATTTTTAATTATTTAAATTATGTTATAATATTATAATACATATTACAATTAGAATAATTCTACCCAATATGTTTTCATTCATGACACAATACAATTATTTATAATAATAGTAATAATAAATAATACAAATTTTATTTGTATAGCTCCTTTCATATAATAAATGCACCTTTAAGTCCTTTACAAAAAAGCATTACAAAAAGCTTTTTTAATATACCATAATTAATATAACATACATTATGATTAAAAATAAAAACCACAATTGATGCAAAAGATTAAACCCACAATAATAAAATAAGATAAAATGAATATGCATACAGTGAAATGCATAACAAGATATGGATATTAAAACTAAGTAGTTAAAAGAAAATACATATAATGCTTCAAAAAAATAGCTTGTTAAATGCTGAAGTAAATAGATTTTTAGCCTGTGTTTAAAATATTTTCACCAATAAAAATCCACTATATCAAAAACATAATAATGAGTAACTACTGCAATAATGGAATTGAATTAAACAGAATCCAATTGAATTAAACAGAATCCAATTGAATTAAACAAAAACAAACTAAATAAAATTGTAATCTACACCAATTTGTCGGAGAAACTATATTTACTCTAGTGGACTCAACACTGGAAGCCTGCAGTTTGTTGTGACAGGAAACTGGACGGCTCACATCATAATTGATGAAGCTGTCGGCTCAAGAGTCTGACGTCAATACACTTGTAATATATTGGCAGCAATGCGGATTATAATGGAAGCAATTGAGTTTTATTGCATGATAAATGTAGCTTGCTTCCAGTTCAGACACTGTGATAGGATTATAAACGATATTACTTGGTGGAAGAATTGTTTATTGTGATAGTTATGAATAAATGTGATGGTATATTGAACATTTGCTGTCTTCAACTTCAAACTTCAAGTCTTCAACTTGGTGTGCTATTTCAGCCCAGTGGCTCCCTCTGAAAGTTTATTTCAGCTGTTCTTCAGCCTTATGAGCATCAGCTTCTAACCACACCTTTACTCACCTTGACGCCTGCCAATGCTTGTGCTGTCCTCCCTCTTGTTTTCCTGTAGAGCGAAAGTGCTAATGATGAAGGTGGGGAGGGTGAATACGTCAATCTGTATTCATCCAACCAAGCCAATGGAGATGTGACTCTCTCCAATGGAGTAAGTAACAGCATGTCAGCGGTGGCAGCCGACATGCTGGTTCCTTCATGCTGCGCTTGTGCTGTTTGTGACTGTAATGCTTGGCTTTGCATCATGCAACTGGCTAATTGTAAATTTTGCATAACTCTTGCTGCCAAGACACAAGTGTCCAAAAGCAACATACAAGAAATCTCTTGCGTGTTAAGCTGAGTTTTGTCTTAACTAGCCATGATTGTCAATCTCGCACTGTGCTGGGTGGCCCTGCCCACAGTAACATTTGTTGGTTCAAAATTCTGCTCTATGTTGCTAGATTTTAAATGTAGAGATTAGAGAATGTCTTTTTGTGACTGTGCAGGACTTAGCATGCAGTATGGACAAAAAAGACCAGTAGTTTTTAGATGACTTTGTATGCAGACATTGTTGGGAAATCGAGTAACTCTTGATAGAATTCAAGAACTGAAAAGAGGAATTGTTGATTTGATGATTGTGTTTTTCCAAAATAAAACCTGCAATTTAAGCAGTAGTTATTAAACCTCTTAACAGATCATCAGATTCATCCCGGAGTAGGACGCCCAATGTTACAGTAAGCAGAGTTATAATGTTAGTCACATCAGCATTACTTTTCTGCGATATGAAATTTGACACTGGCCTTAAATTATGGCATGACTTAAAAAAAAAAAAAAAACAGAATATGTAAACATTTTAGATTTTTACACCAAAGCTATTAGCACCACATTTTCAACATTCTTTGAAAGTGGGAATAAATTAAATGAATTGTGTACAAACAACAACAACAACAAAAATCATTAATTGGTGAAACGAGGTAATTGCAGTGCAATATTTTGGTGTTTGCATATGTGGATATTTTTTGTACAGAATATACATATCTAATATGTAAAGATAGAAAATGTGATGTAAAGTCACAAATACGGTAAGTATATTTTCTTCAGTTATGATTTATGTTTGATTATAAATTAACAGCTTTGCACAAATGATTTATCTAACCTCATGTTTGATAATCACATGAATGTCGTGGGTAGTAAGACATTTTCTGTAAAGGTGCTTTAAAAAATATTTATTGTGATGTATGTATATATAAATACAAGTATTCATTTATTTTTTTAACATTACTGACCCAAAACATGTCAAATGTAAATGTCTGTGTATATATATATATATATATATATATATATATATATATATATATATATATATATATATATATAATAATGAATACTTGTATTCAGCAAGGATGCATTAAGTTGATCAAAAATGACTGAACATTTCTGAAAATTTCTTTTTCAAATAAATGCTCTTCTTTTAAAATGTACATTCATCAAAGAATCCTGAAAAAAGTATCACAATTTCCACAAAAATATTAAGAAGCACAACTGCTTTCAACAGTAATAGTTTCTTGAGCAGCAAATCAGCCTATTAGAATGATTTCTGAAGGATCATGTGACACTGAAGACTGGAGTAATGATGCTGAAAATGCAGCTTTACCATCACAGGAATAAATTACATTTTAAAAATGTATTCAAATAGACAACAGTTATTTTACACTGTAATAATATTTAAAAATAAGAGTGTTTTTAATGTATTTTTGATGAATTAAATGCAGTCTTGCTGTGCATACGACATCGGTAAAAATCGGTAGCGTATACAGTTATTGAGTGATAGTGACCTCACTATATTGTAATGTGTCATCAGTATGCCCCAATCTTGTGTTAAATGTTTTGTGAAATGCAGAACTATCGCCTTGTGCTTAAGATATCTCGTTTTTCACCCTGTTGTACATGGATGCAGAGATAATTTTTTTCTGTCATTCCCAGGACTCTTCTTGTGGTGCTGAGGACTCACTCCAGGACTCGGAGTCAGAAAACAGTAAAGATCCGTCCGACAGAGAGGGGTAACATTCATTTGCTTTAAAGCAATGCTTCAGCTCAAAACCTTGTATCAGTTGTTCATCTTTTGAAACAGTTTCAGACGTTTTTATCTCCCACCATAAAAATGCAATTGCCTTCCATGTTTTGGACTTTTTGATGACCTATCCATCCTCTCATCCACAGCTGGAAGCAGAAGTGTGTAGACTCAGAGTTGACCTCAGAAGAGGTGGACGAGCTCTCCCTGATAGACCATGATGAGATCATGTCTCGCTTAACACTAAAGCAAGAGGTAAAACTTATGTGTAAGGTGTTGCATCTACTGCACGTGTACAGAAATGCCAAGTTTTAGAAGTTTATAGCTTGATTTACATTGGTTGTAATGATAGTTGAGTATTAGTGTGCTCTCTGCTGCCCTCTGCCTATGACTCAAAGCCTCTGCAATGCCGCTGTGGTGAACCCCAGCATTGAAGTGCATGTGAAATACTGTTGTTCACACTGTAAGGTCAGACCTACCGCAGAGAGCATCTCCCCTGAAAGAATACACAAGATAATAAGTTAATCAAGACAGGAAATGTATGACTCTAATGAGCTGGCTTGCTTTATCTTGTTCCAGTTTGTCTTTGAACACAAGAACATGCCTTGAAATGAAACATCCAGACATCTCAACATGTTTCTAATTGGGGTCAGTTGACCCTAATTATATAGGGCTTCCTACAGTCCAACTGGTCACTGAGCCACTGACTAGTAGATTTTGAAAATATTATTTTGCACATCCCTCCAAGAAGTTAAATTTAGGAGCTGATTACATGAAAAGCTCTACCTTTGACCTGCTTGTTGAAAACCACATAATCCTAATCTGTATTTCTCAGAATGATGATGGCCCTGATGTCAGAGCTGGATCAGGCGATATTTTATTAGTTCATGCCACCGAAACAGATCGCAAAGGTAAGAGTAATCCCTTCTAATCTGGGGGAGTCAGTTATTTTGTGTTCAATATTTATTTATACAACAGCAAATATGTTAAACTAGGGGATTCAAAATGTAGCTTTTTAATTACCGTTCAAAAGTTTGGGGTCAGTATATATATATATATTTTAAAAGCTAATACTTTTATTCAGGTAGAACACCTTAAAATGATCAAACGTAACAGTAAAGACTTTTATAATGTTAAAGATTTCTGGTTTAAATGAAAAATGTTCTTTTGAACTTCCTATTCGTCAAAGATTCTTGAAAAAAAATTTCCATAAAAATTTTGAGCAGCACAACCGGTTTCAATTGATAATAAGAACTGTTTCTTGAGCACTAAATCATCATATTAGAAGGATTTCTGAAGGATCATGATTTCTAATTGTAATTCAGCTTTGCCATTACATGAATAAAAAAAAATTAAAAAAAATTACATTTGTAAATATATTCACACTATTACTGGTTTTACTGTAGTGTATTTTTTTATATATTTATTTACTCTAGTTCATATTCCCAAATCTTGACCTATAATTATGATTAAATAAATGTATCTTATGTTCTCTTTTGTAGATCGAGTTTTGTACTGTGAAGCTTTCTTGACCACATACCGAACATTTCTAACCCCAGAGGACCTCATTAAAAAGCTCCGCTATAGATATCCTTTCTGATGGTGGTAAATCTTTAACTCTTTGCATTCCTACCCTTTTTATTCTTATTGACCTTAACTCTGAACACATATACCAGATTTTCAATCAGCTCTGATATCATCAAACAACGATCTAGTAAAAACACCTTCTTCGTGCTGGTGCGCGTCGTGGACGAGCTTTGGTGAGCTAGAACTCAGATACACACTTCACAAACACAATTAAGGGCCACATTAAATAAACATCTGAAGGCATTGTTGCAGTTACTCCACACTATTTACTTGTAGGCCAATGTGATGTCTAAAAAAAACGACATAAATGTAAACATTTGACACAAAAATTCAGCAAACATAAACACTTAATGTTGTGCTTTCACCTCCAAATATATTGTGCGCCACAAGCTAGTACTTATTTGCTGTTTCATGTTGCTTGTGACTTATGAAAGTGTTGCTTATGAATCATTATTTGAATAAAGACCCTTTTTTGTGTGTCATCAGTTTGGTGGAGCTGACAGAAGACATCTTGAAGCAGCTCATGGAGCTTGTGTTCAGTCTGTTGTGTAATGGAGAGCTCACCCTGGCCCGGGTTCTGCGCAAGAACATCCTAGATAAAGTCCAACAGAAGAAGTTGCTGCAGTACACTAATTCCCTCAAAACACTGGCTGCGCGAGGTGTGGCTGCCAGGTAATGCTCACCTAAATCATGTTCTTTCAGTGTTTCTTTTAAAAATCGAGTGAATTTAATCTATTTTGACTATTTATTACCAGGCCCGGCACTCTGCATGACTTCCGTAGTCATGAGATCGCAGACCAGCTGACTCTCCTTGATGCGGAGCTGTTTTATAAGATAGAGGTACAGCTTCTCTAATGTCATTCATCACACTTCCTTCCGAGAGTTTTCCAACACGTTTTTTATGTCTGTCTGCAGATCCCAGAGGTGTTACTTTGGGCAAAGGAACAGAATGAGGAAAAAAGCCCCAATCTGACCCAGTTTACAGAGCACTTCAACAACATGTCATACTGGTATGATGCTTTGATTCTCAAGCTAGCTTAAAACCATCAACGTTTAAGAAAAGAAACGTCAGTAGTTTAAGGCCATGTTCACACAGCAAAAGTATACGATTGAGTCCGGTTATGTTCACACGCAGTTCAATTATTTACGGGAGTGACAACCGCATTCTATAACCAAACTCATGGCGGTAAATTTTCAGAAAACCTGCGCTGTGTGAATGGTCCCGGGCTGGACAACTAGTTGTCTGTCACATCATACAGTGTGAGAGACCTGCTCTGCGCTTCACAAACACGTGTCTACCGTGTGTTACGGGTTTTCATGTGTGGTTTTGGTAACTTACAGCGACAGAGATTTTAGCTGCGTCATCTGAAGGTTTTAGATCCAGACGCTGTTCTCCACCGGAGCTGCTCCAGTCAGTTTTGTGTTCAAAGTGCGACTCAAATGCTCCACTCCACACAGATACGAAAAACTGCTGTCAGTTAGTGAATATTTAATGGATGAACTCGGCTCGATTGAACTCTTGTCGTGTCAAAAGTGATACGATTTTTCCATCTTTGAAATTACTTTGGTCATTGTCGCTGTGGTTACTGGTAAGAGAGTACCGTTGTACATTCATACAGACAGTAGACGCTACGGAACGGGACATTTCGAGACTCACACCTGTAAGTAAATGTGATTGTCAACTAACAGTGTGTAGCCTAAGAGAAAACTAGTCTTTTGGCTTACAGCGTAAAGTTTGGTCCATATTACAGCTTGATCTGCGAGAACTGCCCATTTAGACACTGTTTACATCATATATATATCTATATTTGTTTGTCTAAAAATTAATTGGTCACCGCAGGACCATTTAAAATAAAATAGTGAAGGCGATTAAAGTGGTGAAAAATAAATGCGCTTACCTAAATAATACATGATTTCTTGATTGATTAATATAAGTTTCTACCTAAAATTCTTAATATATATATTAATGTGTATACAGTACATTATTTGTATATTTATCTCTCTTTTTTAAGGGTTCGGTCCTTAATAATTCTGCAGGAGAAAGCACAGGATCGGGAAAAACTTCTTCTAAAGTTCATCAAAATTATGAAGGTACAAACTAATTTTATTCTTCCAAATAGAAATCAACGATTTATTGGCTTGATTTCTATTACAAAATAACTTTAACCCATGTCCCTTTGCATTCTAGCACTTAAGAAAACTCAATAACTTCAACTCCTACTTGGCAATATTATCAGCGTTGGATTCAGCGCCTATCAGAAGACTGGAATGGCAGAAGCAAACGTCAGAGGTAAATCACATCCATGCATCCCTGTCTCTTTTATTTTGGTTTTCAGACGATCGTCATAGTACCTTGTGTTATCTTTACAGGGTTTGGAGGAATATTGCACTTTAATTGACAGTTCCTCCTCCTTCCGGGCGTACAGAGCAGCTTTGGCGGATGTGGAGCCTCCATGCATACCGTATCTGTAAGGACATGTTAATCATTTAAAGTTGCCATGAAATGGAAGTTGCGATAGCCTTTTCTTTCCTTATTTTGATGTATGCCTGTGTAAAATGGCTTCTCAAACAAAAAAAATGTTGGGCGGAACTTGTTTTTGTCGGTCGAGAATTCATTGGATGGTCGTGGTTTGCTATTGGTCAATCTCATGAGAGACAGTAAATATGTTGCTGCAAGAGGGAGAGGAAGTTATTTTGATTAAAGATTATGAGACGCATGAATTTCTTTTTGTGTATAACTTCCCTATTTTTTCACGAAATGCAGAGGTCTCATCCTCCAGGACTTAACGTTTGTGCATCTTGGGAATCCAGACCTCATTAATGGAAAGATAAACTTTTCCAAACGCTGGCAGCAGTTCAATATCCTGGACACTATGAGGCGCTTCCAGCAAGTGTGAGTATTGGACAATATGAAGCATCATTCGCAATCCATTTAACTTCCATAATCAGAGTGAAAACTAAATATTCAACAAAGTAAAAAATCTATTGGAACTGTATTGGATCGTGAAAAACTTGGCTATGGCATTGTTGATTCTTGGCATTAACCTACAATTTTTTTTTTTTAGATTTTAAACAGTTATCAGCATTTTGTGTGACTTGTACTTCTCTTTCCTCCAGGCACTATGACCTCAAACACAACGACGACATTGTCTCCTTCTTCAACGACTTCAGTGACCATCTAGCTGAGGAGGCATTGTGGGAGCTTTCTTTGAAGATCAAGCCTCGCAACATCACTCGCCGGAAAACAGAACGAGAGGAAAAGACATAGCTCGCTCGGCTAGATGAACAAACTGCTTTTAAAAGCCACCCTCCTCCGAAGTTGCAAGACACAGCAATCAGAAGTTACTGCAATGGCAGCTACGAGACTGAAAATCATACTGTATTTCTGTTTCAGTTTACATAAACTTTTTTTTTTTAAATGATTCGATTTTATTTTGTAATTGCACTGTATCTGAACCTGTGTGTAAATTAGAAATGTGGAACAGTGCCGAGCGCAAAGACGGAAAACATGACTCTGATACATGAGATTAAGGAGTTTGCGGTCGTAACCTGGGATTTACGGTGATATTCCGGTGCGGTCTCCCCATCTGGATGTTTGCGGTGCAATCTGGACAAACAACTGCAAACTAATACCATGATGCCTCAATGGGCACTTTGGATGTTGAAGTTCCTTGAAGACTGATATTTTTATTTATTTATTTTGTATGTAACAAATGCACATAGAGACTCATAGATTTAGGGGGATTGCTGTTTAGCTGTTACGTTTAGCTGCTGAATTGAACAGCTTTAAGCATGTATGATAATAGGTCACGATGAGGACACACAGCCAGGGTTATTAATAGCACTATCAGGATTTTGTTGCTTATTCTGCAAGATTAACAGAATCTGCTTTAAAGCTTTTTTGGACTTTAGTTTCTGAATACACTGAACTCACTAAAATTCTTCAAACAGAAGCATGCCAGTTTTAACGTGCATAGAGTTCAAATAACTACATCATCATATTCTGTTTATATTAAATTCATACTTCTCATTACAGAATTTTGAGGCCTATTTCAAATCAGTTGTCTTCCAATTACAATTAATTGCTAATAATCAGGGAAACTCATTGTTTTGTTAAACCTGCTTGTTATTTATTTGTAAATGTATGTGCGTAGATTAAAAATATGCTTTGTATTACAAGATCACTTGCAAAGGAAGCCTGCTTTGCCAGTGTGGTTGTTGCAAGAATGATTTTAGGAGTTGAGTTACAGCTGCATGTCTGGTACATTTAAATATTTTTCACTTTGCACACCAGTACGGTACAAAATAACTATATCTCCGAGAGCCATCGCAGTGATCAAAGTCCTACTATCAAGTGCTTGAAGCTGTTCATGAAGTGGTGTCAATGTGATTTTTATATAATACAGTTTTCCTTTTGTTTTTTAAAAGGATTTTACATGGAAATTTGCAGAGAGATTTACTCTGTTGTTGTGAGATGTGATCAAATGTGCACTTTGAAGTTGATTGTGAGAAACAAAGATTAAAAGCTGTTAGGTAACAGTTTTTAAGTGGACATGCATATGAGCCTGAACCCCTTCAACAACGCTTTCGGAGGGGAACCTGTTCTTACCTGCAAATTGGACTGGATTTGGTTTTAAAGTTCCAAAGACCCCAGACCACAATCACACTGTTTGAACGTGATGATGATTCAGTTGCATATAAAATACAACTGACATGTACCCCTGTACACATAACCCTGTGAAACCTGGTAAAAATAATATACATATCATCAATGTCTTTGCTGTGTGTGTGTGTGTGTGTGGGATCCAGTTGTTGTGGTTAGGGGACAGCATACAATAAAACAAAAAAAGCTGTGACAGTCATTAAAATCTGTGCGTGAATAAAGATAAGTTTGCATTTAAGTAATTTGTCATATATGTGAACAAAATTTTATATAAAAAAAAAACTCAGTGATTTTCAAGTGGGTCCATACATAGAAATATGTAACAAACAAAAGACTATTCTCTAACGTGTAAGTAAGGAGACAATTTTTGTATGCGGTTTTTTGTTTGTCGTACTGTGTTTCGTAAATTAATCACAATTAGCCTTATTTAGAAATCATTATATCATTATTTAGAAAGAAAAAACTTTTTCTTTCTTTTTAAATCCCCCACAAAACTTTTAATTAATAACTTTCAACACCAGTATGTCCAGTGTTTAAATCTTTCTCTTTCAGATCGAAGATCCTTGTAAACAACAACATTTGCCAAGTTCGGACTCCGGAGACTTTTCGTTTGGCGAAAAATGCTCCCCTCCGACTTTTATTTTGAAATCGCATCATTTCCTTCCGTTTAAAAAACTCTTCTCTTCAGAGCTGCTGCATCTTCCGCTTTGTTGCTGCGCATCTATTAATTAGAATTTTACCTCCAGATCGAAAGAGAACCGATTGAAGATGAATGTGATCGATCATGTGCGGGATATGGCAGCGGCTGGACTGCACTCTAATGTCCGGATCATCAGTAGTTTACTCCTAACCATGAGCACCAACAACCCGTGAGTAGCTTCAGCTTTTTGGATGTAAACAGATCTGGAAGCTGTCTGATGTGAAGTGTGTGTCTGCCCAATAATGCCTTTAAAATGTAACGTTTTATTATATTAGATGCGCAGTATGCAGAAACAAGCTCATACCACGTACAAAATAATATTTTAAAAAGTGTTAATGTATTATTGAAGACAGTAACGTTTCACCATGTAATCATAGTTTCCCCAAAATACTTAAGTCACTGCTGTCATTTCGATAGCTAACGTTACCGTTGTGGTAAAACCTCAATATTTTTTAAATATCGTTTTTTATAGATACCACGATGTTATCTTGGCAAAAACTATTTTTATTGTCTTGGTATAATAACCCATGTATAGTTTTGTCATTTAGCACCCAATCCCCCACTGACAATCATGTCTCACTGAAATGCATCATGGCAATGTGTGCCAGTTTTAAGAGACGAAGCCAGATCCATAGAAGTGTGTGTTTCCCTCTTTCAGGGAGCTGTTCTCACCATCTCAGAAGTACCAGCTGCTGGTGTATCATGCTGATGCCATCTTCCATGATAAAGAGTACAGGAACGCAGCCTGTAAGTACAACATGGCTTTACAGCAGAAGAAAGTGCTCAGCAAAACATCTAAAGTCCGTCCCTCCAGCACAGGCGGCACGACATCTGCAGTGCAGGCACAGGTGAGCTCCACGTGTAACACCACATGTACATTATGAGCTCATTTTTCCTGCAGACTAATGAGTTTTTGGTCACTGAATGGCTTTTCTGAGGTAAATGTAACATTGCGTGACATGGCTGTTTTATTAACGTCTTTCTGCGTTTGAAACACTTATTGGGGAATTACATGAGACATGATATGGATTTCGTTAAGTTGTAATCTGTCATACCGTCTGATGTTCATTTATGTCGTTCTGTAACAAGTACTAAAGCGTGTATATTACACTGACTACCGTTCAAAAGTTTGGTGTCAGTAAGATTAAATGTTTGTGATAGAAGTCTATTATGCAAGTCTGCTTTAATTTGATTTAAAAAATACAGTAAAACATGATAATATTGTTACATTTTATTATTTGATTGAGATTTTCAGCATCATTACTCCAATCCTCAGTGTCACATGATCCTTCAGAAAACATTCTAATACGTGGATTTGCTGCTCAAGAAACATTTCTCCCACTTAATATTTTTCGGGAAACCATGATATTATTTTCAAGATTTTTCGATGAAAAGAAAGTTGAAAATAAGTGTATTTGCTGTTGCATTTAGGTGGAAATTATGGTTATCATGGTTTTTGTAATGGCTGCATTATTTTTAATTGTATTCTAGTTAACCCGCTCTGTGTTGATTAACTGCAGAACTTGCCATCGGAGATTGAAGTGAAATATAAAATCGCAGAGTGTTACACTATTCTGAAGCTGGATAAAGATGCCATATCAGTGCTGGATGGGATCCCTTCACGCCAGAGAACGCCAAAGGTCTGTTTTCACACTCGTTTATTTACTTTACAATTCTATGTGTGTCAATATGACAAGCTAACATTATCATTAACATCTAAAAAATGAAATGAAATAAAAGAGCACATTGTTTAACTGTATGTGTTTCGATTACAGATCAACATGATGCTGGCGAATCTTTACAGAAAGGCCGGTCAGGAGCGTTCAGCCGTTACGAGCTACAAGGAAGTGTTGAGACAGTGTCCTCTGGCTCTTGATGCCATTATTGGTCAGTAAGAATACAGCATCTTTAAAGTCTTTAAAGTTCACTGTGAGCCCAACATTGAAGCATCCTCGTGTGTGCTCCACTGCAGGGCTCCTGTCTCTGTCGGTGAAGGGGGCAGAGGTCGCTTCCATGACGATGGACGTGATTCAGAGCATCCCCAATCTTGATTGGCTGTCCGTCTGGATTAAAGCACATGCTTTCATACATGGAGGGGACAATCAGAGAGCGATCAACACTATCTGGTGAAGATTTGACACTGAAAATAGGCTTTTCATGATTAAATCCACAATTTCAGTAAAGCAGATTTCTGAACTGTTGCTCAGACATTTTTGTAGAAATCTCTTTACATAAATGTTTTATATATTTATTTTATTCTTTTTTTTTTTTAGTATCATAAATAGTTTTTCTTAAAAAAAAATTGTGACTTGTTATTAGCCACCACTGTCATCAATCAGTCAATCAATATATTTATTGTTATTATTGTTTATTAATATATTAGAGTTGACTTTTATTTTTAAAATTTTAGTTTTCATTTTAATTTTTGTTTGTTTGGCATTTTTATCATTTTTAAAAATGTATTTTTTATTTTTTTTGGGTTTTAGTAGTTGTTTTATTTCAGTTAGTTGCCAAGTATAATTTTGGATTTTCATTTTTATTTCACTTAACCAAGATGATTTTTATTAGTTTTAGTTAATAACAATTATTATATTATTTTATATGATATGTTGATTTTTAGATTTTCCATGTGAAAGTAATAGCCCACCTCTGCAGTATTTGAGGTATCATTCCTGTATTCTGCACAGTTTTTGTTGACGTGTACGTCTCTCCTCACAGCTCTTTGGAGAAGAAGTCACTCTTGAGGGATAACGTGGATCTTTTAGTGACCCTGGCGGATGTGTACTTCAGGGCTGGAGACACCAAGAACTCCATCTTGAAGTTTGAGCAGGCGCAGATGCTTGACCCTTACCTGATCAAAGGTGTGTGGCATTAACCGATAGTTGTATTGCCTGATGATTCTTGTTGGTTTGAATGAAAGTATCATGCTGTTTTGTAGGTATGGATGTATACGGCTATCTTATGGCCAGGGAGGGTCATCTAGAAGATGTGGAGGTTCTCGGAGGACGGCTGTTCAACATATCTGACCAGCATGCAGAGCCCTGGGTCATCTCTGGGTGAGTTTGACCTTCTCCTAATAGGGCTTTTAACTCTTGAAATAGTCATTCTAAACCCTGGATAGGAAGAATCCTGGGTTATCTTGCTTCACGTTTCACATTGCTCATAATTTACCCGGGGTTAACTATTAATTCTGGGTATTCATAAACTGCTGTTTCACACAGTACATTCCTAAAACCTCGCATATTTGCGGAGTTAGATTAATTCATTGGACGAAAGTAGCATGTGACCTGTTTCCATAAAGGTTCTAGAATAGCACATCCACACATTTGATGTATTTCTGACAGTACAGAAGGTTGAGCAGCGAGTTCATTGGCTACTGATACAGCAGGGACCAATCAGCAGTGCCCTATAGAGGATGATGTGATTACAAGCAGATTGAGTTAAGGGCCTATTAGGCTGGACAGCTGGAGTTTAATGACAGAACTTTGAATGTGTGAAACGCTCCTCTACTCAGGGTTTAAAGTGGGGTTTTAGAACGACAGTAACCCGGGGTTAAGCACGGTGTGAAAAGCCCTAATGTGTCTGAAACTTCTTCAGATTAAAAACTTTTTAATAATGTTTGTTTTCCTCAGATGTCACAGTTTCTACAGTAAGCGCTACTCTCGCGCCCTGTATCTGGGAGCTAAAGCCATCCAGCTGAACAGCAACAGTGTGCAGGCGCTCCTCCTGAAGGGGGTTGCTCTGCGAAACATGGGCCGAGTGCAGGAAGCCATCATACACTTCAGAGAAGCCATGAGGCTGGCGCCCTGTCGTCTGGACTGCTACGAAGGCAAGAAACATCTCATGATAATAGCGATGCGTCCGCATGCTCCTCTAAGTTGTCCATCAACCTAAAAGTCGTGTAGTTGGCTAGCTCATTTTTTCCCCATTTGTTATATTTTTGGTGGCGATGCTTTAAAGAGGATGAATTGAGAGAAGCTAGTTCTCTGAGAGCATTTTATCATGCTTTAAAGTCAAAATGGAAATGACCCTTTCTGTTCTCCAAATGCATGTTATTGATTAACAAGTCATCTGTGCTGCTCCCTCCTTTAATCCGCAAAAAAACCTCCCCTACGCTTTTTCTTTTTTGATAATCCGTTTCACTCGTCTTCCTTTTCATCGTGACTTGTCGTTCCAAACCCATCAGACTTTCGTTCATCTACAGAACACAAATGAAGATATTTTTGATGAAATCAGAGCAATTTCTGTCCCTCCACTGACAGCTACACAACGACACTTATAAAGAGATCATAAAACCAATCCATATGAATTGAGCAGTTTAGTCCAAATTTTCCAAAGAGACACGATCACTATATACGATGAACAGATTGAATTTAGGCTTTCAATCCTCTGCTGGACAATAAAGTCTTTAACTTGAACGTATTCATCAGATGTGGTACACAGAAGCTCAAGCATGCAGACTTCGATACAAGATTTCAGATACTTAACCTGTTTATTTGCTGAATCTCTGTTAGTTACTCTGTTGTGTTTGAACCTATTTGTGAATGTTGAATAAAGGTTAGTTAGACGAAGCCCATCGCTGTTTTAGTTTTTTTGTTCATGTTTTCAGGTCTGATCGACTGCTACCTTGCTTCTAATGGTATCCGGGAGGCTATGGGAATGGCCAACAATATTTACAAGACGCTGGGCGCGAACGCCCAAACTCTCACCATCCTGGCCACAGTGTGTCTGGAAGACCCCATGACCCAGGAGAAGGCCAAGACTCTGCTGGACAAAGCCCTCGCTCAGCGGCCCGACTACATCAAAGCTGTCGTGAAGAAAGCAGAGCTCCTCAGTATGTCAGAACTGTGCTCATAAGAACTTATTTTATTTTGATTTACTTATTATTATCATTTTCTCCTTTATTAATTCTTTTTTCTATTGATTATTTTTATTTATTTTCTATAATTTTATTATTATTTTTCTATTTCTTCTTAAATAGTTTTTATCTATTATTTACTATCAATTATATTATTCATTATTTTATTAGTATTTAATTATTTTTATATATAATATATATATATTTTATTTTTTTTCTAATATTAATTATTATTAATTATAAATTATTGATAGCTGATATATTGGTGTATTGCTATGTAACACCTACTTCATTTTCATTACAGGTCGAGAACAGAAGTACGAGGAAGGAATAGCACTTTTACGAAACACTTTAGCCAATCAGAGCGACTGCGTGCTGCACAGAATGCTGGGGGATTTTCTCGTAGCTGTTAATGACTATCAGGAGGCCATGGACCAGTACAGTATAGCACTAAGGTAGCATCATTTCCTCTCTACTGTACTTAACCTGAAGCTCGAGCTGAACTGATCGTTCTGTTCCTCCTCCGTAGCCTCGATCCAAACGACCAGAAGTCTCTGGAGGGCATGCAGAAGATGGAGAAGGAGGAAAGTCCCACGGACGCCACGGTGGAGCTGGACGGGGACGACATGGAGGGCAGCGGGGAGGAGGGAGACCTGGAGGGCAGCGACAGCGAGGCGGCGCAGTGGGCCGATCAGGAACAGTGGTTCGGCATGCAGTGACCCTCAACTGAGAGACTCTAAAGAGCTCGAGCACTTCAGACTTCAAAGAAAACATCCACACTTTTGCATTTTGATGTGTTTGAACAGAGAGATGCCATAATGCTCACTGCTGCCCTCTGCTGGTGTGAGTCACAGACATAATCCAATTTCTTTTGTCCTCCGTTTTTTCATATCAAGAGATACATTTTTGGAAAAAACTGTATTGTCAGTATATAACTGGTCTCGGATGAGAATACAGCACAACTAAACTAACCAACACCAACATTATGACAAAGGAATGGGTGATCATATTTCAACATACAATGCTGCCGGCATTTGTCTAAATACATAATATTATTTTCTAACAATTTATTAACATTAATTAAACATCATGCTTCTCTTTTGTTGTTTGTACAGGACTAGTCAACTCTGCTGCTGGCCCCATTGTATTAATAAATGTGTCAAATCTGTAAATATTTTCCATGCTCTTTCAAGCCTTTATTGGTTCCAGCACCAGTAAAAGTGATGATTGCTTCTGATGAAAATGCCTCAGAAAAAAAATCCTTTGCCAAGGATATGTAGATAATCCTGTGGTGAATGTAATGAAAACATGTCCAAGTCATATTTCACACCAACATTTTTGGTTGAAAGTAAGCCTATTACAAATTTCACATAATTTGAGACAATTAAAAAAATTCACCCCATTTTTCACTAATGTAATTTTACATTGTTTTCTGCTCATTCTCAATGTTGATTTCATTACAGAAGTAGGTTTTGCATTATTTTATGGCGTTCTTTTCCTTTTGGGGTGAATTTAACCCAAACATGTCTTGACAAGTTTTGTAAAATTTACCTGAGCAAGCATATAAGCGAGGCAATCATAAATTCAATTTCTGTCGCCTTATGTGCATTTTTTTTCTTTTTTCTGTGTGTTTGTCTTAATGTTTCTATATTGTGTAAATAAGACTATTTTTAAATGTTTTGGAATTAAAATCATGGCATGAAAAAATGTGCTGTGTTCAATTTTAGTAAATAGAATATTACTTTTACTAATACAAAATAAATCAACTATTGACAGTATAAAGAAACAGCAGTGCAACCATGTAATATGATTTTATTAACCACAAGTCATTGTGATAATTACAACACTTGATTCGCAGCTCCCGCCCTCCAGTTGTCATGGGAACTGCTGTAAAAGACCGCCTGTCTCTCAATGTCACACACACACACCGAACACCTGAAATGAGCCTCGGCTTTAAAACATATTGCACATCCCTGCGCAAAGCAACAAGAACAATCATTTTTGGTTATTTTACATATCTCACAAAAGATTTAAGGGAAAAAACAATGCCCTTTTCCACTAATGGCATCTTTCTCTCTTTTTTTCCTTCTTCAAATTAAATATTGCAGTGCTATACAAAAGTTTATCATAAGGTGACATGCACCATGAAAACTGCTGTAATGTCACATTTTAAGTAGGGCTGTCAAATGATTAATCACGATTAATCGCATCCAAAATAAAAGTTTGTGTTAACATAATAAATGTGTTTGTACTGTGTACAATTATTTTGTATATATAAGTACACACAGGTGCATTTATATATTTAAGAAAAATGTGTTATATATAAAATATTTATATTTATATATAAATTATATCTAAATCTATATATAGTATATACATGCAAATATTTCTTAAAGATATGTATTTATATATATAAAAAAAATTATACACAGTACACACACATTTATTATGTAAACACAAACTTTTATTTTGGATGCGATTAATCGCGATTAATCATTTGACAGCCCTAATTTTAAGTGTTTATTTTTTATTTCACTGGCTTCAGATCTGGGCTATCATGCCTCAAATAAGCTGTTCTTTTACCACTCATAATGTTTGAATTTTTTCCTAAACTAACGCAAATTTTTAAGTTTTAGCACAGTTGACATGCAGGCCTAGAAAGATGTGTGGAGCTGCTCAAAACAACACATGCACTAAAGTCAAGAAAACCTCACAGGTTCTGCAAGGAATACAGAGAGCGGATTGGCTCAATCATCCCGAGCTGGAGAGAGAGAGAGAAAGACGTGAAAATAAGACATTTGATCAAAGAACTGTACAAATCAAAAACATATACACAGAAATGTCGTCATGCAACTGCAATAGTCGTCAAACGTGATTAATTGCCTCTTCAGATCCGTTATATGGAGTCCCGGTATAAATGTTTTCCAGATAATTGTGTGTATTACATCAGTCAGCAGCACAAACAAACACAAGGTTGTGATGGTGTATCATGAGTATTGCAGAGTTATGTGAGCAGTACACACTCTCTTATGCACACAGGACAACACGATTAGTTTTAATACGTCGAATTTAATCATGCATGATGTCTGGTGACACTTTTACAAGGGAACTGCTTTTTAAAAAATGGAAGAGAAAAAGAACAGGACCCCTAGTCAATAAGTTGTGCCATTTACAGTTAAAGAGGTCTTTATCCAGCAACACTAATTTACTAATATCAGGGGTTTTATCCCAGAATTCATTCTAGATATAATACACAAAAAAGGATGATTTGTGCCCAGTTCATTTTCTCATATACCTAGTATATACACATATACATTACAGTAAAAATAATTGATCTATAATATTATAATCTCTACACTGTTCCTATAAATACATCCAACACGTGATAAAGTAAACAGCTTCAGAGAATGTGTTTAAAACCACTAGCTGTTAAAAAAAAATCAAATAAAAAATTATACGGACACTGACAGTGTTTCAGACCAAGAGAACTGGTGCATTTGGCTAGTCTTCTATAAAGCAAAAATTAAAAATGAAAGCAACCGACGGAACTGAGGTAGCTGCGATCTACTAAACACAGAGAGGAAATCATTTTGCTTCAAGCGAGGAGAAGAAACAGAAATGACATGGGTGACGTTACTGTAGAAAACATCGAAATATAACTCAAATGCACATTCGTTCTTTTTTGGCCCAGCGGATTCGAAAGGCTATAAAGACATCTCGGAGCTGTGAGACGAAAATATCCAAAGCAATCTGAGAAGTATTTCATCTCCCCGTTTCAAACATCCAAAAAAGCTATAAAGGGACCTGAGAAAATATACACCTTTAATAATAATAATAAAAAACATGAAATGTGCTTAAAAATGGAATGTAAAAAAAAAGAAAGAAAATACCATCTTCTGACAGCAATATGCCATATAAGAGGATAAACATTATATAAAAATTCAAACAAGGCTTGGATGCATGTGCAAATGTGAACAGGTAAATGTTGGTGGTTAATGTTGCTTTTGTGGTTATTTGGAGTCACGTGTTAGCTTGCCGGCAGCTCTGGGATCAGTCAGGACCAGAACAGCTGGGTTATGTTAGTGTCTGTGCCGTACAGCCACACCACTAGAGGGAGTGTCAGAGCTACAAAGGGCCAGGAGACGCCCTCAGTGCATGCAGAGAGGGACCAGCCTCTCCTGTCGGGCTCCTGGTCCAGGTCTTTACCGGGCTCCAGGTAGTTCCTTGCCACGAATTTGAGCAGCTCGTCCAGGAGGATGACGGGCAATGAGATCTTCAGCACCATCATCCACTGGGTCACGTTCAGAGGGGTGATCTGGAAGATGACCTGTGGAGCAAACAAAAGCATCGAATCAAACGTTTCACAGACAACAGCCAGTAGAACCCGGATGTAGGGCAGCACAAAGAGCTCAAATAAATACTTGTCGCAGGTCAGATCACTGTTTTGTTGAATCATCATCATAAACATGTAGCATCTCATATTGCTGCTGCTTAAATATTAAAGCTAAAAAGGAACCAATCCCAGACACCAAAAACATCATTTTCAATAGTGTCTCACTCCTCTAAATCCGCTCAGACTCAGCTCCAAAAAAAGTTATGTTTCCATCCACCTATTTATATGCTCATTTTAGGATATCACATAAAAAATAAACGCTGAATAGTATGGAAGCTTCTTTCCGCCACTGAATAAAAGTCAGAATTGCAAGAAAAAGTCAGAATTGCACATTTACTCCTCAAAGTGAAAGTGCAAACATCATTTAAATAACCATATGACATTTAGCTTTAGTAGTATATTTATAAGAATAAACCATCTAAAACGCTTTGAATATGTATAGTGCACTAATAGAGAGAGAGGCGGGACATAGTGAGCACCGGGAGGGTGTCTCATCCAACGAATGCCTGCATTGAAAGCGCGAGAACTGCGTTTTAGTTACATTAAACTACTATATATAATGTTGTTGAAAATAAATGTAATGTGTGGAAAACAATGACACTAAAATTATTATACATGTATTTATAAATTATGCATAATTACATGCAATTAACCCTAAACCAAACCCTCATCCTAACCCTTCAGAAAAGTACATATAGTTAGTTATTATTACTCAGTTATTTAAGGTGTCAGTATTAGTGTACTTATACATTTAAACCTAATTTTATTTGAATAATAAAAAAAAAGTGAGTGTGCAAACTGGGTCTACATTCAGAGATTAAGGGGTTGTTCACACGACACTGTTTTCAACTAAAAACGTAACACTTTTAATGCGTTTTGGGTGCCTGAAAACGCAAATTATGAAAAACTTGCACTCTAAAAGCCGTTTTCAAAAGCGGTCTCCACGAATCTCTAAAGACGATGACGTCATGCACATGTGTATTACATGTTTAGTCTATAGTGATGCATTGCCATCTAATGGCCTGGCAGAAGAATACAGCGTTTTTAGTAGTTTTCGCTGATCCGTATGAATGGAGATCGTTTTGACAGTGGTGTAGTCTGTACGCGGAAAACTCAAAAGGAAAAACTTCTTACACGTCGTGTAAACGTACCCTAACTGTGTGTGTAGACTGCTGAAACCAACCATTATGGCCCCAAAGATGATTTTTGACATATACTCTTAATAATCTGTAAATGTTCAGATAAATCAGGATGGTTGCTGTACCGGCAGAGGCTCCACATGGAGGATGAGGAAATGCAGAGACATAGAGAGACAGATGGCTCCCAGCAGCCAGACGTTCTCCCACGGAGGCATGCGCAGCAGAGACTGGTTCTCTGACAGACTGCAGGAGGGAGGACGACGACACGTTTATTTGGGTTCAAATCTCATTTTTAAATCACTGTGACGAATGAGTCTGGATGTCATGAGGACCGACCTGTTGAGGGCGTTACACATCTCGATGGTGACCAGCACAGACAGGGCCATGGTCATGGGGTAGGGAGACTCAAACACGTGGCACTCCAGGTCCTGGAAGTCAGGATTATCAGGAGAACATTGCAGGAAATGACTCTGAGAAAAAGAGAGGATGCAAAAGAGAATACAGTTAGAGCATACAGACAAAGTAGTGGTGACTAACAAAATAAAACAACAATAATGGTGACAATAAAATGATAATTTTCTCTATTTATGTAATAAATATTTAAAATGTAATAATATATATTAAATGTTTTAATTAAATTACACAGGATAATGTGACAGAAGACTGGAGTAATGGCTGCTGAAAGTTCAGCTTTGGCATGACAAAAAATAAATTACATTTTAAAATATTATTTTAGTTATTAGTAATTGTAATAATATTTCACAATATTAGAATTTTTCAGATCTGGGCTATCATGCCTCAAATAAGCTGTTCTTTTACCACTCATAATGTTTGAACTTTTTCCTAAACTAACGCAAATTTTTAAGTTTAAGCAAAGTTGACATGCAGGCCTAGAAAGATGTGTGGAGCTGCTCAAAACAAAGTTAGGAGTCAAATAAATTGTGCTACAATCAGTTGAATATCAATTAATGAAGACATTCGGGGAGGAAAAAAAAAATCTGATAATTTGACATCAGTTTAGTTCTCAGCATTAATTTTACATGCGTGTAACTAAATCTGATACAATAACATCACTTTTAGTTCAAAACAGAGATATATACCAGCTGGTAAAGTGAGATCATTGGACCATCATCAGCAACAACGAACCACCATGCTGCAGCTCCTACAGTCGCAGCACCCACATAACCTGAGAAACCAGTTCATACAACAGTTAACAGACCAGCAATAATTGATACTTCTGTAAAAATATTTAGCTTGGCATTTACTTAAACACTATTCTCTTGAATTGTAAATTATCTTATAGTCCGATCAAACGATGCCCTGGTCATGTTTGTGACTCACAGCCAATGGCCAGGTATCTGAAAAAGAGCCATCCAGAGATGAGGGGCTCCTTGGCGCTGCGGGGGGGCTTGTTCATGATGTCCAGGTCAGGGGGGTTGAAGCCCAGAGCGGTGGCGGGCAGCCCGTCAGTCACCAGATTCACCCACAGCAGCTGGACGGGGATCAGGGCCTCAGGGAAACCCAGTGCAGCGGTCAGGAAGATACTGAGGAGGAGTCATTCATATCAGCAACAGATACAACAAACAAACCTAAAACACCCACGGGCAGATGAAAGACGGACTGACCAGACGACCTCGCCCACGTTGGAGGAGATGAGATAACGGATGAACTGCTTCATGTTGTTGTAGATAGCTCTACCTTCCTCAACGGCGGCCACAATGGTGGCAAAGTTGTCATCAGCGAGGACCATCTCTGAGGCTGACTTGGCCACAGCAGTGCCAGAGCCCATGGCGATGCCAATCTCTGCCTTCTTTAGGGCAGGGGCATCGTTCACGCCATCTCCTGTCTGCAAAGACACAACCGTTTAGTCAACAGATCACAGTTAAGATAAATCCAGAGGTTGACAAAGTACACTTACTACAACTCAGCGTCTCCACGGAGTAATATTTGACCAGTAGTGTCTGTACTTTCACCCAAGGAAGGATTTAAGTAAATGTACAGAAGTACTTGTTTTTAAAAGTACTCAAGTATGTAAAAAGAAAATGTCAATGCATTGCTTTATTATTGTTGCATTGTTGTATGCAATACAATGCCTTATGCCTCTGAAATTGAATCAATGCCTGCCTACCTTCCCTCATTAATATCACATTTATTTCTAGAACACAGTTTCAGCAGTGGGATTGAATGCGAGATTGAATAAGTGCACTCAACGTCCACAATAGCTTACACACCTAAATGGCTGTTCCCTCAAATAGTGCCCTATTTAAAGATTTTTTTTGCTTTTAGTATGAATATGTCAGCCTTACTGTTATCTATAAGCTAATGTCAGGTTCTGACGTCAACGTGACTTTCATTTCCAACCAAAACTCAACCCCTGACTGACGTGACTACTTTCTGCTCAAGGACCTTGACAGAATTGTACGATATTCGTCTTCCAAATGTAATGAGGTGAAAGTAAAAAGTAAAAGTACATATACTCAAAAAGTGTACTTAAAATACATTTACTTGAGTATTGTACTTGTTACTGTCAGCCTCTGGCTAAATCACTATCCATTATCATCATATGGCCACCTACCATGGCAGTGATCTCATCAAAGCCTTGCAGGAACTCCACAATCTTGGACTTGTGTGAAGGCTCGACACGTGCGAAGCAACGAGCATTAATGACCGCCTCGCGTTGGGCGTGGGGTGAAAGGTCGTCGAATTCGCGGCCTGTGAAAGCCATGCGGTCGACGTCATCATCCTCTGAGAAGATGCCGATGCGTCTGCAGATGGCCACGGCCGTGCCCTTGTTGTCCCCGGTGATCATGATGACCCGGATGCCAGCGTGGCGGCAGAGCTTGATGGAAGCGGCCACTTCTGTTCGAGGAGGATCCAGCATGCCCACGCAGCCCACGAAGGTCAGATCAGACTGGCAGATGGAGAGGACAGGCACGTTTAGAACAACTTAGGATAAACTGTTAAAATCTCACTTCATTAGCTAGACATAAAGATGCTTTATTAGATACTGTGGCTAAATATGGCATTAGAGAGCTAACTAGCTAGATAAATAAACACTATTAGATAGTTACCTAGTTGGATAAATCATTTATTAGATGGGAAGCTAGATAAATAAAAACATTTATGTTAGTACTATATAAGTTTCACAGACAACTAAGTTAGTAGTTACTAGCAAGTTAAATACTTTTAGACAGCTAACTAGGTAGATGGATTATCACTTTATAGTGAACTAGCTAAATGGACAAATATTTTCATAAGATAAGATATTTAATAAGCAAGCAAACATGACAATGATTCTTCATTAGATAGCTAGATATATTACGAAATTGCTAGAGTTAAATTATGTCATTAGAAAGCTACTGTAACTAGGATGCAAAATGGTTTATTAGACTACTTAATAGCTAGATGGATTTATACTATTATATGGCAAACTAGTTAGATGGATAAACATTAGAAAATGTATGAGAGCTAGATATGTTACTAGATAACGAGATGCAAACATACTTTTATTAGATAACTAGGGTGATTTTAGGTTGATTGGAACACGGTTTGCCATTTTCCATGAAAAAGTGTCTCTATCAACCTGAATTCCCCCCATACATTACTAGATAGCTAGAAAGGTAAATACTTTATTTGATAACTATCAAAATGGAAAATGTTTTATTAGATAGTTAACGTGATGGATTAAAACTTAGATAGTTAACTGGCTAGATTGACAAATATTTAATATGATAAATAGGAAGCTAGTGAGATGCAAATATACTTTATAAGAGAGCTAGATGTTAGATAACTAGACAGGTAAATACTTAAATAGCTAACTAGCTAGATGGAAAATGGTTTATTAGAAACCAGCTAGATGAATGATTTATGATGTAGCAAGCTGCCAAGAAGCAAAGATTAGATTTATTAAATAGCTACAGTAGATGCGTTACTAGATAGCTCAATGGATAAATTATTTATTAGGTAGCAAGCAAGGTTCAAAGACATTTATATTAGAGAGCTAGATGGTACTAAATAGCTATCTAATAAACTATCTAGCTAATTACCTAGATGGGCAAATGGTTTATAAGAGATTAAACAAGCTAGTGGTACAAAGATAATTTATTAGATACCAGAGAGATACACACTATGTCAGTATGACACACAGACTAGTAAAGTACAGTGTAACTCAGTCACCTCATACTCTCCAAAGCTGGCTGTCTCTGACAGGATCATCTCCTCTTTCTTCAGAGGAGTATCACGGGTGGCCAGCGCAAGGCAGCGCAGGGTATCCCGGCCAGTGCCGTACTCTCTGATCACGGACAAGATCTTATCCTTGATGCCTTGAGTCATGGGAACCCTGGATCCACCCACACGCACATACGTGCACCTATCGATCACTCCCTCTGGGGCTCCCTGAGGAAGACACTCTAGTTTAACAATGTGATCAAAACATCAGCAGTACAATGACTCAACATATAACAAGCCAGTATCCGGTTTGCACCTTGACAAACATCTTAGAAGAAGAGGATTTGGCCTTGCTAGGGGAACAGTACACAGACATGGACTTCCTGTCTCTGGAGAACTCCAGGGTGAACTCCTTCTTCATCAGCTGCTTGATCACCTACACACACACACACAGAGTTAGCAAATCATGATTAAACAAGTACAGGCATAATTATTTACTAGTAATCAGAAATATTTACTGAGTTGCAGGCATTGGCTCTGTCGATCTTAGACAGGCTCCTGACGTCAGTGTCAAAAACGTTCATCTTTTCCACTAGGCAGGTCAGAGCTGTCTCCGTGGCCTCTCCAACCTTCTCAAATACGCCTTTAGCCTGAAAAAATTGCATTTATCAAGTTACATCCACCATGTGTGGAACTGACCTTCAGCCAAAGCTTTTCATAGTGCCTGTTCTACTGCTGCCAAACATGGTTATAACACATTATATAAAACACACATACACTGCCGTTCAAACGGTTGTTTTTTTATTATTATTTTTTTTTACAGTATTCTTTGATGAATAGAAAGTTTACCATTTCATATAAATGCTTATCTTAAAGACATTTATAATGATACAAAATATTCTATCACTTTTGGTCAATTTAATGTATTCTTGCTGAATAAAAATATTAATTTATTTTTATTATTATATTTTTATAAATATTAAAATATTTTTTTATCTTACCGACCCCAAACTTTTGAACAGTAGTGCATAATGTTACATAAACTGTCTATTTCAGATGCTGTTTTGTTTTCATCAAAGAATCCAAAAAATAATAAAAAATAATAATAATAATAATAATAATAATAATAATTGATCTGTTTGCAACATTGATAACAATAACAAATGTTTCTTAAGCAGCAAATCAGCATATTAGACTGATTTCTGAAGGATCATGTGACACTGAAGACTGGAGTATGATGCTGAAAATTCAGCTTTGCATCACAGGACAAAATTACATAATATAATATATTCAAATAGAGAAATTTTTTTTTTAAATGCCATATATCAATGATTCTTTCATGCATCATATAAAATGTATGAGTTTTGGAATCAATTTTTCATAAAATTGTCTATATTGTGATATTTCTGAGAATATCAGTTTCATAAATACTAATTTTCATATTCATTATAAATGTATAATGATATCAGTTTTACTTCCACCTTCCACCTTAAGAAAGGACAATTAGTAAGCCTACCTCATTGAAATCCAGGGAGGAGTCATTGCACAAGGCACAGATGGTCGCCAGCTCCACCAAACCATCATACTGGGAGCTCTTCACTATTCGGTTATCAAGGCACCTAGGTAACCAAACAGAATGATGAATAAAATACCTACTAAACAGAAGCTGACAAAAATGTGAAATCATGAGCATCAGTTTGACTGCAGTACTACAACTACTCATCAGAGAAGACAGAAAACTCACACGTCTCCTTCAGGAGCATATGTGGAGCCAGAGATGGTGAATTCACTCAGTGAGCACTTCTCCCCCTCCGCCTTGTCCATGATGAACATCTGAAACACAGATACATGTTAGGAACACCTCCAAACCTGTATATTAATAGAACAATTCTCATTTTTGGGTGAACCTTTATGATAATATTTTCAACTGTTAGCTGAATATCAGCATGCTGTCCATCTAGAAGGAATTTGTTGAAAAGTTAACTGATGTTAAAGCTGACTATGTTAACATCTGATGAAGAAAACAATTGGGACACTACAGCGATCCATCATTGAGCTCATTCTTGCATTTCTGCAGAGCGAGCAGCTCAGTCCTTCTATCCTAATCTCTATCATTGATGTTCTTGAAGCTGCACCAAACACTTCATTTCCAGAGAACGACTGAGGATTTTTAAAAGTCCAAATATACCAAACCAGAATAAAAAGATATCCTGAACGAGTACTGTGGGAGAAATGCAGGAGTGAAATTACCATGGGTTTTCAACGATTTGTAATGTGAAGCATTTATAATCCTGTTGCCAACAAAGGAGAAGATTTAAGCGCTTTAGAATGAAACCGTATTATTTCAATAGTACTATTTTTTCTCTTGTGTAATATTTTTTGTTAATAATAATTATTATTTTTTATCTTGATATATAAAATCACCATTATTTTTGCCCAAATTGAACAGCCCCAAATAAAAGCACATTAGAGATGGAGCTCTTTAAAACAAAACAAAAAAATTAAAGCTCAAAAAATTAGCTATTAAGATTTTTTTAGATCTGTAAGATCTAACTGCAAGAACAATCTTATCACCTACTAAACTTAAAGGCCCCATTTAAACCTTGACTTTTAATCTATGTTTATGTCTAGTCATTTTTTGCTTTGCAGATATATGCAACAAATTTACAATCTTTTTTTTCCAGGACAACAGACTTTAAGGCTGGTTCACACATAACACGTTTTTGCTGTTAAAAAAGATGTAATGGAAAAAATCTAAATCTAGAGATGTGTTTTTTAAAAGTTGAACTTTTAACTTGAGTGCCGCATTTTCAGAATGCCGTGTCATGCACGAGACGTGAGTGCAACAATTAAAGATGTTTGTCAAGCGCATTTACATTGCGGTAATCTTCCATTGTTTTTCAGTGGAATGGAAAAACGCGTTCTGTGTGAACGGCCCCTTAGGGTTGTATAGACATTAAACAAATAGCAAATCATGTAAACTGATGGCTACTAACTGGCCATCTTCCACAACTTCCTGTTTCAAATATGTCAACAGCTCAAAACTACACTAGTCAAGCCATTTCATGGAGTTATTATTACTTCTGTACAAAGCCTAGGATGACTGAACTGCTGAAGGATGACTCACCCTGCAGACAGACATCTGGTTGGTGGTGAGGGTGCCAGTCTTGTCAGAGCAGATGACAGAGGTGCAACCCAGCGTCTCCACGGAGGGCAGAGAGCGGACGATGGCGTTCTTCTTGGCCATCCGGCGGGTGCCGAGAGCCAGGCAGGTGGTGATGACAGCAGGAAGACCTTCAGGGATGGCAGCCACAGCCAGAGCGACAGCGATCTTGAAGTAGTAAACGGCGCCACGGATCCAGGATCCGCCATGGACGGGGTCGTTGAAGTGGCCAATGTTGATGATCCACACGGCGATGCAGATCAGGGTGATGACCTTGGAGAGCTGCTCACCAAACTCATCCAGCTTCTGCTGCAAGGGCGTCCTCTCCTGCTCGGTGGAGGCCATCTCATCACGGATTTTACCGATCTCGGTGTTTACGCCTGTGGCCACCACCACACCCACGGCTCTGCCGGCAGCAATGTTGGTTCCCTGGAATGCACACATTTAAAATGAACAGGAAGATATATTTCGTTTGGAACAAAAATAATGAAGAGTGTATTAAAGCGGAGTCTGGTTTCTCCCAAGGTTTTTTTTCTTCATTTCTGCTGATGGAGTTTGGGTTCCTTGCCGCTGACGCCTTTTGGCTTGCTTAGTTTGGGACACTTAATATTCTGCTTAAGGTTCTTTATTGAACCAAACTGAAGCCACAAAGAACTGATTTCAACTGAATAATGACTGTTTACTATGGTCTTTTTAGAGCTGCTTTAAAGCAGAATTTAATTCTGTTTGCATCACTGAATCATTATATTCCTGTCTATCACTGTAAAACTTGGAAACAATCTGTATAATATAAAACACTTTAAATTAAGGTGACTTGACTAGACTAAGGATCAGCTGAAGTCCAATTTTCTTACCGAGAACAACATGTTCTTCTTGTCCTGATTGACGGCACGGGGATCCGGCACAGGGTCGGTGTGCTTAATGACAGAGACAGACTCGCCTGTAAGGTGAGAGAAATAAGAGTAAAACCCACAGCCAAAATAGATGATACACCAACAAATGATCAAAACACTTGGTTACCTGTCAGGATAGACTGGTCCACTCGGAGTGTGGTGGACTTAATAGCAGAGAGACGGATATCAGCAGGTACCTTGTCACCCACTAGATAAAAAATAATAATAATATAGAAACAATAAGATATTTAGAATATATTAAATCATCAGAAAAAAACAAAAATTCACAGTTAAAATTGCTATTAAATGCATAAGTAATCAATAATAAACACTTTCTCTCTCTTCATTACATAATATTATAGACTATAACTTGCAAGTCAAAGTTTGTTTTGTTTTTGTGAAAACTAAATAAGCACATACATTATAGGTTAGCAATTATAAACCTCTTTGCAGCTCAGCTGGGCTAATATGTGAAGTTATCCATTATGAAGGTAGGCTACTTCAGACAGTTCCAACTTCCACATTGCAACATTAAACTAGAAAAATAGTTTACAAATCAACAGTGTTTCCTCTATGGTCAGACTAAGCATCTAAGGTATGTGCATTGTATTTTGTGTGTTTGTTGTTGTAGTAGTGTTTTATCCACACATTGCATCATTGCAAGTGTCAGAACACAGTGTTCAGAAAGCATAACATTAAATGTTTTCGGAAATCTCCTGACTAATAAAAAAATCTTGGCAAAATGAACCCAAATAAATTATGATCTTTAATCAAACCCACTAAGTTATTTCATGATTGTGCACAATGGACTAAAGGACTTAAAAAGGGAACCAAAGAAAGAGAGCGAGTGAGAGCGTGCTCTCCCATCGAGAACAAAACAGACATGCAAGCTCATCTGCGCCCTTGAGGGTGAGAAGAAAATAGCATGGGGAGGAACAATGCTCCACGCCAAAAATGGGAAAACTATTCAGATATGTTCGCCGATGCGCTGATCAGGTTTAAATATGACAGCAGCTGCCCCTGCGCTCAATAGGAAGAGTAAAGAGGGTTAACAACCCCCAAGCTGTCAATCAATTGTAACAACCTCAATGTATTCATAACTTATGACAATGCTGTTCAAGAGCAGATTTGAGGAGCATGTTTGTAATATGCTTCCTTAGACCACACTTGGAGGGATAAAAACTTCAAATGTTTCCTTGCTGATCTGCTCATGTTAAACATTAACATGTCCATCAGAGAAAGTCTGGGGAATTTGTCCAGCCATTATGCGCAGTGTGGTAACATAAAAAAACCACAGGGCATGATAACAATGGATGCTGCGTGGCCTTGGCACTGATCATCACACATGTGCGTGCAATAGGATCTCTTCGCTGTGGATTAACGGGTTGTCTTTTTGCCACGATCTGTGAGGCGCTACACCGGCAAGGTCGTACACACGGGGCAGTGACGGCTTTTCTCAGAAAGACTTAATGAAGCTCAATTGCAACTTCAGCCACTGAATGTACACAATGAGGTCCAGTTCCCAGAAGGTCACACAGCATTGTTCACTGGTAACAAGAGAACAAACTCAGCCAACATTTCTAGTAAGAATGAGCTTTTGATCATTGAAGAATTGATCATGAGGCTGTCTGATGGACAAACCATGATTTGGAGGTGAAGTGCAAAGGATGTTACAGATAACTGTTGCAACCAGGGTTGGGTAAAACTCAGAATTTAATCATTTAATAAACTCACAAGTGTGAATTTGAATTATCCCTACAGCATAAATTGAGTTAGAATTGCAATGAAAGAAAGAGGAATATAGTGAATTACAATTCAAAGAAATTATGAATCATGATGAAATCATGAAAAGCACATTTTGACCTCCAAAATTGACTCCAATGATACTCGACCCTAAATAGAACTTGGTCAATTATCCATTAATTAAACAATTTAAAGAAAGACAAATCCTCTCCAAATACAGATTAAGTGACCATGATCTAGAAATAGAGGAAGACGTAGACAAACATGGACAGACGGAGCAGAGGATCTGTAGACACTGTGATCAACAGCAAATAGAAGACGAGAAACACTTTCTACTCATCTGTGCTAAATATATCAATGTGAGAGAAACTGTTCTACCCAGATTTGAAACATTGACTCCATCATTCATTGAACTTAGTGATACTGAGAAAATGCCCTTCATACTTGATGATAGCATCTTCTCCAAATGTGTTAGCCATTCACAATGTCAGAGACGGTTAACTCCCTAGAGACCCGCTTTATTCATTTTTATTAAGATGGATTGTATTTATTTACTATGCTACATATGACATGATTTATACATACCGTTTGTTTTGTTTGTTTGTTTTATTATTTATATATAATATATATATTCATTTCAGGTTTCATACAACCTTATATATATATATATATATACACACACACACACACACACACACACACACACACGCACACACACACACCTCTTATCATTGATTGCTGAGTGCTCTCCACTCGTGTTAATTACACGTTAATTAACGTGCTCCTCGCAAACTTTGTTAATAAAACATAATTTTAAATGTTATTTTTAATGTGATGACCAAAAACATTATTTGTTCATCCTTCAAAGACCATTCCCATTTGTAAAACTAAAAGTTTCAAGATGTAGGAAAACTAACACTTGGTGGCAAACAAACTCCTAAAAAGAAAAAGAAAAAGACTACTATAACCAGTAGATGGCATCCAGAGGAGTGCTTATTGCCTTATTAGCCATTTCCACTACCTAATATTTTTTCACGGTTTGCTTTTGAATGTATATTTAGACATAATTAAATCAACTCAACCTTTATTTATAAAGCACTTTCAACACCACAATGTGGAGCCAAAGTGCTGTAAAAAAAAAAAAAAAAAAAAAAAAAAATATATATATATATATATATATAAATAATACCACACAAACACAAGCAACCGACTACAAGACATTTCCAAATGCTAAAGGAAACAAATGAGCTGCTATAGCACACTCTGAAATACAATAAGTGTAGGGAATGTTTTTAAGGACAGAGAAAGCTTATTCCAGAGCCTTGGAGCGGCTACAGAAAAGGCAAAGAGGAACCATAAGATGTAGCTGACTAATTAGATTGATACCAAATGTTTAAAATTAGAAATTAGCACTTTATAATTAATTCTGAATCATATTGGAAACCATCAAATCAAATATTTCAACAAGAAATCAATTTGTCAAAGTTTGGCACTTTTTGTACTGAACTATTAAGTAGGAAGTGTCACAAAATCTCATGAAAAACAAACACTTGCTTTCTGTGTAATTAATTTGCAATTTGAAAAATAAGTAAAGAGTGCTCCTTTTATAATCACTGAAGCTGTAGGTCAGTTCAGTATGATACTATAAAAGTGCTACCAAATCAGGTGCTGGTGCCACCATTTGTAGAACTTTGGCTACGTTCACACTCTCAGTCCCAAATAAATTATGTGTGCATCCAATTGGAATCGGATCTTAAATTATTGACATCCAGATTGCAACTGTTCGGATCCAATTTGTGTGCCCATGGCATGCATCTCTTTAGTTTTCCAGAATATCTGCATTGGTTTCTCTGGCAATGTTGTTGTGTTGGTAGGTAGGCACATGCCAAAACAACAACCACAACATGGGGGCGTTTGCAATACAGATGTTGTCTTATTTACAACATGACAATATGAAGCCGCTGCGCTGGACTACTGCGTCTTCAGAGGCGGCGGCAGAAACTGAGGCTGGTGTGCGTGGCTTTATTCCAAGCTGTCTGTTTCAAAACAGGTCTCCGTTATATTGTCATTTTCTGCTCAATACTCATCGGCACTTTGCAACAATACAACCTTATTTCTCCAGCAACTGTCAGCATGTTTTCTATAACAACTTGTGACGTTTACGTGTGAGAGAGTCACAACCCACATGAAATCCAGTCAGAGCAGTCCGACCGAATTTCATGAATTTCTTTGCCTTTCACACTTCAATCAGATTTCAATCGGATATGCACAAAAATTTGGACTGGCAGACTGAACGTAGCCTTTTGGCACTGGTGCTGCTGCACTCAGATGTTAGTCTGGACATACATAATTTATTACATAATCTAAATTCATAAGACAATTACATATATAAAATCTATAGATGACATTTCAAAATCTATCCAAGGTCCATGCATTTTCAAAAGCTTAAATTAAAAAAAAAAATAAAAAACATTTATATTTATTTTTATTCAAATCACAATTCTCCATCTTGTTTGCAACTTCAAATTACATTGTTCAAATTTAAACTGAATATAAAAGGCACTCAATTCATGCTTCACAATGCACACCCCTGAATGAAGTGGAGTCGATAGAGATGCACATAATGGAGCTTTAGAATTTCTTTCTTAAAGGTCCATGCTTCAAATTACATGGGTACTTTTCAAAGATGCTTAATTGTGCTGCTGACTAATGCAGACTCGTACCACAAGGTGAGAATGAAGTGTCTATTCAATTCCGCTCTAGCTGAGAGCTGATTCATGACTTAAGAGAGGCCCGATGGCGCTATTCACAAGTGTGTCAACACTTTCCAGAACATAGCAGCTTTTATCAGTATGCATACACAAAAAGCCCCTGCGATGAGCTATTTCAGGCGTATCTGGCCTCCAGGTAGAAGCGTGACCTCCGAACCCCTGAGCTGTTGGAGTTATCTATCCGCCCACAGCCTCCTCATCGGCCCTCGAGGAGCACGGACTGCCCTGAACAAACCCCGCAAAAGGGCCCTACACAACACCCACACAAGGACTTGCCACATATTCAGCTCAATACTGAACTAGTAATGGAGCATTCAAGATCAAGAAATAACAAAATGCAAAGGAAGATGGAGTATATGCGTGCAATCCAGCTGTCATATCATAAAGCACTTTAGTATCTTAAAATACCTTCAGCATACATCAGTCAGCAGGGTAAAATAGCTCACACCTAACCCTCCGCGGGAGGAGGTCGGGGGACGGAGAGCAGTACAGTTTTGTTTAAAGGTTTTTGCTTCCATCATCATCGGTCCCCCAGCAACAGCACCGTCTCTGCTTTCATTGCTCTGCTCGCTGTAGCGACGCAGGACACAGGGGTCAAACAAATATGCCTGCATTTTACTTGCCATGTCATCACAGAATAGCACGAGCCGTGCGGGGTCTTGAGGTTGTTGAGTAGAGTTAAAAAAAAAAAAAATTACTCTTATGTTAGGAAAGCTGAATTCTGCAAAAAAGAACAGTCATCATACATGCACTGATTTTTAGGGGTGGCCAATAGAGATAAATCAAGGCTGATAACCAGTTAATCCATATTTTTTTTTAAATAATACTCACTTTTCAGGGAATTTTTTTAAAAAAAGGTTCATTTTCTATAGGTCTAACTAAGGTCTTTCTAGATGGTAGATTTTGTTTTCTGAAATGGACACCCCACAGTATGTTCTTGTATGATGACAGCTCCCATTCACATTCACAACAATACTATTGACAGGCAAATTAACTTAGTTTAATAATAACAACACCTTTTAAAATGTTCAACACAGATAGCACAAAACAAAGATAATACACTTGCAACAATTTAGATCATTTTTTATAAATAATAAATATTGGACACTGAAACATCAAAATACCATGTATCGGTCATAAAAAGGCATTTGGCATCTGCCAATCTCTAATCTACAAATCACTGATTTTGATTGGCCACTCAGAGAAGTGTGATGTGAATTATTGGACACCTGTTCCAACCCCAACATTGATAAATGGCTAGTGTCTCCTTTACGCTCATTCATATTAACTCAGCCGTTTGTGGATTGTTGCTGACAGCCTGGGGGCAAACACTTGCCGGGCCCCTGCCGCGGTGACGGGCGATGGTTACCAGGTCCAGCAGAATGTTGCATGCCACCCCGCCTGGGTGCTTGAATTCCCAAAGCACAGACTATGCTGATGGGTAAGGGTAAGGCCAATGTGAAAGCATTTGCATTAAGGAGAAAAGGGGTGGTACATCATGGGCACTTCCCTATAAGGTCATCTCTCGGAGTGAACAATAGGAACAGCTGTTAGACCTGGACACCTTCCACTTGACAATTGACGGTTGCAACAAACAGACTTCGAAAAGGTTGACTGGTTTTAAGTATTGTTTATGCCACAGACAATGACAATCAGCAATATATAAAGGTATTTCAGGACAAATGGACCAGTCTAAAACATAGTTGGCTAGACAAGATCTTTCTGTTTGATGTTGTTAAAGACAACATAACCACATGGCCATTTTTGCCAGCGTTAATGCATTTCCAACTAAAGTTTAGGCAGGAGATAGATAGATATAGATATATAGGCGAGCACACACAAACACAGACACCTTCATTGGCAGATGCTTTTAATGCAAAATTATAATCAATTCAAGCTTTCCCTAGGAATTGAACCCATGAGCTTGGGGTTGTTAGTGCCATGCTCTATTGTTAAAGCTACAAGCTGGATGGATAGGTAAATAAGTAAATAAACAGGTCAATATAATTACATTTTTTCTTCCTGCCCATGAGGACAATGTGAGGACAGTAGTGGAATATTGAAATCGTATAAATATGTAACATGTACAGTGGCATAAGATTGCCCCAAAGCTAGAAGAAAAAAAAAACCCACTGTATTTAAACTGCTCATATTCTGTACCAAGAATTATCCTTACATAAGGCATTACACCTGCAGTTGTCTTATATACCAAAGCACCTTGGCTTAGAATATCAAAGAGCATTGAGAGGTAGCCTATGCTAATTAAAGCATCAGATGTGCACTGAGAGGACTGCTGGGTGGCCCACATGCTGAGCTCGGCCCTGTGCGGAACTGATAGGCTGTCAGGGTGACGCGGACTTCATTTGTAATTCTGTTCACGCCTAAACTGGTTACAGTCCCAGAGTCCTCTGCAGCGGGTGTGCTGAGCCGAGGCACGGACTGCGATTATGCTCACAACCCACAGCAGGAGCAGAGACGGAGATTCAGAGAGAGAGACCACAGGAAAACATTTTAAAACGATCAGCGCAGATGCCATCACAGAGCAGATTCAGCCAAAAAGCTCCAGGTGACCCACTCTTCCTAAATTAATCACATCGAAACAGTTGGTCGGTCAAATCCGTAACCATGTCCCTATCTGCAAAATGTTCAGACAGCGAAATTGTGGATTTTGAGAAATTACGAAACAAATGCATTCGTGGAAAAATGTACCCACATTTTGGGCCTAATCACTAACCCAAAAACATCACCATTCCAAAATGACCTCTCTCCAAGGTGACTTTGCAGTCTGTCTGAATCATATCTGACGTCACAGGCTACGATTCTGTGAGACGCTGCAGAAGGGGTGGGCACAGGGCTCAGGCCGGCACCTGTCATATGCACCATTGTTGCTGTGAGTTATAATTGAACCATTCCATAATCTGAATAGCCTATCAGTGCTAAATATAACATCTACCACATTACACACAAAAAAAATACAGCACCAGTTCTACTGCAAAGGAGTTAAAGGTTAAAACATTACCACAATCCACATCACAGCTTTCATTTTGGTTGCTTTTCCATCTCTAAAGTCTTCAAAAATAGTAATTATGCAAGACACCAGGGGCTTAATCTACAAAAGACAATACGATCTGATCCTAAATTAGATTTATAAAAGCAGAAACGGAGGCTGCATAATCAAAAATGAAACAAAACCAGAACACGACATGATGCAAAGTGTGATGATCAAACAGCAAAGGCAGTGATTCAATTAAACCTGAAATGAGAAGTGATTCTAAACCATCTGTTGTCAACAAAAGAGTAGATTAAAGTCGCCCTGCAGTCTTCCACCAAAATGTTTTAGCGTTAGAAACACCACGATTGATCACGATTTAGTGTTAGAAAAAGAAATTTAACAGCCATAAGTATCAGTATTGTAATTTTACAGTTGTACTGTAAAATGATTATAATTTTTTTTACAGTAGTAATTTTTATATTTTAGTCATATTGATTTATATATCAAACTATACATTTTGTGATTTATACATCACAAATGGTGCAGCCCTACAAACAAGCAAACATTTTTTATTTCAAAAGCTAAAAAAATAATAATTGTGTAAATGTACAATGTATGCTAAATAAAAAGCTGATTATTTTGTAATTTGTCACATTTTTGGAGCAATGAGGATTGAGAATTATGATCAGATGATATGGACTTAAACGTTTTCAATGAATGAATTTCAGAATTTGCGATTTATAAAGCAGGATCATTCACTACATTTATTTAATTATTAATGAGTAATTACATAAAATAAAATTTCACTCTACATTATTCATTTGCAAGAGCTCAAATTTGAGAAACATTATCAGGCATCTCCAAAAAGGCGGCGCAAAAATATGAGAAGATATAGTCCAACAGATATAGATGTGCTTCTGGGCAGAGCATGAGCGCTGACGAACATGTACTAAGAAATGACGCACAGTCCATTGAGAATCAACAGGTGCAACCAAAAATACCTATACTCATACAATGGAGCTTTACGGGGTCCATACAGGGACAGAAGAGCTGAGAGGCTGTTACTTATCGCATATAACAATCCATAAATGCAGTGACCTCGGTTATAACTGCATTCAGAGAAATTACTGAGGCTGGACTGAGTGACACTATGATCACATTGTCTTAATCATGATATAAAATGCAATGCTCACCAGCGATCTCCACAATGTCTCCAGGCACAATTTCTTTGGCTTTGATCCTCTGCACACTCTTCCTGTCCTGACGGTACACCTTGCCCATCTCTGGCTCATACTCCTTAAGGGCTTCAATGGCATTTTCTGCATTACGTTCCTGAGATGGACAGAATCAAATGTATAAAGAGTCGATTTTATTCACTGGGAAATTTTGCAGTAGAGTTTGGGATGGGACTTTCAGATGAGAGAAACCTGTTTGACAACAGTCATTAAAGTATCATGAGTTTTGAACAATTGCTCCAATACTGACCTGCCAAACACCTACGATGGCGTTAGCTATAAGAATCAGTAAGATTACAAAAGGCTCCACGAAGGCAGTGATTGTTTCCTCTCCCTCCTCAAACCAGGCTAATACCTGCAGGAAAAACAAAACAAAATCATGTCACAACACATCCCCTTAGATCTAATCAAGCATTTCACATTCAAAACACCCTCTGGATATTTCAAGACCAGTAGATCAAGATTCTAGACGAGACATGCCAGTGACATTTGCCTTCTCGTAATGGATTCAACAACCCGTTTACAAATGAGATTGTGTTTGGATTGCATTAACTGCATGATTTTAAACAAGTTTAAACGAAGAAAAAAAAAAAAAAGTGATGAAGCCAATCACAGCTGTATGTTTTAATGACTAGAAATAAAACTCCCACAGCTCACTGCAGCAACGATCTTTTATTTCCCTCATTTAGATGCATTGTAACATGAATAATATGAACTCCTAAAATAAGAAGCTGCGCCATTTATTTACTTTCCCTCATGTCATTAAGCATAAGCACTTTTATAACAACTTCTAGAACAGTTTTGCACGGAAGCACTGAAGTTTTGCACCTTTAAAAATAGATCTGCTTCATATAAAAAGTCCGTAGATGCACAGCATGGAGGTCAAATGCAGAGACTGAAGCCTTCCAAGAAACATCTTGCTGGTTTTCTCAAGAGACAGTGAAGTTACTGGTCTGTCTGTGGTAATGAGGCCTGCAACTGAAGGTCAGAGGCCTAATTTGGCCTGCAGAGATGCCCTCTTACACAGCCAACTACGAGACAGCTGTCAAACCACAGACTCCAACACCTCAGTATCACTCCGCTGGGCGATGCTGGCATACCTCTCTACCGCCACCCGACCAGCCAGCTTCATCTCTACCTCCACCCGACCAGCCGGCTTCATCTCTACCTCCACCCGACCAGCCGGCTTCATCTCTACCTCCACCCAACATCATCTCTACCTCCACCCAACCAGCCAGCTTCATCTCTACCGCCACCCAACATCATCTCTACCGCCACCCGACCAGCCAGCTTCATCTCTACCTCCACACGACCAGCCGGCTTCATCTCTACTTCCACCCGACCAGCCGGCTTCATCTCTACCTCCACCCAACATCATCTCTACCTCCACCCAACCAGCCAGCTTCATCTCTACCGCCACCCAACATCATCTCTACCGCCACCCGACCAGCCAGCTTCATCTCTACCTCCACACGACCAGCCGGCTTCATCTCTACTTCCACCCGACCAGCCGGCTTCATCTCTACCGCCACCAGACCAGCCGGCTTCATCTCTACCTCCACCCGACCAGCCGCCTTCATCTCTACCTCCACCCGACCAGCCGCCTTCATCTCTACCTCCACACGACCAGCCGGCTTCATCTCTACCTCCACCCAACATCATCTCTACCGCCACCAGACCAGCCGGCTTCATCTCTACCTCCACCCGACCAGCCGCCTTCATCTCTACCTCCACCCGACCAGCCGCCTTCATCTCTACCTCCACACGACCAGCCGGCTTCATCTCTACCTCCACCCGAACAGCCGGCTTCATCTCTATCTCCACCCGACATCATCTCTACCTCCACCCGACCAGCCAGCTTCATCTCTACCTCCACCCGACCAGCCAGCTTCATCTCTACCTCCACCCCATCAGCCGGCTTCATCTCTACCTCCACCCGACATCATCTCTACCTCCACCCGACCAGCCAGCTTCATCTCTACCTCCACCCGACCAGCCAGCTTCATCTCTACCTCCACCCGACATCATCTCTACCTCCACCCGACCAGCCAGCTTCATCTCTACCTCCACCCGACATCATCTCTACCTCCACCCGACCAGCCAGCTTCATCTCTACCTCCACCCGACATCATCTCTACCTCCACCCGACCAGCCAGCTTCATCTCTACCTCCACCCGACATCATCTCTACCTCCACCCGACCAGCCAGCTTCATCTCTACCTCCACCCGACCAGCCAGCTTCATCTCTACCTCCACCCGACATCATCTCTACCTCCACCCGACCAGCCAGCTTCATCTCTACCTCCACCCGACATCATCTCTACCTCCACCCGACCAGCCAGCTTCATCTCTACCTCCACCCGACATCATCTCTACCTCCACCCGACCAGCCAGCTTCATCTCTACCTCCACCCGACCAGCTAGTTACATCTCATCCGCTATGTAAATGCATTCTATGTATTCTATGTGGGCAGTCAAACTGCCAAAGCATAATGATCAACTACCTTATCCTTACTTTCCTGGTTTATATTATTAATTAAGTGACAGTATATTAAAAGTAGTAGTAATTTATAGGATATATATGTAGAACACCCATTTACTGTATACAGAAATAAGTCAATTTAAATTGTAATATACCGAGTATTCCTGTTTTTACTGTAAATGCAGACTTGGTGAGATTGAGACTACTTTCGAAGAAAAAAAAATCCTATCTTTAATATGTTTAGTAAATTTACAGGAATTAATTAAAATCTTTCATTTAATAACCCTTTCAAGTCTCCAAGCAAACAGCCACGTGTCTTTTCATTTGGTGGTAAACTCTAGGCTAATTCAAGAGGTCTTTAAACCTCAGCTGTAAAACTGCAGTGCACTAAGATGTCTTGTTTGGAAGCTAGTGACAGACACTCAATCTCATTGAATGCTGTTGTCACCATTCCTAAGGAGTTCCGCTTCCTCAGCTGTTAGCCCTTCTGATCTGCGAGTAACCCAAGACAAGGCGTGCAAGACTCAGGGAGCTAACAAGACATCTTTTTCACAGCACTTACGGATACCAGTAGGTGTTAATTTCAGCGCATGTAATGTTTTTAATGTAAAGCAATCAACACCTGACATGAAACTGTGCTGAATCACATCTGAGAAATGGCTGTAAATACCCTATTGAAACTCAAAGATTGTTTCACTCAAACTATAGTGTGCAATAATAATAACTGCAGAACATGTTACTTACAAAAGATATACAAGCTGCCAGTAGAAGAATCCGCACAAGTAAATCTTCAAACTGCTCGATGACAAGCTCCCATATAGATTTTCCTGTCAAACATCAAAATCAAATGTATCAGAACAACATGAGTAAAACACTGATAACATCATGTTACGGTTTAAAAATGAATATTACCTTCCTCAGCAGGTAACTCTGTGGTTAATTGAAGGATATGAAAAAAACAAAGTATAATGTTACAAAAATACACAGTGAATAGTACATTCCCAAACAGAAATTGATTTGACATTGACTATAACACAACTGTCAATTACATTAAGACATGTGACTTTATAAGAACCTATTACATTACATTACATTTCTTCATTTAGCTGACGCTTTTATCCAAAGCGACTTACAATTGCTATATATGTCAGAGGTCGCACGCCTCTGGAGCAACTAGGGGTTAAGTGTCTTGCTCAGGGACACATTGGTGTCTCACAGTGGATTCGAACCCGGGTCTCTCACACCACAGGCATGTGTCTTATCCACTGTACCATCACCACCCTTATTAAAACTCAAAGATTACATTTATATTCTTTACTTTAAAATTTTGATCAGTCACACCCAAGTTTAATATTTGAGAAGTGATAGTTACAAACAGTAAATATCTTCATGTCACAAACACCTTGCACACTAAGAAGAGAACTTCAAATCCAAATGAGTGAATATCTGGCTCATCTTTGATATAGAAATAAATATTATATATATATATATATATATATATATATATATATATATATATATATATATATATATATATATATATATATATATATATATATATATATATATATATATATATCTGCTAACAGAAATATTTTCATAAAAACATGATTCTGTTAAATTGATGAAAGAGAGGAAGACTGGAGAGCGGTCTTAGCTATGCTTGCTGATTTTACAGAAACATAATAAAGCCAGGATTTAAACATCTCTTTCAGCTTATTTCTGTGCAAGGGCCTGTGTGTGCCTGTCTTTCAACCTTGTCAAAGTCCAGGGGAAATGTGCATGGCAAGCTGTTTTAACATTTTTTTTCCCTTAAAACCTAGGGTACGTCATTTACACCACAACTATGTACTAAAGCATAGAAGTTTTTCCCCCTTCACATTTTTCATGCAGATGACAACATTGCCAAAACGATCCCTGTTCACATGCATTACATCACTGTTTTCACATTTTTGTAGTTTACACAGACAATAATAGAACCGTTTTCAAAAACTTGCACTTTGAAACCTGTTTTCAAAAGTTTGTATTCTCAGACCCCAAAACAACGTTGTGATGTAATTGAATGGCCAAAACGTTTTTATTTATTTTTATTTTTTTATTTTATTTTAAGTTGTCTCCTTGTAAACTACAAAAACGAAAACGGTGACATCATGCACAGGCATTTTACATGTTAAGTCTATAGGCGTGTAGTGTTTCTTATAAAGTGATATCATCAACTACTGGCCTGGCATGCGTTATACAGCATTAGTCGTTTTTTTTGCAGATCCATGTGAACAGGGATTGTTTTGACCACATTATCGTATGCGAAACCTTTCAAGAATGCAAAATATATATATTTTTTCATTTTTAAATGAAATGACGTTGTCGTGTAAATGTACCCCAAGTAGTATCCATTTATTGCCATAAGCACTTATTAATAACTTGTTAAATAATTCCATAATGACTAGTATTTTCACTAATAACTATTAATTTTATATTCCAATAGTGACTAATATCTATTCAATTAGTCACTAATATGTCTTTGTGTGCTATTTATCATTAAGGCAGTTAAAACAAGTAACTACTCCATTGATCCTTTGTAATTATTTAAGAAAAAAAAAATTCTTAGATTGTAGTATAATCTATTACTTGTATAATTTCTACAGTTCATCTCACTAGCTTCAACTGCGTTTATTTTTATTTGTAATAAGTAATGAATAGTCAGAATGACTACTAATAAATATCTTACAAGTAAAATTAAAAATGCAAGAACTGGAATACATTATTTTCTATTAATTTAGTGCTAGGAAACCTGAGAGCAAAATAGCGAAAGTCACTAAACAATAAGTACTAGTACCTTGTTAGTGAAATTTAAAAATATACTAGTCACTACATACGTAGCATAAAACAGATGCTAGTTTGTTTAAAAAAAAAAAGAATGTTACACCAGCTTGCCATAAAGCGTGTTTGATGACGTCAGTTGTTTCGAACGCTCCTGCCGGCTGATTGCAACAAATGTAACAATTTCATGTCAACTTCATAGCGTCTGTGTGGCGTCGCTGGCTGTGAAGAACACAAAAGTATCAGACGTACCGTTGAGACCCCATTTTTCTTTCTGCCTTTTCACCTGGTCTAAAGTCAGTCCCGTGCTCTCGTTGACGCTGAAATAACTATAAACTTCTTCCACACTCTTCGTGTGAGCGTTCTCCATCGTTAGACTGGAATAGAATCCCGCTCAAGAAATCTGCCTTGGTCAAAAAAAATAGACACGAATATGCCTATGAGTGACACATACATTGACATCCAATGGGACAAAATGAAGAACACATGTGGAAAGTTGAGACGGGCAAATGCACCTTCCAATAGTCGTATCCAACAGAGTTATTCTATCTTCTTCTTGTTGTTTCCCAAAGAACCAGGAGTCAGTAGAAGCCAAAAGATCCTTGCTTAGTACATCACAATCAGCCTCCGTCCAAGCCTCTGCCTGCCTGGAAATGTGACGGACGACCCGTTTTCACGTCCTTCTCTCCCGTTGAGTGGTGATGGAAGCGGCGGCGTTTACTCGTTTTATCGCAGGAGACTCACTACTGCCTCTCTGCCGCATGTGGAGGACGCTGATTGGACAGCAAGTGTCCAAAGGAGCCCATCAACATCCAATCAATCGACTTTGGCTAGGGCGGCATTGACGTATATTGAGCAGACGTTTGTTTATTGGTATAACAGACTGTCACTCAATGCGGCTGATATAACTTTTGCCCGGCCCCTCCGATGCAGGTGAATCCACCACAGGTAAACGGTGTTCTTGGAAAGCTGTCTGCACGTGTATATATTTTTGTACCCTATAGTATAGTAATATTTTTTTCGTATGTTGTGTGCGTATATGTAATTCATTTTCTTTGTCCGGATAAAGTACATTTAAAAAAAGATACATTAATACAAAAAAATTCTCTGTGATGTTTTCAATGTCTGAATCTCGGAAAGTTATTGAAAGTTATTTATTGGCGAAAAATAAATGTGATCATAAATTGAATCTAAGTTTTATTATAATCTTTTAGTATTGTTTATTTTAAATAAACATGAAAACTGTATGTGTGTATGTATATGTATTAGGGGTGGCACGGTACATGAAAAAACATCCGAACCGTTCGGTTCGCTTGTCTCGGTTCGGTGCGTGTGTGCGTCGCACGGTTCGTTCGTCGCATGCGCAATGTAAGAGCGTAAGCAGCGCAGGAGCAGTGCGTATAGTGAGCGGAAGCAGGGCACGCGCGTTTTGCTTTCATACTGGCAGCGTTTGACGCGCGCGGCTGAACCACGGCGTGTTACAGACAAAGTACTCTATAATGAATAAGTTGGCATTGTTTTATTTTGTTTTCAAATACATTTAAGAGAAAAGACTTTTCAAGAAGCTTATTGTATTAATTAATAGGCTATATTATATAACTTTTGGTTCATCCTTGTTTTTGTTGACTTTGTTTTCTTTTAAAATTGATGAAGGTCATTTGATTGACTGTTTAAAACACAATAGATATCATCAATGCGCTTTTGGGTAAAACTGCTGTGTATTTTGGCCAGGATCAATGCATTGTCACTTTAATTCAGCGTAAGCCGCGCGGCAAAAATAGACCAGACGCCGAAACGATCGCGGCACTGCTGCTCCTGCTCTGCTCCTGCTACGCGCTGACGCGCCGCGTCTGCGTGCGGTGTGAATGCTCTAATCTGTTAACATGGGCGCCGAAAAAAATACGCGCTGCTTACGCTCTGCGAACGCGTGCGGTGTGAAATCGGCGTAAGACAGTGCGTTTACTTTTCGCGCGAAATAAGAGATGTGTGGACATACATATGAGGCTTGTTCGACTTGAACCGGCGCTGCACAGACCGGTCGATGAATAACATCAAAGTGCGAGAGCAACGGCTCCGTATGCTTTTCAATCTCTCTCGCAGTACTTCGATGTCCTAAAGTAAACTGATCGGTCTGTGCAGCGCTGCAGGTCTCGTCACGTATAGAAATAGCAAGTGGGAGAGATAAGAAAGGCTAACAGGAGTTGGAGGATGCACCAGCGTCGTATAACGGTATAAGTCGGTGTGTGGGAACATTTTGGATTTCATCTTACCTATGATATTTAAATATATACAGTGACACTAAGTTTAGATAAATACACCAGTCATATGTTTCCAAACTGCACTTTAATTTCACGTGAAAAAAATGTATCCTCACTCTCAGGGAATAGAAGCATTGTTGATATACTGTTTTTGAGTTGAGGTTGAACTTCTGTTTCACTTTATGATTATGGCCTTTGCTATATTGTTATAGCCTCATTATCTATAGGCAATTATTTGTAACGTGTTTTTACTTATTTAAAAGATAGTGCTTTAAGAGTTCCTCTCTTTTTCTTTTAAAAGATAAACATTTTGTAAGAGCTAACGTTACACTGAAGTTGACAGTTTGATAAATGCAAGTTAATTTTATTCTTTGTGTGTCAAATAAACAAAAGCATTTCATCAATGTCTTCTCTTTTGCTGTATAAAAATGTCACCGGCTTTCCTCAGAGATGGTCTCTCAATAATGTGCTTAAAGTCAAGTCAAATTCAGTTTGTGCATGATTACATGATATACATTTTTTTTTTAAATACTGTATCCTAAATTGTGGATAATTAAGCTATAGCCCATATCATATGCTGAAGTACATTTCTGGAGAGTTAAAGATTAAAAGAAAAAATAACAACAAGAACCGTACAGAACCGAAAACCGTGACCCTAAAACCGTGAAACGAACCGAACCGTGGGTTTTGTGAACCGTGCCACCCCTAATATGTATATATATTTGAAACATTAATACTTTGACCACGTTTGTTCAGTGAGGTAGAAAACACGATAGAGAAAGTCACGATTTTTTACATTAAAAATGATTAATGTTCACTTGCATGTATTCAACTAAAATAATTGTAATAATTTAATAAGTATAAAAATGAAATCGGTGTTGATGCAAGTATTACATTTTTAAGAAGATTTTAAATATATATATATTCTTTTTATCACCTCATATACCCATTTGGAATGTAAAACTAATAATACTTTTCTATTTTACTCTAGTTGCTGGTAAAAGAAAATCTAACTGATCATGACATGTGGGCCTTCTGAATGAGACTGACTCAGTGTTAAATCATTTCAAGCTGCCAGATGTTCATTATACTGTGCAGACACACAGATATGCAACACTATGAGGATGTAATGCTTACACCTACTCAGGGTGACCTATGCATATTATTAATATACAAATAAATGAATGAATTACCACCCTGGAGCTCTATATCTGTATATATGTATAGAAATATATCTGTATATTTGTATAGAAATGATCAGTTTATATGTGCTTATGGGTTATTTGGGGATAATAATTATTGTCCAAACAATGACATTCTAGATGGATGAATGCACCAGACAGAAAAAGAAAGAGAGAAAGAAAGTGCACTAGAAAGAGCCAGCAGAATGGCAGGGTCACTCTGAATATCTGAACTGCTGAAGATTTTAAAGTAGAATGTAAAAATTATAAATACAACTGCATAACTGCATAAATTGTTAATTTACAATATGTTCTATGACTATATTATACAATATCTTTAGATCTTTTTTCCCCCAAAATCTTCAAACAAAGATAGAAGTGAACTAGCCTAGCAGTCTTCTCACTTTTCCATACAGGGGACATTTTTTTTTACTAAATGTATTATGATGGGACAAATGAGTGTTTACTACTTTAGCACTACCATGACAGAGCAACATTCGGAGATCTAACTGAATTCCTAAATTGGACAGCTCTTCTGGCCAAGGTCATGGCTGTTGTTTCCCAAAATAACTTGGAGCACAGGCGCATCCAAAGTGTAGCACTTTGTAAGGCGTTATCTTCGGACACATAGACTGGAGCTCTGTTCTTAAAGACGTGTCAAAACCGAGACTAGGGACTTGTTGGAAGTTAGTGTGTCAGCTTTGAACACTCTTATTCAAACAACTCTCAAATATTTATTTTACTTTAGAATGCACATATGCATATTAATATATAGTTTTATCATACATGATATACAAACAATTATATATATATTGTGTATATTTTGTTATTATTATTATTATTCATATATTAATGACCAGAAAGATCACTTTTACATGGGAAACGGCATCACAGAACTAGCATATCCTTGCCAACATCCTGGATGACGTGGCCAATAGGCGCCTGGCTCTGAGCCTTGAGGTAGCACTGCTTCTTGCACTCCAACAGTGTCTCCAGGTCCTTCCACATCTTCATCTGTCTCATATTGGGCTCCTGGTTCTCTCGCACCTGCTTCACCTGCTGACGTAGAACCTGAGAGTCCACAGAGACACAGTGTTCACCGGCTTTGAAAAACACGTCTAGTGATGCGTGTTCTGATGCTAATTGGAGATAAAAACAATCATTTACATATGTTCAAAGAACGGTTGGTGCAAAAAACCTGACCCCCACGATACCTTATCCGAATTTCAAATTCTTGCTAAGCCATTCAATTTATTATACCCATGTGCCGGCAGTCAAATCTGGTGTAATTCATGGATTCAGAAAGCTTGTGAAGTAGCAGCAGTAAACAGTTAAAGGGCAGGACGGGCAGTTATGGGAGAGCTTGGCATACCGTTGTCTCTCCTTCCACCGTGCTGAGAGGGTGGTCCACTGGTTGGACATCAGGGCAATGATTATACAAGCTTTGTTCTACAGTAACACTGGCATGATGTGGCGTGACACTGATCGCATGCTCCACGCAGTTTAGCCAAAATATGTCAGAGGCCAGACCCCCCACTCTTAACTAACACCAAGTTGAGCCCGACAGATGAGATAAAGACAAGTGAACGATCTGGAGGAACCAAGTTGTGAGTCAGAGAGGTCTTCCTCACCTTGCCCAAGGACTCCTGCTCGGCTGTGTTCGAAATGTACTTCTCTCTGCAAGGGAAAGATAGACAATGATTCCTTAAAGGAATAGTTGTTTTAGTTCAGTTAACAAATTATTTCTTCAAGTTCTCACTCTTATAGTGTTCCAAATATATGTGCTGTATTTTCCAGAATACATTTGCAGACACATTTGGATTTGTGCCGAATGAGAGAAGTATGTGAAGTTTATTTGTATAGTGCATTTCCCACACGCAAGTAGTTTCAGTTTTGCTTTAACTAAATTAGTTTAGGCATTTACAATAAATGTTGTTTATAATAAATGCCACTAGAATTTATGTTTGTTTTATACTTATTTTTTCATTCCTGTTCTGCTCTGAATTAAATTGAAAGGATTTGTTGTAGAGTATAATTTTTGTAAACATTTTGTTTTATTTACCAGACACGATTTACCGTTTTTTGTTTTTCTCTCAACAATGCAATTCAACCAGTGCGATTTATACAGGTCCTACTTATTTTCTGTAAAATACAGTAAAATAAATATTATATAAATATATATATTTTTTTTTAAAGTCTTCCAAAACCTTAAGTCATTTTGACCACTTTTACAATACTTTTTGGGGTCTTTTTATGTTTTGGAGCTTGACTGATCCTGCTCTCAAATAAATACTACACAATTTATTATTATTGTTCTACACAGAAAAAGGTTGTTAAAGGTTGTATCAGTCATTTCAGGCCCAAAAAAGGCCGAAACATAAATGATCACATTCATCTAATCTTTCCTAATGATCCGCTAGCTGCCCGCCCCATAAGCAGGCTGTCAAAAAAAAAACCGTCTCTAGGCAGCCTCACATCACCCGCCCCTGTCGGTGATTGGTTGGAACACTGTTTGTTTTGGTTTTAAGTGGTGGTTGTACCCATTTGTTTTTGTGTGCAGATCTCAGAGCCTAGGCTGCCTACAGAGACGCGGTTTTTGGACGACATGCTTATGGGGCGGGCAGCTAGCGGATCGTTAGGAAAGATTAGATGAATGTGATCATTTATGTTTCGGCCTTTTTTGGGCCTGAAATGACTGATACAACCTTTAAAGGTCACATTTAGTTACTTTCTATTGAGCAGGTATCCAAATACACTTTCATTGCGCTAATCTTATCTAACAATAAGCAAAATAACTTATGATTTATGATTACAGCAATTCTCCAATTCCTGAGTCACTCCTGCTTAGGATTGAACCTGCAACCTTTGTGTTAACAGCTGAAAACCTTAACCACAAGGCTACCGCCCACTTCCACATGTAACAGAAATTGTGCTAAACTTTTCAAATGTGTAGGCTGTATAGATCAAAAATGGGTGAATAGATACTTGAAGCACAGCTGAAACAAAAGACGTGAAAAAAAGAAAAAAAACATCCATTCTGAGCAGTAGGCAGGCAGGCATGCTGAGAGCTGCGAGCTCAAAAGAGTCTCTCAGGGATCATTTGTTTATCAGTTATGAAGCACGAATTCATGTGTTTGTGCATGTCTGTCTTTTCACTGGAGCTTTGAGGTTTCTCTATAGCAGATATATCTTCAGTTTCTTACCTGAGAGCCATCCTCCGCACCTGTAAGTCCATTGACTGATTGATCTTACTCTGCTCTGCAGCTCTCTGCATTTGACTCTCAATAATCTGTGAAGGAGAGGCAGAGGGAAGAGTGAGAGAAAACAACAGGGACTGGAAATCTCTGATGTCTAAGAGGAAAATGGGTTTTTACCTCTCTCATGCAGTTAATGTGATGATATCGGCTTTCTTCCTGTGCAGTCTCTTCCCTGAGTGTCCTCACTTCCTGTATAACATCAGGACATTAAATCACTGTCTGCTCTGCTCATCTAAGTATATTCCAAAATGTATTTCATAAGATGCTAAAAAACAGACAAGATGAGACCAAGGATAGGCAAGAATTTAATAATAGCTATTTTTGGAATTTGAACCGCATTGGCCACACAGGATGCTGAACCTGAATCTGAATTGGACAGAGGAATAATTGCAGTTAAAATAAATATAAGATATAAACCTGCTTTGTTGTTTAGCTATACAAATACAAATACATGAAAAACTACACATTTAAATTTTTAGTATGAATTACCCCCCAAAAAATTCATAACGATGGTGTATACATTACATTATTTATGATAATAGCAATAATTACATTTATATTTATTTATTAAATAATATAGTTTATTAATTAAATATAATTTTATCCATCATGCTATTTGGCTCAATTTTGAATATTTTCAATATTAACTGAAAAACAGCATTTTCCACCACTGCCTATTAAATGAAAGTTATTAGTAATACTGTATAATTACACTGTATTTAATAAAAATAAGTTGCATTTTATAGATAATGTATATCAATCCAAAATACACTATATATAATTATTATAAATAAATATAAAATATATTAAATTATTAAAATAATCTTATGTTTCTGGAAATACCTCAGATCTTGTGTGTATATAATAAAATGTTTATGGGTTATTCATAATGAAAAGTTAAATGCAGAATTAAACAGAATTTATTTCTTTTCTTTGCATTTTAATTCAAATTCAAATTACAATTCTCCAAGTCTCAATTCAGTCTTAGGAGTTTCATTTAAAATATACTCTCAATACACAACCCTGGTTGAGCCCCATAATAGAGTACCTGTTCCAGTTTGGATCTGTTGCTCTCCAGTCCTGCAGCACAGGTGTCATACTGACCCTTTTTTTGCTCAAAATCTGGAGCGAGCTCCTGTTTTAACAAGCAAAACAAAAGAGAATATAATTCTGACAGAGCTGATATGCTGATTGGCTCTTTGTAGTTGATGGTGATTCTCAGTATGGGGGAGAGAAACAAATGGCTTTGTATCTCCAGTATCTTGCTTGACGCTAAACACTCACCGCATGTTCCTGTCTCAGAGCTCTCAGATCCTTTATCAGTGGAGATAGAGCAGACTTCTTCTGTGCAATCACTGAATTCAGCTTTTTTACCTAAATAAACACAAATCTTCATGAGAGATGATGATCCGAGAGAGAAACGAAAAAATGCATTCAAATGAAAAAGTCAGTTAAAGAAACATGGTATTTAGTGCATTCAGAATGGGGGCGGTTTGTATTCATGTACTTGGCCCAGCTCACCATTTCAGACATGTCGTCCAGCGTTCGCCCCTTCATCTCGTCCAGCTCGCTCTTGATAGCGGAGACTCTCTCCAGCTCTTCCTGAGTATCACTGTAGCCTGAGATCCCCCGCTGAGCCTCCAGTGATTGCTGAACACGACAACACAAACAAAGCATAAATAGAACAAATGTTTATTCACCTTTTCAGTTTGATTAGATTACTTACTGAAATGTTTCTCAGTTTGAGTATACTATTTGCATAAGGTAACCAATCAGTGGTACTTCATAACATTTTAGTTGCGAGCTGCATAATTTCAGCCCACAAATCAAGCAAGATCTGAACCATGTTAGCCAACCTTTGTAGCACCAAATTCTAATGAATTCAAAATTGGCCCTATTTACTTACATAATAAATGGTCCACGAAGGGGTGGGGGTGGGGGGGGGGGGGTTGGGATTCCTGTTTACATATCTGCCGTCACACAGTCTAAAACGCCATTGCTATGAGTTGTTATGGCTTTGCATCTTGCTTCAGACTTGACAGACTGGCATTCTGACACTGCAAGCTTGCTATAACCACTATTCACTATTCACTTATATATGCAGATATATGTATGTTTTTAAAAATGTTATAGCCATGAATAAATAATGGATTTTTAACTTTTTCTAAAATCTTGAGTGCCCTGGTCTCATTTGATTTTTACAAGGAGTTTACGTCAGTAGTTGCAAATTCATAAACTGTGACCTGACAGTCTAGTCTACAAAAGCTATTGAGAACCGCGGACCATGGCTCTCTTAGTGATTGCTAGTGTGTCTATTTAATTAAAAATGTACATATTACATAATTCAGCCATGTCCATTTGTCATGTATAATACACAAACCAATCGTGATGTGGCACAACAAGCTCAAATTTCATTGGACAATGTGAAGTGGAATGGTAATTTCCCGGTCTCATTCATAAATCGGTTGAATACTATATAGCCGCTCTTTGTTTTCAGTTTCTTAATAAAGTGAAATAGCTAAAAGAAAAATCGCTATTGGCTACCTATGATATCATTAGTTCGGCTAGTGTCATGGATAAGCACTTTCTGACGGGTTGTGTCTGTACAGACAGTCAGGACTCAAAGCCACAAATCGCAGAGCAAAGCACTTTATTCTTTGGGTACAGAGGGAACTTCACAGGTCAAGCTGAAATTAACGGCAATGGGTTGTATAATAGGACAGAAATGTGCTGAGCATTATATCCTGGGAAGATTACATGACTAATCACATTTTGACACTTCAGTCTGACTCAACTCAACTTGCCTTCATCTCCTAAACATGTTAGGGAAAGTTAGGGAAACTAGTCAGGGAAATTTAAATATGCAAATATTACGAGTGTAGTGGTAAAAAATTGTATTAGTGCTGTGATCACAGTTTCGGTTTGGTTCTGTAAATAGTTTGTTTGTCACTATAATGTACAAAATGCACCAATTCAACAATTTACATTTTGTAAAATGTCCATATATAATATGGACTACAGACATAAACAGATCTCTTCTTACTGAGAAAAATCACTGTATGAAGTTTCAGTATCAAAATATTAAAATTCAAAATGGCGCTAGTGAAAAAGCATTTTACGCATTACCTCTTTGTAATATCTGTCATATCTGTCTGTCAAGTGGTTGCTAGGTGCTCACTAGGGTATTGCTAAGATGTTCTGGTTGCAAGGGTGTCGCTAAGGTTTCTGGATGGTTGCTAAGGTGTTGCTAGGAGGCTGTGATGCTATGCTATGGCATTGCTATGCAGTTGTTAGGAGATTCTAACTGGATGGTTGCCAGGTCGTTGCAAGGGGTTGCAAGGGTATTCTGGCTGGTTGCTATGCAATGCAACACAGTTAACGCACCCAAATACAGAAATGCTCTGTAAATACTCACAACGCAACCAAATACAGAAAAGCCTGTAAATACTCACAATGCAACCAAATACAGAAATGCTCTGCAAATACTCAAAACACAACCAAATACAGAAACGCGCTGCAAATACTCACAACTCAAACAAATATAGACACACTTCAAGCGGACCCCAACAAGTGAAGAACCTGGTTGTCGATGACCTGAAACATGGGGTTTTTAGTTTATTTTAACATCCTGATCGTAAGATTCCTTAGCCTTTTGGATATTACTAGCCTGAATGATCTGACAAAAAATGGTGCAGCGCATTTCTGTATTTATTTGCGTTGTGAGTATTTGTAGTGTGTTTCTGTATTTGGTTGCGTTGTGAGTATTTGCAGCACATGTGTTGTCCAACTGTTTTTCTGGGGGGTTTTCAATTGGCATGTGTTTTCTTCAGTTGTAGCGCATTGGGCTCTCTCAGTCACCATACCGTATTGTTTAAATTTGGCTCATGGTATTTTGATCTCATTTTCAGCATAAAGCTTTTGGATTTATTTCGGTTTATTGTGTGTAGTTGTTCAGTTCAGTTCAGTTCAGTTCAGTTCAGTACAGTACAGTACAGTACAGTACACTGTGTAGAATTTTGCAGTTGTCACTTCCTGCATTTTTCAGGAGTTAATTCGGTTGTAGAATGCGATTGTCACTCCCGTAAATGACTGAACTGTGTGTGTACAGAACAGGGTTAAAGAACTAAAAGGTGAATTGACAACCGAATTTAACTGGACTGTGTACGTGGCCAATGAGACGAACATAGAGAAGAACAACAGTGGTACAAATTGTATAAAAAACCTGTCAGTCCTTGATTTCTAGGAACACTACCTAGACAAGTTGTAAGGATATACTTTATTGGCTGATGCATTTGTAATGGTCTTGATACAGATGCACTTTGCACATGACAGAAATAAAGTGTGTTGGCAGGGGTTTGCCCAAGCCATCTGAGGTGCCAAGGGGGGTTGTGGCCCAGGATCATGGAACCAACTGCAAAACTGAGGGGGTAAATTCCCCTACTCAAAAAATAACAGCATAGGACGACGCAGACAGGGAGCAAATGCTGTGATCACAAATAGCCCAAAGCTCAGCCTTTCTGCATCAAATGCCAATCAGCAAGTCAGGGAGGATTCAGAGGTGTGAAGTCATTTCCAGGAAGGTGCTGTAACTCCAGCATTAATGCAATTTGTATAGACAGGGATAGGTACAGGGAAGGTAGATTATGTACCAGTGAATTTAAAATGCTGAAATGATATGCTGATAGCTAAAACATTATTGATGTAAGCAGAACAGAGGTGGACTTTAAGCAGGGTTTATCAACATTTAGAGAAATTTCAGTCCCTGAATTTGAATTTAATTTGAATTAATGTAAAGAGGATGCAGATTAGAATTTTAATGCAAGGAAGTGGATTTAAAATAAATTGAAATTCAAATAAATACAAATGACAGTCATTTGTAATAAGAAAAGCAAGCTTGGCCTGGCTTGCTTTTTTGTCTGTGTTCAAAAAGAAAGATGGTATGAGAGAAAGTATGAGAGTTCATAGGCCTTAAGGAGAGAGAGTAATAGAATGCTGGATAATGTGCGCTCACCAGCTGCTGTTGTCCAGCTGTGTGTCGTTCTCTCAGGATCTCTTCAGTCCTCTGTAGAACACCGTACTCTGCCTTCAGCTCAGCAATCTCCTGACGTTTTTTCTTATACGTGCTGCTCTTGCCACGCATCTTGGCCACATATCGCTTAAACTGAAACACAGACAGAAAAATCAAAACCTTAATCAAGACATGGAAAAAGGACAATAAAAAAGCAAAGAAAAACAACAGTAAAAAATACTATAATAAAAATAAAAGACAATAAGGAAAAGGGGCAATGAAAAAAAATATAAAAAAAAATAAAAAAGGCTGGTAATTAGACAGAAAATATCCAGGAAAAAATACTCAAATAAATAGTAAAATAATATTTTTCTTTATCAAGATGTGAAGTAAAGAAATGTATGAATGTAAAAGGAATAACCATTTCATGCAAGTTTTACACAATTTTATTCACTAGTTAATTTTAAATGGTCCTGTGGTGTGACAAATGAGTTTTTAAAAACATAAGCACTCATGTAGTTTCTCAATGAATCATAGTTTAATTTTAGGTTATTGAATCTGCATTCATAATGATTATTTAAGAAAACTAAGCCAAATGCAGTTTGAAGTAGTTTTACATGAAGTATAGCATGTCACACAGCAGATAGTCTCAAAAGTAGGTATACCGGTATTTCATGTCAACTAGGCCTACGTGTCAACTAATACATACATACATATATATATATATATATATATACAGTAAATACTTATGAATTTATGAACTTATGAACAATGAATACTTGTGCATATACTATAACATGGACAGTCAATAAGTAACAAAGGGAAATCCAATTTTATACACCAGGGTCAAAAGAATCTGCTGTGCAAAGAGAAGATGTCATTGGATATTTCAGACAGGATCAACACAGACCACAAACACAATGAGCCCTGGTTGAGTGACTGTGTCCAACTAATGACTGCAAACAGAGCAAAGCTGTCATCTCACATGGGTAATGGTATTCACACACACACCACCCGAGGTGCATGTACGGGCTCAGGGATGCAATGAGACAAAGTCAGGGGAACATTGTGGCCTTGGCTCAGTCTATGGTAAGGTGAGAGGAAGGTGAAAATCTCTAAGAGAAAACAGCTCTGAGGAATGAAGGAGTGAAAAGAAGGGGCAAACCAGGGTGGCACTGGGACATCTCAGTGGATTGCAACAAAAGAAACCTGAGCCCGCAGGCATGCAGCCAGAGGGGATAAAAAACATCTTCATCTGGCAGCTCACTCGCTCAGGCTATTCTTCTGTCAGTACTGCCAATGGCTATAAATGTTGAGAGGCACCAGAGAGCAAACTCAGAAATCACACAATGTGCCGTATGTCACTTGGGGCATGCGGAGATTGTGTGTGAGAGTTTATGCTTTGTGTATTTTGAGACAGCAAGGGCAGACAAGGTTGGAGCAATTTGGGAGGGGAGCAGGAATAATGTTGTGCTGTGTCCTCAAGCTCCATCATCACAAACGATCAAAGCAGTAACACGTGAGCATTTAAATGCATTATTGCAGGTTCAATACAAGTTTACAGTTAAAATACAAGCTCAAATGACAGCATTTGTTGCGTAATGCTGATTACCGCAAAAATTTATTTCACTTCGTCCCTCATTGTCTTTATAAAAAAGTTACGCTGAGACACTTAAGCCCAAAGTACACTCTGGCCGGCCGTAATTTTCAGCGAGTGAAAACAATATCCAATAGATAGTGTGCACGTGCCGAACGTGTCTTTCCGTGCTCATGGACAAAAGAAGTATACTTTGAAAGGCTCGGTGCTCCACTGTGCGTGAGAGGGAGCGGAATACGCAAAATGACGCATACCCAGGCCTTTACAATGGAAGTACATAGGATTTAAAATAAGACATGTGAAGCTTATTATAATCTCATAAAAGCACTCATATTAATTATTCTGTTTAAACTTGTGTATTATTTGAGCTGTTAAGTTTTTTATTTATTTTTATTTTAAGGGTCATTTTAGGGTTTTAGGCTGTGGTCACATAGACTTTGAGCATGCAAAATTTATTTGGACACTGCAAGTTTTGTGATATGATGTCACGTTCTGTTGCATCTTTTTAAAACCATTCTGTAAATTCAACATAAAACATAAGGGTGTCACGATTTCGATCGAAATTAATTCACAATCTCGAATATCGAATTCAAAAATGGAATCGTCGATACTGCCACGCCCCCATGTCACGTCCAGTCGGTTTGCAAAGCGGGAAAAAACACGCGTGTTGAAGTGCTGCGAGTCCGAGTCCTCTACCTAACTATAGTATACAGCCTATGTATACAACCAGTCAAAAGATAGCATGGCAACTGCAGACGCAGGAGACCCATCGACAGGACTTGAACCCCTCCTCTTTCACTGAAGTCGCCGGTGTGGGACAGTTGGAGTATTTGTGATTTTCAGTGAGTTATGTTGACAACTTTCACATTCGCGTTCAAAGTTTGCGCTTCAAAAAAGCCACCGTTTGCAAGCTCTGCTGTGCGTGTACCATATTCTTACACTTTTTAAATTAAAACTTTAAATTGACAAAAACAGCAGACTCAGACTCAGAACAGTATGAATCTTTATACAATAAATCTTGCATGGCACAAATAACTTGATTTTCCACCTCCACGAATGAGTCGAGTATCGTTCATTTCCGCACCGAGTCTATTTCTATTTCTAGTTAAAGTGACAGCGCACAGTTCGTGCTCAAAATGAACATAATTTGACATGAAAATGTTATTCATCATAAATGCATTTAATTAAATACTACATTAAATAATATTTTTTACAGTCATGTTTTTACTTTAAGACCGAGGTAAAGCAAGGAAAACATAGATGTATCTGTTAAACCGTGTTTGTTTTGTTGTGAACTTGAATGTCATCTTCTGTGAATAAGACTGCAGTTACAAAAGAGAAACTACATGGCAGGTTATTTTGCTTAAGTTTCTAATTGACTGAAGATATAAGTTATTGTGACATTATTATTTTGTTAATAAATGTTTTAAATTTGACAATGTAGTGTGGTACATTGCGAACAAAGGTCATATATTATATTTCATAAAAAAAATGAAAAAATCGAGAATCGAATCGAACCGTGACCTTAGAATCGAAAATGTAATCGAATCGAGGATTTGGAGAATCGTGACACCCCTAAAAAAACATATTGCATATATATCAGATCCATCTATCTGGTTAATTTGGGTCATAGATGGGTCTCCCACTGGTCCAAAAGCCATTCTCTTCCCTTCTTTTTCCTTGCATTTTGTGCCACAAGTTGACCATATTTGGATTATGTCTATTTCAGCAGCTCAGACTTGCACATCTACAGACACAAACTCCCTCTATAGTTTCAGCTATCCATCACTTGGCTGCTACTGTTCACAGTTGGATGAACCATGGACAGAAGTAAGTGTTATCATGGGGAGGCTGATAAAATCGCAGGAAGTCTAGAATTGGGGGAGGGATGGTGGCTATTTTAGCCAGGGTGCCGCTCTATCAGCTCACCATGCCAATATCTCTGCAAAAGGGCAGACAGGGAATGGAACGTCTGCTTGTTAAAAAAAATGCAGACAGACAGCAAAAAGTGAGGACAGGATAGTTCACAGGTCTCAGAAACATACACAGGCCTGTTCATCACTGACAGTTGCTGTGGGAAATATCCTGGGAAAAACTATTACAGCTCTGGCTCTGAGGCCAGTGTGAGAAAGTTCAGGCCAACTGATGTAACTGTCACCTGCCCTATCGGAGCTGTGCTGCTTAAAGGGGTAATTCACTGTTGGAGAGATGGCTTTTTTATAAAACTTAGTTATCTATGCAATAGATTTTTTTTTTTTTTTTTAAAGAGGCCATATTATGTGAAGGCCAAGTATAGTAACCCATACTCGGAATTTGTCCTCTGCATTTAACCCATCCAAGTTAGTGCACACACATTAGGAGGAGTGAGTAGTGAACACACAATCACACAGCAAACCATGGGACACGCTCATCCAGAGCAGTGGGCAGCCATTTTGCTGTGGCACCCAGGAAGCAATTAGAAGTTAGGTGCCTTACTCAAGGGCATTTACTGACAGTATATTGAGAATCAAACCCATTACCTTCGGGTTACCAGTCTGACTCTCTAACCATTAGGCCACGACTGCCCTTTTACAAAATCTTGATTTTGTTTTTGGGGTTTACTAGGATATGTTTTCATGCTTGAATGTTCAAAAAACACATTATTTTCACATACTGTACATTGCTGCAGCATCAATGCTCTAATTAGTTATTATCTCTATGAAGCCCCTCCTTCTGAAAAGCACAATGTGTTCTGATTGGTAGGCTGGACCAGTGTGTTGTGAATGGTCAGCCACTTTGAGCATGTTTCGGAAATGTCATAACCCTTACCATAACCATGAGTTTCAACACACTAATAAGTCAACTCAACAAGGCCTCGCCCTTTTTTTGCATATGCCTTAGGAAGGAATTAAGAATATTGTGTTGTATACATTGCCGGAAGAAAACTGCACCTTGTAATTCTGCAGATACAGTGAAGAAAATAAGTATTTGAACACCCTGCTATTTTTTAAGTTCTCCCTCTTAGAAATCATGGAGGGGTCTGAAATTTTCATCGTAGGTGCATGTCCACTGTGAGAGACATAATCTAAAAAAAAAAAAAACAGAAATCACAATGTATGATTTTTTAACTATTTATTTGTAAGATGCAGGTGCAAATAAGTATTTGAACACCTGAGAAAATCAATGTTAATATTTGGTACAGTAGCCTTTGTTTGCAATTACAGAGGTCAAACGTTTCCTGTAGTTTTTCACCAGGTTTGCACACACTGCAGGAGGGATTTTGGCCCACTCCTCCACACAGATCTTCTCTAGATCAGTCAAGTTTCTGGGCTGTCGCTGAGAAACACGGAGTTTGAGCTCCCTCCAAAGATTCTCTATTGGGTTTAGGTCTGGAGACTGGCTAGGCCACGCCAGAACCTTGATATGCTTCTTACAGAGCCACTCCTTGGTTATCCTGGCTGTGTGCTTCGGGTCATTGTCATGTTGGAAGACCCAGCCTCAACCCATCTTCAATGCTCTAACTGAGGGAAGGAGGTTGTTCCTCAAAATCTCGCAATACATGGCCCCGGTCATCCTCTCCTTAATACCGTGCAGTTGCCCTGTCCCATGTGCAGAAAAACACCCCCAAAGCATGATGCTACCAACCCCATGCTTCACAGTAGGGATGGTGTTCTTGGGATGGTACTCATCATTCTTCTTCCTCCAAACACGGTTAGTGGAATTATGACCAAAAAGTTCTATTTTGGTCTCATCTGACCACATGACTTCCTCCCATGACTCCTCTGGATCATCCAAATGGTCATTTGCAAACTTAAGACGGGCCTTGACATGTGCTGGTTTAAGCAGGGGAACCTTCCGTGCCATGCATGATTTCAAACCATGACGTCTTAGTGTATTACCAACAGTAACCTTGGAAACGCTGCTCCCAGCTCTTTTCAGGTCATTGACCAGCTCCTCCCGTGTAGTTCTGGGCTGATTTCTCACCTTTCTTAGGATCATTGAGACCCCACGAGGTGAGATCTTGCATGGAGCCCCAGTCCGAGGGAGATTGACAGTCATGTTTAGCTTCTTCCATTTTCTAATGATTGCTCCAACAGTGGACCTTTTTTCACCAAGCTGCTTGGCAATTTCCCCGTAGCCCTTTCCAGCCTTGTGGAGGTGTACAATTTTGTATCTAGTGTCTTTGGACAGCTCTTTGGTCTTGGCCATGTTAGTAGTTGGATTCTTACTGATTGTATGGGGTGGACAGGGGTCTTTATGCAGCTAACGACCTCAAACAGGTGCATCTAATTTAGGATAATAAATGGAGTGGAGGTGGACATTTTAAAGGCAGACTAACAGGTCTTTGAGGGTCAGAATTCTAGCTGATAGACAGGTGTTCAAATACTTATTTGCAGCTGTATCTTACAAATAAATAGTTAAAAAATCATGCATTGTGATTTCTGGATTTTTTTTTTTATAGATTATGTCTCTCACAGTGGACATGCACCTGCAATGACAATTTCAGACCCCTCCATGATTTCTAAGTGGGAGAACTTGCAAAATAGCAGGGTGTTCAAATACTTATTTTCTTCACTGTATATTTCAAGCTCAAACAGCAACATTACACACTAAGTTGAAAATGTAAAAATGTATAATAAGTCCCGTTTAAATCAGTGCTACATAACTAGAGAGAATAAGTAAGGGGTGTGGCATTCCCCTCTGCCAAAAACCTGGTTAAAGGATTAGTTCACTTAAAAAAAAAAACTTTTGCTGATAATTTACTCATCCCCATGTCATCCAAGATGTCCATGTCTTTCTTTCTTCAGTCGAAAAGAAATTAAGGTTTTTGATGAAAAGATTCCAGGATTTTTCTCCACATAATGGACATCAATGGATCCCAAACGGTTCAAGGTCCAATTGGCAGTTTCAGTGCAGCTTCAAAGGGCTTTAAACGATACCAGACGATGAATAAGGGTCTTATCTAGCCAAACCATCGGTCATTTAAAAAATAAATTAAAAAGTTTCAGTTTTATAAGCACAAATGCTCACCTTGCTCTGTTCTGTGATGCGCGTTCGTGACGTCACGTAATAACGTTGAAAAGGTCACGCTTCTGTCTTCTTTTAGCCTTTTTAATATTAAAACACCCAGGATACGCACACGAAATGGGCATTTTAAACGATAAACTGACACAAGGACATTTGAATATGTGTAAATGGTCCTCCTTCCTCACATTAGTAAACACTGACTCGGTACTTCTGCCTACGTGTGACCTTTTCAACATAATTGCATATTACGTGATGTTGTGAACGAGCATCTCAGAACAGAGCAAGGCAAGCATTTGTGCTTATAAAACTTAAACTTTTTTATTTATTTTTAAATTACTAGATAAGACCCTTATTCATCATCTGGTATCGTTTAAAGCCCTTTGAAGCTGCACTGAAACTGTCATTTGGACCTTGAACCGTTTGGGGCCCAGTGAAGTCCATTATATGGAGAAAAATCCTGGAATCTTTTCATCAAAAACCTTAATTTCTTTTCGACTGAAGAAAGAAAGACATGGACATCTTGGATGACATGGGGGTGAGTAAATTATCAGCAAATTTTTTTTAAAAAGTGAACTAATCCTTTAATACAGAAGTTTTAATATAATAAATACTGTAATATTTCTATATAGAAGCAGATAAACCCTGACGCACGTTCAGCAGCGTTTCTTTGTGCTGTGTGTGTTCAGTACCTCATCTCCACGGATCAGCTCCGCTCCGCCCCGGTCTCGTGCCTGACTGCTCTTCATGTTCAGTTCTCTTTCCACAGCTGCCAGCTCCTCACGGGCCTCCTGCAACTCCTCCACCTTGGTTTCCTTCTTATGGACTATAATAGCAGCCTAAAAAAACAAATTCATTGCATTTTACATTTATTATTTTTTTATAACTTTTTGCTGGTTTATTGTCTCCTACATGAGAATTTTTTTACATGTAAATTTCAACCTGAATATATAAAGTACTAATATTTTTGTAAAAGTTTATAATATAAATATATTCATAAAAAAGTTGCAACAAAAAAAAAAAGAGTAAGATTCTGCAATATTTCTAGGTCATTAATAAAATAAGCACATTTGCAATATTGATGCTGATAAACAAATGTAATTTGTCAAAATTACAATTTAAAAAAAATGCAAATTAGAAGAATTCTCACTAATGGCATTAGGGGACGTTCACACAGAATGTGTTTTTTGCATTCCATTGTGCTGCTTTTACATTGTTTTAATGTAAACGCACGCAAGATAGATAGATGTGTTTGACTGTTGTGCTCGCATATAATGCCGTTCTAAAAATGCGCTCAAAATGAAAAATTTCAACTTTTCAAAAAACCATGCCTTGTGTTTAATCCACTGCCATGCGTTTCATTCTATGTGAATGGCCCCATAGACCTTCAGAAACCACTGTGTGTAGGAAGATCAGTTGCGTGGGACAAATGTCAATTATACAGTCTAGTTGTCATACAAAAGTATTTGACAGACCAATCAGAATCAAGTATTCTGGAGAGCCGTGTAATAGGTTATGATAATAGACATCTGGCAATTTCATTTGAAACAAATGCACACTGTTGTATTAGCAAATCAGAGAACATCAAACATTCTTTCATGTTCAAAGACTCGCAGGACAAAGTGCACCATCTCTCCATTACGGTTATGAAGGCCAGAGCAGAGTCCTGCATGGGTCCTGTACTGTTAAGTAAACCTGCACCTGCCCCGCACCAGTAGTACTTAACTGTGCACACGACCCGTTCTCTGACAACACCACTAATTTCATTCCGTACCCGACCAGACCAGTTTGACAAAGACCACCATCTGAACCGTACCTGCATTAAATCTACTACATCAGGTAGACAAAAATGTAACACAAGCAATCAAACCAACATTAAGCATTCTGAGTTGATGCATTTAAGAAAAAAGTAAACACACAGCCCAACATGGAAATAATTAAAAGAAAAAAAAAAGATGAGAAAGTGCATCCGTCGTGTAAACAATACAAAACCAATCTGCCCATTCAGGCTATTTTGAACAAATGTGCATATTTAAAGGTGCTCTCTATAAGTATATAGCCAAATTTTTCATACTGTCAAACAATATCAGGACAATTTTAGAAAATTCACTCTGAAATTAAACGCGGTTGTCTCTCCTGAAACTCTTATGAAAGAATGAAAGATTAACCTTTTATTCAAATTGCGAATAGATTATAAACAGAATGCCAGCAAAGACACCTCCCTTAAGGACTGAACCTGTCAATCACGCTGTCCTCACCACTGCAAATCACACTGTAATTAGAAACCTTTGACGTTCTTTAGACTGCACAGGGTGAACACAAATAAGCACGGGACCGTTAGAAAGCAGCTGCCTATCAGTGGGTAACGAATTGTGTTGAAATAGTCTTGGCGATTGAACCCGCAGTCCACCCATGCCTATTGATTCCCACACCGCAAATGACCACGTAAATATTATTCCACCAGTTACATAAAATATTAGCAGTTCACCCGCATATGTGCAGGACTCTAGGCCAGAGGTCACATGGTCCCCTATACCCTGTGTTTCCATTCAGGGCACGTTGGGCTTAAAAGGCTTAAGGGGCAAACACTAAATCACATTACTCAACGCTGGCTGCATGAATAAAGATAGTCTGCAAAACAAAATAAACGTGACCCATCAGGTAAATTGTGAAGAACAACACCTGTTTAACCTTTCAAAGTCACATAGGGGAGAAAAGGGGAAAAAGAGAGATAACATCTAACCTGTTGTCTGAACAGAGAGAGTTTATCATCCATTGGGTCATTACGCATCATCTTCTTTTCGATCAGATGGTTGATCTCTGTGTTGATTTCTCTGATCTAATGAACAAAAGACTAATTTCATTACTACATACACCACCATTCAAAGGTTTGGAGTTCTTTTTTTAAAGAAAAATACTTTTATTCAACAAGGACACAATAAAATTATCAAAACTTGCAGTTAAAGACATTTACTACAAAATATTTCTATTGCAAATATCTACTTATCAAAGATGCTGAAAATATTGATAATAATATCAGTTGATAATAATAAGAAATGTTTGATTTCTGAAGGATCATGTGACATTGAAGACTGGAGTAATGATGCTGAAAATTCATATTTGCCATCACAGCAATAAATTGTATTTTTAAATATATTAAAATAGAACATGATATTAAATTGTAATTATATTTCACAATGTTACTGTTTTTACTGAACATAAGAGAGCTCTTCCAAACACATTTAACAAAATGCCTTAAAAACAACTAAACTTTGACCATAACGATACTCAACAGTACAGAGCAATGTTTGTTAAAGTTTGAACATTAAGATTAATATTCAAATCCATGCGCACAGGCTGACCTTGTCCTCCAGCTCCCTCAGCTCTGCTTGTCCCATAGCAGGCTCAGATGCCACCTTCTGTAGGTACTGCACCACCTTTCTCATGTTCTCCAACTCTCTGGGCAGCTTCTCAGACACCATGTAGGAGTTGAACTTGATGTCCTCCTCAAGTCTCTTCATGAGGCCTGTGGTTTAGGATCACATGTATGTTCTAAAGGGATCTCACTCTGTCGCAACGCTTGTCCATTGCAGTGAGAGTGTAATAAGATTCAGTGAATGTCAAAGAAACTGTTGTGGAGTTCTGAAACTTGCAATGTGTGACCACAAGAAATAGTCACAAAGTAAAAAACAAATACACTGGGAATAAACGATTGAAAAAGGGTCACAAAACTGGGTACAAATGACAAAAGGTTAAAAAAGTCAGCAAATCGCCATAATTTATACATAGTATATCCTTTATAAATAGAAAGTCAGCTTTGTTTAAAATGATCCTTTTTTAATTCATTTGTTTGTGTGTGCGCTGGGAATCAAACCCATGACCATTGCATTTTGTCAGCACTAGCTCTAACAACAAGAACACTCTTGAGTTATTCTGGGACAGGTCTCCTCAAGTATAACAACTTACTCTCTGGCTTTTCGTCTGCGGCTGCCTGCTGCAAGTCTTTGAGCTGGATATGCGATCTCTGCAGTCTCTGCTCTGCCTGGAAGAGCTACGCCAGAGACAAAACACAGCCTGTGCCATCAGAATGTCCAGTAGACAGTGATTGCTTGAAAACAGGTCATGGAGCTCCAATGTGTTTATTCAGACATAAACACACAAACTGACGTATTCGTGCAAGTATTCAGACTGTCTCTACCTGGTTTTTCTGCTCCTGTTTCTGATGAGCAAGAGACTCTTCTCTTTCTTTTTCCACTCTCAACTGTCTGGCCAGTTCCAGCATGCGCTGGTGGTTTGACACTGCTTCCACCTAGTGGAGTAGAAGAACATCACAAAAAACAGAATCGGCACTGATATTTCACATTTTCTGTGCAAATATGTGAATGAAATGGATTTAATGTGTTTTTGTATTACAGTACATTTTTTATTACATACTTTGATTACCAGCTGAAAGCAATACCAAATTAACCTAAACTATTAACCAATAATTATGCAACTTTTGTCCAAATTCTGTGGGTGCAACCTGCTAACAGGCATTATATGGGGTTTCCTGTTATGCCATCTTTTCACTATCATCTTGTCATCTCCGACAAATGAGACTGTCATGAGCTGTCAAATGTTACAATCATATGCATATGTGGAATTTTCGGATGTGTTGAAATATCAGAACTTTTTTGGCTAGACCGTATGCGACTGCCAGACCGGATGTGATGCATTCAAAATGATGAACAAAGTGAGAATTACTCATATTTTTCCTCTTATTCCTTAAATGTTATTCTTTAAACACTATTTCAGTAAAATGGCTGGTTATGAATAATTATGTTCTTATACATTTAATTTCTTGTTCTTAAATTCTATGTTCTTATAATTAAACTCTTAAATAATTATTTACATTGATTAGCCCTGAACCCTATACTTTATTTTTCTATCAGAAGCTTACATTCGCTATGCCTTTATTTTACCATGGTGAATCAGCGAAAGGCAAAGGCTGCTTCAGGACCAACTTGAAAGTTCTGTGCAACTGCCACTAGGGGACATAATGCCACAATCATACACAAATTTTGAAGGCAGCTTTAGCCTTTTAAACAGTGACATCAGCAGCTCAGTGAGCTCACTTTGATAGTTCTCTGTAAATGTATTTGCAGGTGCGATCCCATTATTTTATTTAGTTTCACATACAGATTCTATAGGATTTTAGCTCCTTACCCTCTTTCTAAGACGCTCCACCCTTTTGATAAGTTGGTCCTTCTCCTCCTCCATTGCAACAATGTCCTGCAGCGACACATTATTATTGTATAATGCAAAACACTACATGACCAGATGGGACTTTGGCAATGTAGGCTTTCTTACCCGCCGGATGTCAGCGGTGGAGAAACCCGAGCTCTTCAGCTGTTCACACTCTTTATGGATGTTCTTGAATCCCTCCACCAGCTCCTCATACTGTGAAAACAAAACAATAGACAAAATCAAAACAAAATCATGCACAAACAGAATCTATCGGAGACACACAAACAGGGTACAATCGTGGAAATAAAATGGAAGAGAATAGAATAGAATCTAAAAACAAATCTTTTTTAAGGCCAAGCCATATGTTCAGTAGGCATACCTGGTGGTAGGTCTCAGCAATGATATCATCTTGGAGAAACTCAGCAGGAACCTCTAGTTTGAAGAGGAATCTGCCCAGATACGCTCTCTTCTTCAGCTCTGGAATCCTCTGTAACAGCCAGTGCAAGATGGGGTGCACCACAGGCTTACTGCCTGCCACCAGACCCTGACGAAAACTGCTTCTGTTGAGAAATACACATTTCAAAGCTGATTGGATATTTGAAGTACTTAAATCAATTTCATCTTTCTATTTGAATAGCAGAAAACGATCTTGGTACCAACTATGGTGTTAAATATGTACCAAAATATGTTGTTGAATGCTTTGCTAACATTCCCATTAAGTTATGAAAATGTTATTTCTGAATGTTCTCAGAACTGAAGAAGACTAGTAATAATGCTGAAAATTCAGCTTTGCATCACAGAAATAAATTATGTTTAAACGTATATTAAAATAGAAAACAATTACTTTTAAATTATAATAATATTTCACAATATTACTGTTTTCTGTATTTTTGATCAAATAAATGCAACCTTGATGAGCATGAGAGACTTCTTTCAAAAAAAAATTCCAAACTTTTGATTGGTTCTGTATATACAATGTATAATACCTATATTATGAATTATCTTATAAATTTTTTACTATTTCTGTCTTACACTTCAGATATTCCTCCAGGCGGTTTGTATTTCAGCATCCCCAAAAGAGTAAACATTCTCTTGGCTGTCTGTTCGGGGATTTCCTCACGTATATCGAGTGCTTGCTGAAACAAAATATACATGGATCCAGATAAAGTGTTACAAACAGCTGATTAGTGGGAAGACATCACCCAAATAAACCTGACAGACAGGTATGTAAAGCACTCCAGTCTCTGAAATAGAAAATGTAATGTAATACATAAAGAATACTGTTATGTAAAGTTACTGCTATGTATTATATTATATTATGTTTACATATTGTGCACCAGTAATAATAAAGATAATTTTTGACTCACCTTAGGATCAATTTCCGCCAGCACATCATTTAAAGTCTGCAGTAACTGCATAGGCTCCAGAGAATCGAAAGTAATTAGATTTAAGTTTTTCTTAAAAGGCTCCCTGTTCAGTTGTTCAACGATAAATTTGAGCTGTTCACTCATCTTGAAGGGTTTGTGACTTTTAAACCCAACAACAACAACAACAAAAAAACAGACTAGCTAGCGATGCGTTGAAGAGATGACTTTTGAACTAACGTTAGCTACGCTAAGTGTCGACCGATTTTTTGCATTATAGTTCTCGGAGCGCTGTCACAGAATGTCGTTTTTTATTTGACTTTAGATACATAAAAATGATCACAAATACTTGTATGAACCGTATAGCTGCGTATACGTTACCGCTAACACCAACAAATCCTGCCTAGGAACCGTTGTCACACAGGCCTGGTTGCTAACAGGAAGTTGGTCATCTGAGGAGAATGCTTACTGTTTTAAAGTAAAAGTCCGCATAAAATACTTTTAAGGGTCTCTGCATTTTTTTTAAGTACTTGTTTTTGATAATAAAATATAAGTAAAAAATATATGTAAGGAAAAAGGGTGATATGTACTATTAATGACTGTGAATGACTGGAATTTTGGATAATTAAGTATTTTTATATTATTTTATTTAGTGTTATTTTATTTCGACGCCAAATAGTAGCAACTGGTTACTAAATTAACTTAATTTTCAAAGGCCTAACTTATAACCATGTATATGGATTGACACACTAAATATTATATGAAATATTTCCTTTAGAACCAAGGTTTTTAACTAAGGGTCCATAAAATTACTTCAAGCGGTCTGTTATTATAAATATTATTATGAATTACTATTATTATTTTAACTATTTTAATCTAGTACTGTTCTAGTACTAACACATGTAAAGTTACTGTTAAACAATCTTTTCTTGAATTTTTTTCTTGAAACTTTTTTGTCCATTTATTTGACTATTTTGCTTTATTTTACAAGAGCAAAATTTCACACTATATAGGCACTAGATAAACTAGAACTAACTAGTAAAAACGAAATAATTAAAACTATTTTTCACACCTGGAACCGGACAAAAGAAGAAAGAAATGAAAGAAACGCTATTCAAAGAAAACATTTCAAAATGTCCTTCCCCTTTCATTTTCCTTTTTATCCTTGGTCGCACGAATCCACATATTTTAGAACACACATCTTAGCAGTTTATCTGTGAGTAACTGGTGTTGTGAGGTGGATTCTGGCGCTGCTGCGTGCCGCTCTGCGCGTGGCCGTCTAGTTCTCTCTGAGGCGCGTGAATGCACGAGTACACAAGGCATTATCTTCATTTCCAGTTTCATCGGCAATTTACAGAATGCGGAGGTGAAAACGGACGGTCTCGCCGATCGAGGTACAAATCCTTGACGGTATACACTGGTATTAGACCAGTTAGTATTATTTTTAATATCTGAAAGCTGTTCCAGGGCGAAAATCACGCATGCATTCAAACAGAGGATTATCGCGGAGGAACTGCCTTGAAACCATGAGCTGCAGTTGGGGGACGGAGCTGTGGGTGAGTAACGTTACCGCCGTGAGGCATGGAGGCGAATGGATCTGCAAGATATTGAGCAATATAGCACACAAAATGTTTACGATCTCCATTAGTAACATGCATATGCCCATTAGTGATGGATTAATAGCCCACCGCACCGCCCATTTTACGGTGTTGCAGACCGCAAATTCTACAGGAATTTTTCATTTCACGAATTTAGCCCTGAATTTAATGCATGCACTTCCATATATTTGAATGCAAGCAAATCCATGCTCCCTGGAGCTCATTTAATGCAGTTATTAGTCATCAGCGTTGACTAAATACCCTAGATGGCAATAATCCTGTGCTAATGCTGTCCCTAACCACAAGTGAATGAGGCTGGAGCAGGTGCACAGGTTATTCCCAGGCATGTCTTTTCTCAGCTTTGATGTTGCAATGTGTCTGTAACAAAGTAACAGTGTTGTATTGTTGCACCACATGTTACAGCTTCTATTATGCCATTATATTGTCTTAATATTTGAACGTTTTCTAATCATTTCTGGTATAACATCATGGGACCTTTACCTAGTAACAACACCATAATGCAGGATAATATATTCAGGGTTGTAACGTTATAGCCTAGTGGTTAAAAATCAGGGTGCTAACCAAAAAGGTTCAGAATTTCAGTCCAGGACAGACTAAATCTCAAGTTGTTCTAATATGTGTAGGAGAGACCAGGGAATTTGGGTGGGTTTGTAACATCATCAGTTTAAAATAAGAAATTTAGAAATAAGAACCATTTAGAAATGGGGTGAAATCATCTTGCGTGGCCACCACCCTCCTCAGGTGACAGTAGAAGCTGTAAGTCTTATTAAAATATTACAAGGGTGATATTTTAAAAGGATTTACAGAACTAAAACCGAGCTAATGGATGTTAAATGTCAGAAGTCGTATCAACTGAATCAGCAGATTCTTGTGTAATTTAATTAAAAACTACAACAATAAATGAATGCATTCATCCAATAGTATGACAACAGTGCTCCTTGTGCTTGACAATCATTTAAGTTTAGGGATAAGTTATTGATTTCTAAAAACTGCTTTCATTTGTGTCAGACAACTATAAAAATATTGGTCACTTTAGATTAGGGTCCAATTCTCACTATTACCTACGACTTTTGCCTCAATAAACTAGTGATTACGGCTTATTAATGGTTAGTAAGGTATTTGTTAATTTTGGGTAAGGGATGTTGAATTTGCTCATGCAGAATACATGGCCAAAATCCTAAGCAAGTTCATAGTGAGAATTGGACCCTAAACTAAAGTCTTACTGAAATATTTTATCAAAGTTTAAGTCATTGTTCATAAAAACACAGTTACAGACAATAAAAGATGTTGAAAATTTGACTGTGGATAAAAATATCAGTCGGATGGCTAATAAGTAATAAACCGAGCATTATTCAAAATTGTCTATTTAAACGGACAAATGCTTTAAAGGCTATACTATGGTACTCACAGGAGATTCAGATCAATATGTTTTGTAAAAGTAACCTAATAGGTTTGAAAACAAGTTAAATGCTCTGTGATGGATGAAGTTTGTACTGTGTATATAGTGATAAGCATTACGGCTGGAGGGCTAGCACTGCTGAATAATGGATCTGACTCATTGCCAATGTCAGACAATACTGCAAACTCATGAAATTATATGGGATGACTTGATATCTCTCCTTTGGGTCCTCTTTCATAGTTATATCAAATCCATCAAAGCAAAATCTATACTTTTTTTTATCTCCTAAAGTGTTCTGTTGGCACTATACCTTCATTGCTATTTCATATTTTGTAACTAATATGAACGTGAGACACTCTAAATGTTCAGTCCTTCATATGTTAACTTTAAGTCTGTTGTCTTGCTGTCCTTTGCAGGATCAGTTTGATAATCTAGAGAAACACACTCAGTGGGGCATTGAGTTTTTGGAGCGCTACACTAAGTTTGTGAAGGAACGGTCTGAAATCGAACTGAGTTATGCCAAACAGATCAGGTAAGATTTGTAACTCATATATTTGTAGATCTTAAAATGATAGGGTCATGTTATCATCATTGAGTTGCTCAAATTGTATGTCAATACAAGTCACATTTATTTATTAAGCGCTTTATACAAAAAAAAATATTGTTTAAACAGCAACTTCACTGTAATAAACAGGAAAATAACAGTGTTTATAACATAACTTTTAGTTGTAAAGCTCAGAAGACATTATTTTTATTTGTCATAATTCAGATTCAATGTTGATTCAGTTCAGTTCAATAACACTGTTATTGTTTCTAAGTTCATTAATTATAAAATTACTTCAAAAGCAAAAGACAATAGGACAATTATCTAGCTCAATTCCAAAAATTTATATCACAGTATTGTATATATTATAATTATTATAATTCACAAAAAAGTAATATATTCAATAATCCAGTGAATTAAATACTATTTTTGATCCTCACATATTTATATATCACTGCATCATCAAAGTACTAAACTGTTAAGAATTGATTAGTTAAGTCTGAATATCCCAGCTATCTGGATAACATATGATTCACATTAAATGGCAAATGTATTATGCAAATGTTCATAAAGATGCTGTTATATGAGGACAAGGTATTATGTCAGTGAGAACAAACATTAAACAGGTCACATGTCCAATGTGAATTGCCATGGATACTGGGTTTCCACAGCTCTGACCTACATTTTTATTATCCACCACTGATACTGTAATGTTTCTTCCTGACTGCATTTTGGAAGTTTATTAAGCAGCAGTTTCCACTGGATATGTTGACCCCGAGGATACTGGATGACTTACCAGCATCATCTGCGCTCCTGCTCAAAGACATACACAGAGAAACCTCAGCGTTTGTAATAAACCCCACAGCTGGAGCTCGCCGATTTGACCAGACGCGCACCAAACAGGCCCTTTCTGTGTGCATGTTCTGATCTCATAAGAGTAAATCCTCTTTATGTGGCTGTTTGCTCAATCCGCACATTGTTGTTATTTTTAAGAAGTGTGCCAGACTGTATTTTGTTCTGAAGAAAGAGTCTTTAATTCACAACATCTCCCAGAGGCTTTTTTTTTTTTTTTTTGTTCAGATCGCAGCCATGGGTGAAAGATTTATTAAGCGCTAAGCACATGTTAGCAGATAAACTGCATCGACATGGATCTGTCTGGCAGAGGAATAATAGTCCTTTGAAAAATGCTGGGTTGGGTTATTCTAATGAGGATTTATTTATGGCTTTGTTAACCTTTTTCTTATTTGCTGTCGCATATTGACTCGTAGGGCGGCCCATTAGGCAGATCGTAGGAAAACTAGCAGACAATAAAGCAACTGCATCGGTGTGGTCTTGTCAAGAAACTGCAAGATGGTGATCTGCCTAGCAACACGTCAGACTCCTGGGAGGTACCGTTGGGTGTGTGCAGAGAGAGGGAGAGATAGAGTGAAGGAAAGCTGCAGGAAAAAGCATAGAGGGGGCGGCACCGTCAGCATGCGCTCTCACCATCATAATTGATTTTAAGCCATTTATAGGCCCTCTTGAAATTAATCACATAATATTCATGTATAAAGCAATGATTTTCTCGTTTTTACTGTGTCATTTGACGTCGTCCTGTACTCAATTTTCCACTCTGATTGACAATGGTCAGCCTCATGAATCGGACGCCTTGTTCAGTGGAATGATGCGATTATTCTGATGGTGACAATATTAGCTTTTGTTTGCGCCGCAGCTTCACGTTGCACCACAAGGACCATTAGATGCCATTTGTCATTGACATGCACAATTTCATTCATTCAAATTACCGGGATACAAAGGCACCTTTGAAACAGTAAAATGTCTTAGTTTGCCTTGCTTTCTGCAAAACCAATAGTTTTTTTTTTCAGTGGAAGAAATGTTTGCTAAATTTGCTGTTTTTTATAACTGAGAGGATGTAAATTAATCAACTAAATATTTTTAATTACATATTACATATTAATTTAGAGGTACACTAGTATCTTTTGACCCTCTAATGGTTAAAAAACAAAACTGCATGCATTTTGCAGAAGAACATTGTTTTGGTTGTGCTTTGACTCATATAATAAATATGGTTATCCTACTGCTCATAAAACATTCAATACTAGGCTTAAAAGATATGACGAGTTTAGATGGAAAGGATTTCAAGCTGACTAGACATGGTTCGTCCTTGAAAATAAATTCCATCACAGCTCTACAACAACCATAATGAAATGACCCTTCAGCCAATAGATAATGCTTTACAATGACCTCTGTTAGAGAGCTACATAAGGCAATTTATCTGTTCAATAAAATACCTCACTCACCAGTTGAGTATTAAAAACGCCATCACTTTAAAAAAAAAAATTATTCCTCAGTTCTCGTCATCTTTGAAAAGCCAAACTAATGTTGATCCTTGTTTTATTACGAGCTCTGTCGAGTTATCTTTTTGCCAGCAGATTCTCCTGTTTTCTGCGTTTTTTTTTAAACGGGTGATTCCCCAGAGGTTTGAGATTTAGCATGTACGTCATGTACGCATGTCAACCTTTTCCGCCCGTTGCGTCAACTATACATGCATCAAAGTGGCCGGTGACCAACTGTTCTCTATTTACGGATATGACGAGAAATGCACGGGCGAGTGATGTATGATATAAACACTTATTATAATAAGCTTACCATACTGAATCAGGTTAAGACCAAAAAACGTTTTGGAACAAGGATTGATGAGGTATTGACTCATATTTTTATTATTTTAAAGTACCTTTAAAATATGTAATTTATGTACCACCAGCTTCACCAAAAATGACGACTAAACACTTCCTCCATCTACCATTGGTTGGACAAACAGATCTCCACCAACTAAAACTCACACCATTGGTTGAGCCAGTATTGGGCTGATTCAAACAATTTTTAATTTACAAACTGCTTGGTTATAGTTGTTTAATAGGAGAATTTTTTTTTACATAAAATATTGACACCCTTTAAAATACTGTTTTGTATGTCTTATAGGAATCTGTCCAAGAAGTATCAGCTAAAGAAGAACTCTAAAGATGAGGAGGAATACAAGTGAGTGAGAACCGTTTGGCACACATAAATCATACACATGCATTGATATCTTAAACATTAGCCATTTACTAATGATGTATCAGCTGTACTTACACAAAACAGTTAATTTCCTATATACTAGGGTTCAAAAGTTTGGAATGAAAGATTTTATTAATATTTATTATAGAAGTCTCTCATTTTTTAAAATCAAAAAGATTTAAGAATACAGAAAAAAAGCAATAGTGTGAAATATTAATATAATAGTTTTTTATTTGAATATATTTTAAAATGTAAATTTTATTCCTGTGATCAAGGATGAATTTTCAGCATCATTACTCCAGTATTCAGTGTCACATGAACCTTCAGAAATCAGTCTAATAAGATGATTTGCTGCTCAAGAAACATTTCTTATTATTATCAAGGTTGAAAATAATTGAATGCATCCTTCCTGAAGAAAATAATTTCTAACCCAAACTTCTTTGACTGGTAGTGTACACATAAATGAGTGTTAATTTAATTTGAGCAATTTTGCATAGGTCTCATTTTCTGTAATTACATTGCATTATTTGGTTGATCCAAAATTATTTGTACACTTCAGCCAGACTTGCTTGAATGCTTTTGCATTGTAGAACAATAACAATAACATGCTTTTCAATTCAAATCTTTAACAAAAAAAGAAGTTTTTTAGGTTATAAGTTGACACCAATTAGTTTAAAGGGCTCATAAAACTGACATGCAGACATTTTTAATGTGACTTTAGGGTCCATACATTTTTGGGGCCACTGTGTATTTTGGCATTACATAGGCCAGCATTGATATCAGCCATTGAAAACGAATTAAGTTGACCACTATTGTAGTCTTAATCATGAGTGGGCCATTTTTAATTAAGGAGGAGAAACTAATTATTGTCACATCTATAATGTCTCATCTTGCTTTTTGTTGATGTATTATAACGTTTTCGCATTTGCTGTTAGGTACACGTCATGTAGAGCATTTCTGATTACCTTAAATGAGCTGAACGACTACGCGGGTCAACACGAGGTCATCGCCGAAAACCTGTCCTCTCAGATCACCGCCGAATTGACCCGCTACACTCAAGAACTGAAGGCTGAACGGAAATCGGTACGAACATGTCTTTTCCGTGCTTTTGTCAGGACGATGCCAAAAAATCCTGCTTTCTAGAGATCATTTAAAGAGATCATCTTCCAAAAAAGAATCAAATCCCTCAATAACATGAATCACCCGTCCAATACTTGGATGAATCTACAGTAATTCTTTCTCTGCGCTCCAGCACAGGCTCACCTCTTACAAATCCAGGGTTAATCGCGTAGGAATATGGTATTATTTTGTTTATGATTTCTCCCAGCTTTGTGGAATGAAGCCAGACCCAATGTGGGTCATGTATTCAGGTCAATGGAGTTTGAGAAGGTCGCCCTCCCCCCGCTCTTGGCCTCTCTTGTCTAAAGGTTCTCGCACGGGTTCAGGAGGCTTCTGTCTGAGGCTGGTGGCTGGAAGTAATACGACAGCAGAGTAAAACACCACCGCGCACGAGCTGAGGGAAGCTTCATTCCCTCTGTTGATGCATTTTGTCTGCCTTTTGTGTTCAAATGTCACGCCGAGAGAAAGTGGTCTTTATGTATTTTTCATAAAGAAGAGTAGTGGAATGCCATGAGTGGGAAGACACAAGTGATCGCCTGTGCCGGTTTGTCAGTGAAGTTTTCGCTAATGAGAACCCCTAAATAAATGATTTGTGTTCCAGGGAGGAATTCTACAGTTAATTAACATTTATTGTACGAGAGTATGTCTTTGCGGCCGTAATTGAATTCTTTATGGAGTGACGAGGGGTTTGGATTCAGCGATATAATCTTTCTAACAGCTGCTGTCTGGCTTGATTGTCTCATATTTCATTTAATCAGCTTAATTTCCAATTAAATGTATTTTCAGCATAATATTTTAAAAGGATGTGTTGGACTGTGATAGTTGTCATCAGTGTGCAAGAGCTGAAATAGAATTTCTTGATCCTCAAACCCCCTTAAATTATGGTAAAAAGTTACGGGACAATACAGTTTTTCATGGATTGTTTCTGGTATGAACAGCCAAATGTTCAATGAAAATGTCCAAAAAATATTTTCAAATATTAATAATCAGAATAAATGTCTTTACCACCAAGTAATAAAGTTCATTAATTTACTTATATTGTTTTAAAGGAATAAAAAAGTAGGAATAAAAATGGAACATTTTGGAAGTGGTACTGGCCAATTTGTATGGAAAATAACTGCTCTGCCTTACATCTTTTGAATTTCATTAAAAAAAAAAAAAAAAACAATAGGGTGAATTATGATAAACTGAGCTATTAATGTAATTAATGCGTACAGATTTTATTCCTTTTCTATAAAAAATGTATATCCTAATGTTCTGTAACCTTTTTTTATTAACCTCCAACTGTACAGACGCCATTTCAACTTGTCTATTTTTAGTTGGTTTGTTTTTAGTTTTGCACATTTTCTTTGCATTTTCTTCAGAGAATGTAGAAAATCTAGTTTTTACTATTTGGAACTACCGTTCAAAAGTTTGGGGTCAGTACGATTTTTTTAAAAGAAATTGTAATAGTTTTATTCATCAAGAATGCATTAAATTGATCAAAAGTGGCAGTAAAGATGTTTGTAATGTTACAAAAGATTTCTATACTTTTTATTCATCAAAGAAAGAAAAAATGTGGATCATGTGATACTGAAGAGTGGAGGAATGGCTGCTGAAAATTCAGTGTTGCCATCACAGGAATACATTACATTGTAAGATATATTACAATAAAAACAGTTATTTTAAATAGTAATTAATTGTATATTAAAGTTTTTACTGCATTTTTGATGGAATGAATGCAGCCTTGGTGAGCATAAGAGGGGAAAAAATCTTAACAACCCTAAACTTTTGTATTAAATACTTTTTTGTATTAAATTGTAATTATATTTCTTGTCTTTTCTTTCCGATAGCATTTCCATGATGGCCGCAGAGCGCAACAGCACATTGAGAATTCTTGGAAGCAGCTGGAATCGGTGAGTCAGTTCAACTGAACAGAACATAGTGTGACTATTCAAATTTTTCCTGATACTGCCTTCTCTTTCATCACCTGTCTGAGATATGAGCTAGAACTGGGACACTTTGTACAGTAAAGGCTTGTGTGAAATGAGCCACAGGTGTCTGTAAAAGGTGTCTGTTTTAAAATAAGCAACAACTTACTGCTACAGGTTTTAATACAAAAAGAAAGCAACTATTCTGGTTTCACAGACAGGGTTTAGATTAAGCCAGGATTAGGCCTTAGTTCAATTAGGAAATTTAAGTAGCTTTAATAAACATACCATAGAAAAAACATTACTGATGTGCATCTTGAGACAAAACAATGGCATGTGCATATTTTAAGATGTGTCAGTGCAAGTTGCTTTCAATTAAAACAACTCAAGCATGCCTTTTAGCCTGGGACTAGGCTTAAACCTTGTCTGTGAAACTGGGGGATAGAGTAACTAACTAAAAGTAATGCCACTACAAGCTGATCTACATTTTTTTAGTCACTTGACCGTTGCATACTTATTTTCAGCAATAAAAAAAAAAAAATGTAAACTCATTTTAATGCAAGTTTCTTTTCTCTTTTCAGAGTAAGAGAAGATTTGAAAGAGACTGTAAGGAAGCAGATCGCGCCCAGCATTACTTCGACAAGGTGGATGCCGACATTAACGTGACTAAAGCAGACGTGGAAAAGGTACGGATCACGTGTGTGTGTGTGTGTGTGTGCGATGGAGAAGAGACCGATCCTATCATAAACCCCTCATTCTCCATGACTGCTTTCATCCTTTTCTGTGAGTCTGTGTGGATGATCCCTCTTTGGAACGAGGCGGTGGTGACGGACGCTGATATAACCGATGTCAAGTTCCCACCTTACACCTTTTACTGTACCTCACCTGCTCCTACCTTCTCTGTACTGCAGAAAATAGCCATTTTGTTCAAAGAGAAGTTGGATAGTATGCACGATAAATCTGTGATCAGATTGGTACCTACTAAATTTTCGTTGTTTTTTTTATTTGGCATTGGGCAGATATTTTAAACAGATAATATTATATATTATTTTACATAGGTTTCAAAACCGTAAACAGTTTGCTTTTCTACTGTACACAGAAATATGTAGGCAAAATAATAAACTGGAGCTTTAGTATGAACACTAGGGCTGGACATTGTATATTCTAAATATAGTATATATATATATATATATATATATATATATTCACCATGATTATAATTGCGAATTTAATTAATAAAATTAAGCAGCATTGTGAATACTGAGGTGATATGTCTGAGGATATGTACTTTTTTAAGATCATTGATTTAGTTTCGCAATCTCTCGCTATTATGAGAGTGTTAACACAGAGATGTTTAATAGTGTTTCAAATTTAAATGAGTAAGTTTGATTCATTTTTGTGAATATTTAAAAAACTGTCTGTTTCAATCATTTCCAAACCCAATTAAGTGACTTTTGTGTAAACAAATAATGTGAAAAATAATTAAATAATTGTATGTTGCGCAGGTCTAAAATTCACTGTTGCAAATAAATAATTTAAATGACAAAATATAAAGTGCATATTTCTGAATCACAAGCTTAATCAACATTTACTAATACATTATTAAAATTAAAAGTTGCATCTGTTATTTTTTAATGGACCTCAGATAGCATGAACTAACACTTTTCAATGAATATTTTTTATTAATTGACTCAACAAAGATTTATACATACTGTAACAAATGTATTGCTCATTGTTAATTAATGTTAGATAATGCATTAACTAAGGTTTACTAATGGGACCTTATTGTAAAGTGTTACCGGAATTTTTTTATTATTTAAATATTCAATAATAAGCTCAAAGACCACAAAAAAAAGAAGGTAGTTTCAATAAGAAAGAATAAAACTAAGATGGCAGCGGCCTGTTTGTTATTATTATAAGGCTAAATGAACAGATTTGGATTTTGTTTAGCCCATGTATAGATGTCTTCTTAAGTAACTTCTGTTATTAGTGTGTCTGTGACACTAATCGACTCTGTCTTTGTTTTTTAACATGTCTTAAAGCGGTGTTCTCTCAAGGTAGGTTTGAACCAAGAGTCGTCTTTGTCGGTGAGGAGTTTGTCAACTTGTTCGGTGTATTACTCATATCAGCAAAGAGTGTTTGTTTTTTCGTTTTTAGCTTTTGTTACGTTCACGTCTATGCTTGCAGCGAATCTTTCCTGTATTCACCTTCTACAAATGTACAGAATAAGACTTGTCATGGAAGACTGATGTTAAAATGCATTTCGATTGCGAAAATGGGCTACGTTTACGTTTAGGGTTACACAAAATCAATAGCTATTACTGTCACCCACAAAAAGTCCTGAGTTTGAGAGTCTGTGCACACTGTCTGGTTCATGTACATGATGTTGTATACAGTATGTACAGTGGCCACTAAAAGCATTTAGACTCTTTAAAATGAATGAATTTCATTGCATTATGTGTAAATCAAGTGGCACAAACACACTTTTCAAGCAAAACATTTCAGTTTGTTGTTTTTAGATAGATATGTTGTTCAAAATTAATTAAAAAAATATTTTGATACTTTAGGATTGCAAAATTTGAGTGGAACATAGTTAACGTGATGAACTTTACCTGTTAGGATACCTGTAAGAATCCACGAAAATGTTTGTAAAAGTCATTGAGCAAAATCTCATGTTTAGTGAAGTTATTTCTGAGAAAAGCTTTACCTTTTTTGCATATGCAACTTATGCAAGTTATATTTTGTTTAATGCAATTAACATTCACAAATGTGTGTGTGACTTAAGTATCCAAATGCTTTTTTTGGTCTGCTGTATGTGTTTAGTTAGTATGCATGATGAATGGATGTCTGGTGCGAATAATTTGGACCACTTTCACATTTTGTTTTTGGAACAATCATTGTCATTTTAGTGTGTGTGTGTGTATGTGTATGTGTTTGTGTATTTATTTTCTCATACACTGTCGATACTCCATCATGTTATTCTTGTCAGAGTCTCCTTCATTGTTGTAATATACTATCTCTGGAGTGTGCAGTATACAACCAGAGCACACTGAGTAAAATATCCCACAATGCAATACAGTCAAATTGACCTTCCATTTCCTGGTTCAAATGATCCTGAAGGAATATCAACTGCATCTTTTTTGACTCATTATTTAATCAAGACTGCCATGAGTTAAAGACATATATACACAAAATTAGTATGGAGAACCTAAAGGGACATGGTGGTGGGAGAATGCAAAACATTTGCGAGAGAATGCAAAAGCATTGACTTATTTTTTTCCCCCCCATCTCATCTTTTTTTCACAATGTCCCTTTAGGGGCTCCATAAAATGAGATTAAAATTCTGAGTAACTGTTTAATTTCAAATGATACTGTAACTATTTCAACACCACTAGATGAAACATGCAAATTGATTAGGTCATGTAGATTAGTCAGAGACAGTATATCACCATTTTGAGATTAACGGAGTAGTTTCACTTTAAAATGAAAATCAACCCATGATTTACTCACCCTCAAGTCATCTTAGGTGTATATGACTTTCTAAATGAACTCCACACGGCTCCGGGCAGTTAATTATTAATTAATTAATAACCCCCCCGGAGGCCTGTGGAGTTCGTTTATGATGGATGGATGGATGGATGCACTTTTTTGAGCTTCATACTGATGGTTGCAATCCACTGCAATTATAAAGCTTGGAAGGAGCCAGGACATTTATTAATATTACTCTGATTGTAGTTGTCTGAAATAAGAAAGTCATATACACCTAGAATGGCTTGAGGGTGAGTAAATCATGGGGTAATATTAATTTTAACGTGAGCTAGTCCTTTAAAGCATCATTTGACAACTTAATCTGGTTAAAGTTAGCCTGGCTAACGTCAGACCTCATCTCATTGAGACGTGGTTTGGGAACCACATGTTCATTTTCTCGTATTTGAGGCGTGGTTTACGAATGCCCAGAGCCATTTATTGTGTGCTACGAATGTCTATCAAATGTGCAAGGCAGCATTGGGAATCCCAGGCTAGCTTAAAGTCACAATGAAATCTCAATTTACACTTCTTTTATTGTGTGTATGTGGAATATTGCAGTATTATTATAAATTATTTACCTGTGCACATCACTTTTTTTTAGAAAATTCATAGAATTAAAATAAGTTCCCCTTCCTTTTTCAGGGAGTTCTCTTATGGCGTGAGGGTGGGACAACCTGTCACTCACATGAGATCGACCAATAGCAAAGCACAGCAATCAAATCAATTCCCCATGGACAAAATCAAGTCCTGCCCTAAATTTTTTCTTGTTTCTGAAGCCATTTCAATCGGATTATAGGTCACAATAGGGATCACAACTTCTGTTTCATGCTGAATGTAACTATGTAAATGTACTAATGCAGCGGTAAATCAGCCGACGGCCTAGTTAACGGATAATGCACATTTTCGGTTTTCGTTTATTTTTGAGTGGACGCTCAGTGAATGTGTAAAGTAAATCATTCCATTCCAGTAGTCTACTGAAAACGTACCTCCGTTAAATTCCACATAAAAAAACGATGAAAACGAAAAAAACTTGCAAACGAATGAATTACTGATAAACATAGCTAGCTTTTGCGTTATTTTTCCAGAGTACATAATTTGATTATATTTCTGTGTTTGATCTGTGCTGTTTGCGTTGTCTGTTCCCTCTCTCGCACAGAGCTCTTGGTTAAGTGTGTAGATCACTGACTCTATTGATCTAAAGTTGACATCAGACTACATGTTTATATTATATTCTGCAATCTGCTAATAGACTCTCACTGTTTGTTTACTTGTCATGTCAAAAGCTGATTGTTTTATTTGTCAGTCCTTGGCCTTTACGTTCTGATGTCATTCTTTGTAGAAAGGATCTTAATTAATTTTTTTCTCTCTGTCTTTTGTGCTATCTGTCTTTCTAGGCGAAACAGCAAGCTCAGTTGAGGCATCAGGTAGCTGAAGACAGTAAAAACGAGTACCTGACGTACCTGCAGAAGTTCAACAAGGACCAACACGAGCACTACTACACCCTCATACCACATATCTTTCAAGTAATTGTCTCTCTTGATCATAAATGAAACATTATATTAAAAAATTCAGTCACACTTTAGATTAGGGTCCAATTCTCACTATTAACTAACTATTAACTATGACTTTTGCCTCAGTAAACTCCTAATTACGGCTTATTAATACCGTAAAACTTCAAATAATAGCCGAGTCTCTCGGCCTGACGCCTGTAACGCCTGTCTCTTTTACACACCTGGTGTGGCGACAGGTTTGGGTAAATAAAGGCCGGTCTCAAATAGAGTCCGGGTCTGTTTTTTATTTTCGGGTTGTATTTAATCCTCTAAAACCCGTCGCATCGTCCGCTTTTTGGCGGCCGCCAAAGCCTTTTTTGATCGGTGAATGATGTAGAATAGAATAACTGCTGCTCTTGACAGGGCGCAAACGAGCAGAGAGAGCGCGCCCCGGCCGATATGGCGCGCGCCCTCTCACGTCTTCAAACAACACGAGCGCTGTCTTGATCTCTCTCCCTCGCGCATATTAATCAAAATCTATTGACACGATAGTTAAAGGTCGGAAGACCGCAGTTTCACGTGGAGCATTTGGAGATTTTTAGAGATTAGAGACTCTAGGAACAACATCTCAATGAACAACATCTTAACACTAAATTATAAAGGCCTGTCTCATATAGACGCCTGTCTCAAATACAAGCCGGTGCAGTTCGGCGATTTGGGAAAATAAAAGCCCGGGCTATTATTTGAAGTTTTACGGTAGTTAGTAAGGTAGTTGTTAAGTTTAGGTATTGGGTAGGATTAAGGGATGTAGAATAAGGTCATGCAGAATAAGGCATTAATGTGAGAATTGGACCCTAAAGTAAAGTGCTACCAAATATTTGAAAGTTGATAAAAGAAAAATATGCTATTAAGCTTAACTTTTATGTCTAATATGCATTGGTTGGACCATGAACTTCACAATGAAGTATTGCATGGATTAATGGTGTTTTCTCTTTTGCAGAGGATACAGGAGATGGAGGAGAGGCGAGTGGGCAGAGTGAGGGAGAGCATGCGTGTGTACACTGAGGTCGAGCGCAAAGTGTTACCCATCGTCAGCAAGTGTCTGGACGGCATGACCAAGGCAGCTGAATCCATCGAGCCTAAAATGGTTCGTTAAGTTCTATGGCTCGTTTATGCTGAAAATGCACTGGTAGGATTATGATTTGTAGAAGCAGCACATAGGAGTTTTCCTGGCTGCGAGGTGATTCAACTTTTCCAAATGAAGCCAGCAGATGAATAATATAGCAGTTCAAAATGCTGACTAGATTTCTGTGATTATCGCTGGCCCACTTACAAGCTAACGAGTGGTGATCGTAATAGTGTTGTCGCCCAGGTTACCATCAATAATTTACAGCTGTGGGGGAATCGCTGGCAGCTAACGGCTGATGTGCCTGTTGTCTGTCTCATCCGCTAAATCCCGTCCCAGTGCTCATGTGGCCATTGCCGTCCTGTCCAAATATGGCAGATGGGAAGTCTAATTTCCAGCGCAGCTCTAATTGACTCATACGAGCTGGGTTTTGCAGCAGATTTGAAGTGGCTTAGCAACAAAGACTTAAGCCTCTCTGTGGCTTTTGGGTTGTGTGTGTGCATGTACATACTGTTGTAAAAAACAACAGTTTTTACATGCAAAAAACCTGCATGTACTCAGGTGTGTGTCTTTTCAGAGATAGTGTGCTGGCCATATGAAGCAGCCCTCCATAAAATCAACCTCCTATAGAAGTCATTGGTTCATTTGGTAGGGTTATGGATGCCATGTATATGCTAAAAATAGTCTTTTAGTCTGACCTGAACTGCAGTAGAGGGATTAGATCGAGGGGATTTACAGCAGTCTTATTTCTATGGTGGATGTGCATTTCATTGTCTGTAGTACATAATTGTACTGTGATTATGATGTGAGTTGGAAGGTTATCTTTGGTTAACCTGTGGCTTACAGTGAAGTCTGTATTGCCATAGCAAATCATTCATGACAGTGTTTCCTACAGGATTTAGCTTCTTTAGCAAGTTTAATAACTTGATAGACAATGATACTTTTTGTATTTATACAGTATACAGTGAAGAAAATAAGTATTTGAACACCCTGCTATTTTGCCAGTTCTCCCACTTAGAAATCATGGAGGGGTCTGAAATTGTCATCGTAGGTGCATGTCCACTGTGAGAGACATAATCTAAAAAAAAAAATCCAGAAATCACAATGTATGATTTTTTAACTATTTATTTGTAAGATACAGCGGCAAATAAGTATTTGAACACTTGAGAAAATCAATGTTAATATTTGATACAGTAGCCTTTGTTTGCAATTACAGAGGTCAAACGTTTCCTGTAGTTTTTCATCAGGTTTGCACACACTGCAGGAGGGATTTTGACCCACTCCTCCACACAGATCTTCTCTAGATCAGTCAGGTTTCTGGGCTGTCGCTGAGAAACACGGAGTTTGAGCTCCCTCCAAAGATTCTCTATTGGGTTTAGGTCTGGACACTGGCTAGGCCATGCCAGAACCTTGATATGCTTCTTACAGAGCCACTCCTTGGTTATCCTGGCTGTGTGCTTCGGGTCATTGTCATGTTGGAAGACCCAGCCTCGACCCATCTTCAATGCTCTAACTGAGGGAAGGAGGTTGTTCTCGCAAAATCTCGCAATACATGGCCCCGGTCATCCTCTCCTTAATACAGTGCAGTCGCCCTGTCCCATGTGCAGAAAAACACCCCCAAAGCATGATGCTACCACCCCCATGCTTCACAGTAGGGATGGTGTTCTTGGGATGGTACTCATCATTCTTCTTCCTCCAAACACGGTTAGTGGAATTATGACCAAAAAGTTATATTTTGGTCTCATCTGACCACATGACTTTCTCCCATGACTCCTCTGGATCATCCAAATGGTCACTGGCAAACTTAAGACGGGCCTTGACATGTGCTGGTTTAAGCAGGGGAACCTTCCGTGCCATGCATGATTTCAAACCATGACGTCTTAGTGTATTTCCAACAGTAACCTTGGAAACGGTGGTCCCAGCTCTTTTCAGGTCATTGACCAGCTCCTCCCGTGTAGTTCTAGGCTGATTTCTCACCTTTCTTAGGATCATTGAGACCCCACGAGGTGAGATCTTGCATGGAGCCCCAGTCCGAGGGAGATTGACAGTCATGTTTAGCTTCTTCCATTTTCTAATGATTGCTCCAACAGTGGACCTTTTTTCACCAAGCTGCTTGGCAATTTCCCCGTAGCCCTTTCCAGCCTTGTGGAGGTGTACAATTTTGTATCTAGTGTCTTTGGACAGCTCTTTGGTCTTGGCCATGTTAGTAGTTGGATTCTTAGGCCATGTTTACACGGAAACGATCTGAAGAGAAAACGCAAAAGTGGCGTTGCGTTTTCACTTTTTATTCTGCGTTTAGACGAGCGTTATGAAGGGGAAATCTGCGTGCATATGGTGACGCAAAAGTGTGTGAAATTCGATGTAGTGTGCACTCCAGGCGGCTAGGTGGCAACGAAGCACTGCCACACAACAACACCAATATCTGAGAATATTTTGGACAACTGCTGAAAAGACTCTTGTATGTTTATCAGAGCTGCTGTGGCAACTTGAAGGTCCGACGTATAGAAATAATCCGACATGTTAGTTATTATTTTCCTGTACTGGCGAATGCCTGTGACGTAAATGCGCACGTGATCGAGGGCAGTTTTGCGTTTTTACCGGTTTTTACCCTTTACACGGGAACGCGACGGTGGAGCGTTTTTAAGTTTTCCACTCTGGAGGGTGGTTTCACTTTTTTGCGTTTTTAAGCCATAAAAACGGCGGCACCGTGTAAACGAAAGGCACATCCGATAAAATATTTTTGCGTTTTTACTCGGAATCGTTCTCGTGTAAACAGGGCCTTACTGATTGTATGGGGTGGACAGGGGTCTTTATGCAGCTAACGACCTCAAACAGGTGCATCTAATTTAGGATAATAAATGGAGTGGAGGTGGACATTTTAAAGGCAGACTAACAGGTCTTTGAGGGTCAGAATTATAGCTGATAGACAGGTGTTCAAATACTTATTTGCAGCTGTATCTTACAAATAAATAGTTAAAAAATCATACGTAGTGATTTCTGGATTTTTTTTTTTTTGATTATGTCTCTCACAGTGGACATGCTCCTACGATGACAATTTCAGACCCCTCCATGATTTCCAAGTGGGAGAACTTGCAAAATAGCAGGGTGTTCAAATACTTATTTTCTTCACTGTATATATATATATTTTTAAATAATTAAAATATAATTATTGAATTATTTATAGTTATTTATATTTTATTTATCTATTTACAACAACACTGTTTGTGTGTGTGTGTGTGTTTTTAAAAATGTAAATAACCTCTTTTATATATTTTATATAACTAAATTTGTAACTGTGCAAAATTATATGTAAAGTATAAGAAAATCCACTGTTTAAAATTCATTCAATTTGTGATGTTTACAAATTCAATGATTATTAGTGTTAAATAATCGTGATCAAAATAGTGACCAAAATAATCTTTATCATTTTTTATAATCAAGCAGCCCTATAACAAAGTAACAGTTCTGGGCTCATTTTGATTCAGACGTAATTACAGTACTTGCGGTTACGAAAATTAATTAGTAAATAATTAAGTTTGATTCGTCAGTTAGTTTAAACTAATTTATTCAAAAGAACCCCACCAGTTGAACTCATTGGGTGTATATAAAGTTATTGAGAAAAATGCAATAGAAAGTTATGTTGCTGTTTCCAAGCATATGCTATATTTTATAGCATATTTAATTGTTTTTAATCTTGTGAATGATATACATTACAGTGAACAGACTGTGCTAAATGAAATATCTATGGATTATGTTAGTAAATGTTGTGATTTTAAACCCACTTAAAGAGTCATGCTAATCTCTCTTTTTGTTATACCACAAAGCTTTACTGACATTTTTATCCCTTTTTTAATCTCAGGACAGTAAGCAAGTTGTAGAATCATACAAGTCGGGCTTTGAGCCGCCGGGTGACGTGGAGTTTGAGGACTACAGTGTGTCAATGAAGAGGGCCGTGTCAGAATCAAGCTTCCTCAATGCTCGCGGAGAGAGCAGACGCCGGAGCAGGAGCAAACTGTGGCCTTTACTCAAGAGAAATAAGGTACGGCATCAGACGGATCTGTGGATCATAAACACCTGCTAAAATCACAGATAAGCAAATAAAAGAACTGGAAACTACGATCTCATTTGAGTGACAGGTTTTCCTGGCCTCACTCCAAAAAACACTTAATCAGAGAAGAAATGTCACTGCAAGTTAATTTGATTAAAGATTACGAGGGCATATCAAAATAATGATGTGCAGAGATAAATTATTTATAATAAATACTGCAATAGTCCATACAATTTTTATGGTCATCTGATACAAATTTTGAGAATTCTAAAAGATTCCTCTGATCCTGGGCCAAAATCTGAAGTCTTTCATCGCTAGTTTGACATGTTTGCCGATTAATGACCAATTGCAATAAAAATGTACCTCTAAAAACTGAATTCTGGCAGTGTCAGAAGTTTTGAAGCACAGTCCTGTAGTGCGACTTCTACGACAACCGTCAAATCTAAAACCAATAGGAGCGCAGAACCAGAACCACTTGCTCCACACACGTCTTGTTTTGATAGCGCCACAGTTTGTAAACTTGAAAATATATTGGATTACATGCAACACCTTGCAATGAGTTTTTTGTCAGTGCATGAGAAGCACTGAACATTGGCTTTGGCCTTGAATATTTCTCTCTCTTCATCTTGTCTCTTCCTGTCTTTCTCCATTCCATTTCTCAATGTGCTCCATCACACCCTCATCTGTAGCTTATGTCTTTGTTAGCGTCGCCCCGCCAGCCCCCTCCCCCTCCCCCCACCTCCCCGTCTCCGGACGGCCTCCTCAACGGCCCCCAGTCCCCGCAGCAGCCCAAGGAGCCCCTGAGCCAGCGCCTCAACGACTTCATGAGCACCAAACACAAAATGCACTGCCTGCGGAGCCTGAAACGTGGGGTAAGTTCACGAGTCGCGTGTGTGTTTCCCGTGGATCTGATAGGACGACTCCAGACACTAAAGCACCATCAGCTCAGTTTGGTTCTAAAGTAATGTGTGGATGTGTAATCGGTGTCTCGTTCTCATGCTTTTTATCAACGCCATCCTTAACATATCTGTCTTAACATTAAACTCCATGTTTTCTCTGTGTGTGTGTAATAACAGTTTCCCCTAACACGTTTTTTCTTGTCTTAACATTCACAGCTTTCTCTAAAGCTGGTAAGTCTGACTTAATATTAAAATGTGCTAAAAAATTCTCAAGACTTTTCATATTAAATATTTATTTTATATAGTATGTATTTACATTTTGACTACACACTGATTTTTTTAAATGCTTGAAGTAATTAAGTAAGTTATAAAAATGAAGGTTTGACAGTCAAACTTTTGGCATGAAGGCTGATCCACATTATAGCTTATTCTGTCCAAGATCTGCCCACTTAACTGGCAAGCTGTTTGTGTTTGGTTTGTCATTTTTCAACTCATAACTTTCTGCATCTTTTCACAGGGAACAGGCCAGGAGGACTACAGTCATCTGCCTCCCGAGCAGAGGAGGAAGAAACTACAGGCCAAGCTCAATGACATCAACAAGGACATCCAGAAAGAGATGGATCAGAGGTAAATCATCCTGTAGCTGCCATGCTGGGAATAGTACCAGCCTTTCTGCAAAATACCTCATTGTTTAAAACATACACTACCGTTCAAAAGTACGTTTTTTAAAGTAAGGGAAAAGACACTTGTTCAGCAAAGCTGCATTTAATTGATGCATCATCAATTTCAATTCAATGCATCATGCATGATGCAATGCAAGCAATATTAATTTAATTGATGTTAAATTGATCAAAAGTGACAGGAAAGACGTTTATAATGTTACAAAATATTTCTATTTCAAATAAATGCTGTTCTTTTGACCTGTTTATCGATGAATCCTGGAAAAAAAGTATTGTTTTAATGTTTCTTATTATCAACATTGATAATAAGAAATGTTTCTTAAGCATCAAATCAGCAAATTAGAAGGATCGTGTGACACTGAAGACTGGAGTAATGATGCTTGTAAAATTCAGCTTTGCTTCACAGGAATAAACCACCGACCCCAAACTTCAAATCTGCTCTATTCTTTATGGCTTTTTAATACTCATTGAACAGTTTCGATTATTGTTTTACTATTGTTGTTTGTTCCTTAATTTTTTGTAGTTTTATTTATTTTATTTTATTTTGTGTACAGCACTTTGGTCAGCCTTGGGTTTTTTTTAAATGTGCTTTATAAATAAATATTGTATTGTATTGTATTGTATTGCATGATGTAACAAAATGTCAAGTGAGTTTACATGCTTATTGTTTCTACTAACTCTTCTTCTTCTTCTTTCAGGGACGCCCTGACTAAAATGAAAGATGTCTACATTAAAAATCCTCACTTGGGGGATCCAGACAGTATAGATCCACGGTTAGAAGAAATCACACAAAGCTTGGAAAAATTGCAGCTTGAGGCACATAAATTTGAGGTGAGTCCGTTATGAATTTGGTCAGGTACCTTCAAATGTCAATCGTGAATATGTATACTGTGATTTATGTGTGTTTTTGTCTCATACTCAGTGTATAGTATAATATTGTATTTTATGTTTACGACCTGTATTTGAGCCTCTAATGTATTCTGTATATATTGTAAATATTTTTAATACTGTACATGTTTGTGTATATATTTTACACTCCATACTGTCAAGCTGCAGAGATTGCATCAAAGAATTTCACCACCTGTACACTTGTGTTGTGACAAAGTGATTTGATTTGATTCGAATGATTAACTATTACAAATAAATAGAAAGATCTGTTGGTTGTGTGTTCTCAGGGCTGGCTGACGGAGGTGGAGAGGAAGTTACTTGAAAAGGGATCTGAGTCTCAGAGAAGACAGAGCAATCATTTTGACTCGCAGGGCAACACGCCTCTTACAAACAACTACGGTCAAAACCGAGAGAGGTACTTCAGTCCCTAGACAGCAGGGCTGCCAAACACGATCCACAGAATGAGATGTCACATTTATTTAAAGGGCGCATGTAATGAGAGTTCGTTTTACTATGAAAATATACTCTTAAGAGGGATAGTTCACCCAAAATGAAAATTCTTTCAACATTTACTCACCCTCAATGTTGTTTCAAACACAAAAGATGATATTTTGAAGAATGCTGGTGACCATTTTTTCCCCCATAGTATAGAAGTCAATGGGGCCCATCAACTGTTTGGTTACCCATATTCTTCAAAATATCTTCTTTTGTGTTCAGCAGAAGAAATAAATTCATAAAGGTGAATAAATGATGACAGAATAAAAAAAATGTGGGTCAAATATCCATTTAACTTTCATAACTCAAAACTTCCTTAAAAAGACTGTGGATACATCTCTGAACTCTTTGACGTTATAGAAAAAAACATTACAATTGAACTTTATATAAAAAAAATGATATAATGTGGTTTAATGCTATTAAAACTTAATTTTATTTTGACATTTTATTTGGCACACTGTGAATTCAGTACAGCCTCACGCGAGGCATGCGACGGTGTAACATTAACTGTATAATCTGACTATAACGTCAAAGTTAATTTGGTCTGTTTTACGCATTGCATGTCTTCTGCACATAGTCCGGATGGCAGCTACACGGAAGACCCCAGCACAGAGACGACAATGCAGTTCAAATCGCGCAGTACTGAGTTCGATGACGAATTTGATGACGAGGAACCTTTACCCACTATTGGAACATGCAAAGCACTTTATCCATTTGAAGGTAACGGAAAAGAAAAATGTGTTAAAAGTTCAAATGTGCCAGGAATTCACGTCTGCTCAGTGGCTACGAAGCCCTGTTTCTGGGATAATAAGTTTAAAGTAGTTTCAGCCAAAATGGGTTTTTCATTTATACAGTATTTGGTCACAAAACTAATTTAAAAGCATAAACTTTTAAAGCATAACATTTTTGATCAAAACTTTTTTAATATTATGAGAAATAATGTTGAAGTGTAAGTGTATCTAAACTTCTAAATGTATAATAATTTAATGAATCTGATTTTCTTAAATGGTTTGGCTCCTTCTGTATTATGTGACTTTGTTCATTTGTCGCTCTGAAAACTGTGAGATCTACCAGATTATCATCCATGAGTAATTGTCTGGTTCCCTTTCGTCGTTCTGCATTTGGACTATCGTCTTTCACAGTGAAACCTACTAATCAGTGGAATGCCCTACCAGAGGATCTAAAAGGGTGTAAAGCTCTTGGTCTTTTTAAATTGAAGTTAAAAAATCTTTTTTTTTTAATCGAACCAATACTGTAAACATTGAGATTGTTGCAGGTTAATTAATTAATTAATTAATTTACTTTTATTGTGTGTAGGTCAGAACGAAGGTACCATATCCATGGCCGAGGGTGAAATGCTGTATGTAATCGAAGAGGATAAGGGTGATGGATGGACCCGTGTTCGCAGAAACGAGGACGAGGAGGGATACGTGCCCACATCCTACATCAAACTCTTTTTGGACACGAATGCCAAAGGTGCTATGACATACATATAATCCCACGCCACAGAACACCCGGAAAGGGTCATTAATGAACGCCGTTTGTACATTACCGTTTGTACACTGTACATACAGTAGAAGATCATGAAAATGTCCTCATTGAACAGAGGAAGCAGAGCAATTTCTGTTTGTACATGTTCAAGATGCCATGTGTCATTTATCAGTTTTGGTCTTTATTTACGTTTTTTTTTATATAATTTGTCTCTCAGACTTTATTTCTGCATCTATAAGGGTCAATTAGGCAATAAAGACATAGCTGCTGTGAAATTTTGATATATCTGATGGAATGGCATTATATATAGGATTATAGCTTGGCATTATGGTGGTTTTCTGCTATAACCAAGATATTTAGATACTCATGTTCATATTTTTTAACTATCTACATGCAATCAAATACTTTTAGATTAGCAGCCAAATGATTATGAAACGTCATGAGTGGAAAAACTAATATTCTGAAACCTTTTGGCAATAAAAATTATTTACTAATATTTTGACCTTAAAACTACAAAATAAGTAGCAATCCTGCATTTTAACTATAGTGTTTTTAATTGTAATAATTTTTTAAGATGTCGAAATATCTTGACTTGAGAGAATCTTTTGCATGAGAGATGGAATAGAATATTTTCTCAGGTATGTTTACGTTGGTCTACATCCTTGTACCTCAAATCCTGAATATACAGGATTTTTTCTTTCCCCTGCGGAAAATCACACATTTTAAAAGCATATCATTAAATGTGAAGAGCTCAAGTAATTACTGCATGTATCTTTGAGACTTTAGCTAGCTTTGCATTTACTGCTGTACAAAAAAGATCAGCTTTAGAAGTAAAAAATATACTCATGAACCCATAGTTAACACAATGCCTTTCAGTGTAGTGAGCGTTGAAGCAATAATTCAAAAGATGCATGTTATTTGTACATTGACCAGCATGGAAAATTTACAGAACATGAAGTTTCCAGAAGGTCAACGCAGTGTGTATTAGGAATATTTACAGCAGGAATACCGCTCTATATGCATGCTATAAACCAGACAGACTACTTATTGCTGCTTAACAGATTCTTAATTTGTCCATAGCTTTATCAGCAGCTGTTAAATATGCTTGATAGTGTCGCAAGCTAAATATATGAACAGTTTTGTATCGTTTTATACCGTCCCTGTCTTTAATTCACATAGTGGAGCTGCACTCTGAAGTTGAGCTTCCATGTTTGACTGAACGTTTTTAACCCATCATTTCATTGCTGTCTGTGAATCAACGATTGTACAGGATTATCATAGTCCAATTCTTATGCAACATCTCTAACATGTCTTGTGTGATGTTTTTTTTTTTTTTTTTGCTTTTTGTTTCTGTTCCTTTCTTTGCAGATCCCTAAAAGTGTTTGGCTGGCACAGGAGTGGCAGGGCAAGCGTCCTTGCGTGAAACGTCCTCCTCTTGTAACTGTAGTCAGAGATGTGGGACAATGTGGGACTAACTGAAAGGATATTCCATTTTTAACGCAACCTCTTTCACTGAACTCCTCTCGTCTGCCATAATAATGCAAACCGATCTTTTTCATGACTAGCGTGCTGATTATTTGCTAAAGCTTGCTTCTCGTATGGACCTACAGTAGAATATTTAGCCGTAGCTGCTTGCCGTCAGAGCAGAGCCTTTAGGTTTGTTTGCAGAGGCACAGAGTAAGTGCCGTGTACATGTCTTGTTATTGCCTGGCTTGCTTCAGAGCCGAGAGGAGTTTTCTCATGAAGACATTAGACTTAATGAATATTTGTCAGTGCAGACTGTTCAGCTGTGTGAAAACTATAAAAATGTGGGGGATAAATGGGACTCATTTTATACATTAGAAGCTTGCTTTGTTTTGTTGTACAGTGTTTGCAAGGCGGCACTGTATTTAAATCCTTCTTTTTTCTTCTTCTGCTACAATTTTGTGCAATTGATCCAGTTAAAACTATAATAAATTTAAGATTAAGATTAAAGACCCTTTAAAATGGCAATTTTCTTTCCTATGATGTTGATGACTGAATCAATGGACATATCAAAAGGTTTGGGGTCAGTAAGATATATTACATTTTTGGAAAGAAATTAATACTTTTATTCAGCAAGCATGCTTTAAATTGGCCAAATGTCACAGTAAAAACTTCCATAATGTTAAAGAAGATCTCTATAACAAATAAATGCTGTTCTTTTGAAGTTTCTATTCAAAGAATCCTGAAAAAAATGTATCATGGTTTTCACTAAAATATTAACTGTTTTCAACATTGATAATTAGAAATGTTTTTTGAGCAGCAAATCAGCATATCAGAATGATTTCTGAAGGATCATGTAAGACTGGAGTCATGATGCTGAAACTTTTTGCATCTTTGCATCACAGGAATGATTTAAATAGTAAGATAGAACTTTTAATATTTCACAATATAGTTTTTTATTTTAGTTTTTTAGCAAATAATGCAGCCTTGGTGAGTTTTATTTCAAAAACATCTTACTGACCCCAAACTTTAGGGGTCTTTAAACCGACTTATGATCGAATGTGTTTTAAAATGTAAAGGGGTCATGACATGGATTATGTTTGTTTTTTTCACCTATTTTCAACCTTCATTCTGACCCCGTCTGAAATGTTCAGTTTTTAAGGGACGTCTGCTTTAAGGCTCGTCAGTAAACGGCATGTTATGATTGGCTAACTTCACTGCATAGAAAACAGTATCAACGCCCACTCGCTATTTCACACCAGTGTTTTGAAAACATCCATCATTTACAGACGAAGCGTTATGAAATCGTTTGCTTGCGATGTGTGATGCGGCTGCTGTCAGATCCAATACAGTTGGGTTGCTTCATCTTTCAACAAAAGTTTCTTTGTGATCTCTCCATTACACTGTGCCTTGGTGACGTAATGCTCTGTACAAACACATAATCCTCTGACGCGATACGGGACGCCGGATAGATGTGTAGACCGCGTCAATGATTATAATGGGTTCTATTTGCTTTTGACGCGATGCTACGCTCACATCCAGTGTAGGCAAATGTCAGCCGTTGAGCAACTGAATGGCAGTGGGCGCCCGGGGCCTATGGTGCGATGATGTATAACTATTCGTCGATGTCTTGCTTCTGGAGTCAGTCATATGCAAACGTATTTGCCTGTGTGTTGTCACAGATCCCGCAATATCAAAACAAGCTGTTTTGGAGCTTGATTAAACAAAATGCTTTGTTTATGAGGATGTTTTAAGCTGTAAAACTTGCAGGATGTTTGAATGGTACAAAGACCTTGTATATGCCAAAACATCAAGGCAAATTTGATTTCGCATGTCATGACCCCTTTAACAGACAGTGAATGTCATTGTAATATATGCATACTGAATTGTTTCTTTTCCAGCTGTGTTACTATCAATCTCTGTAAATTTCAGCTATCATTTTACCTTAACACTGTTCTTTTGCTGCCTTGCAAGCACTGGTATTTCCATCAGGAAATGCAAATCTGGTTATTATTATTATTATTACTACTATTATGAATGCATAATCATCCCCTACATTTTGTGTGAGGTGCTGTTGTAGATGAATAGCTCTCTATGGCAGGTGAAGTGGTAAGCAACTTTTCTGGTTCTTTACTCTTTCCTCCCAGAGAAGAAAGAAGTGTCACCTCACTCACTCATTCACACTTTCTTCCTGCGATGTGTGCACACACCACAGCTGCTCCCTTCTTTCTCTCGCTCTCTCTCACCTCCTCTTCTGTTGCTGTTTCGCCTCCTCTTTATCTTTATCTTTCTCCTTTTCATATTTTTCTGTAGCCCTGTTTTGATGGGATAGTTTTACCAGAGGATGTCTTGTCAGGTAAATTAGTGTTTTACCGATTAAAAAATCAAATCAAATCAAACACTATCATAATAAAGAGCAAATTACTTATTTTTATCGGCTAACTTGGAAAGTCTCATCTGGATAAGCTTGTCTGCAATTATTGTTTCACAACTACCCCAACTAAAGGCCTGTTCACACCAATAATGAATACTATAAATATAACTATAACAATAACTACATTAGCGTTCACACCAACACACAATATCTTTTTGTTTAATCTAAGAGTGCTGCAGTATTGTCATCTGCCACTTTAAATGGTCGAGCTCTGAAAGTGATTCCAACGATATCGTTTCTCTGTGCCATTATAGTTGTGGTGAAATTTTATTTTTAAACGATTTTTAGAACTATATCTTTATCGTTATCGTCCTTGGTGTGAATGGCCCTTAAAGCTAAATATCTCATTGCACTGCCTGATAGACCTTTGTTATACATTTAGACTTTTTGCCAAGTTTCTAGATAAATGGTTAGTTAGCTGATTCAAGATGGTAATAGTTGATACTAATCCTGAAGTAAGAAATCAAAAATGAGGTAGTATTTACTGTGAAATTTCACTAATAATTACAAAGAAACAGCAAGTAACAGAATTAAATGTGTCATTTTGAAGTAGAAGGGGCCGTTTACACGACACACATTTTTTATGCATTTTGGCTGTTCATTTACACGACAATGGCGTTTTGGGGGCCTGAAAATGCAATCTTTTGAATATTAATTTCAAAGTGCACGGTCTTGAAAACTAAATTTTTATTGTCTTCATGTAAACTACAGAAATGCTAATTTGTGGAAGCGGTAATGTCACGCGCATGTATATTGCATAATGCATAATTCAGCGTTTTTAGTCGGTTTTACTGATCTGTGTGAACGGGATCGTTTTGACGACATGGTCGTCTTTACACGAAATTTGTCAAAAACGCAAAGGAAAGTTTTAGTACATCGTTGAGGTGTAAACGAAAAAGTATTTTCTTGTCAAACGTACTCCAATAATGTTTATTTAGAAAAATCTTTTTTACAGTGTGCTCTGGTCTGAAATGCTGACAACACAGGCAAAGATATATATATATATAATAAGTCTCACTGCTCTATATTGGAATGTCACTTGGCCAATCAAATAATTGGATTCCATCTGAATCAGTACATGAAATCCCAGATGTCCTCTATTTATAATTTTAACTTTAATTGGCATTTGGAAAGTGATCAGCCTCTTTTTCTTTCTTCTTCTGCTCTTTTTCTTTGATTCTCTCTCTCTCTCTCTCTCTCTCTGTCAGCGCAGTGGATGTGGCTGTGTATGGTGTAGCTGTAGTGGTGCAGTCCAGTAGATGTTGATGGTGGTCCTCAGCTGGTGCTGTGTTTCGACGCATGCATGCTTGCCCTGTCTCTGTGTGTGTGCCAGTCTTAGGGGGTCCAAGTCTCCATAAAGTTCAAGCCTTCGACTTCTGATGGTTGAACTTAAGCTTTTTTAATTGTGTTTGTGCCTGTTTATTTCCTTCTCTACTTTATCTTGAGTGTTTTATTTCTTTTGAAAAAGATATGCATGGTCTTGTCTCTACACATCCCCCTAAGTTATTCTTTTAAATTGTTTACACTGTTTTAGATTCTTTTTTTTTTTTTTTTGTTGAATGATTGATATCCAGGTCCAAGATTAACAGTCACCAAGCGCCAAGTAAATATATCATTACTTAGACTGATATAAGTTAATCAAATGTGATTCAAAGACACATAAAATATGTAACGCTATTAATAACATTTCTTGTTATATTTCTTGCACCAAAACAAAATCACTACGTGTCTTTGTTCTTTTACACAACGACCTGCAATGAACCAAACCGTTTTGAATAAAAATATTGCAAAATAGGGTTTCTCAGTCCATGAGAAATATTTTTGCTCAGTTTACCCGCTACTGTTAATTTTGGACCCTGTCAATATCATTCTGATTTAATTTTTGATGTTAAACGCAAGTATTTACCTCATTCAGGATAGATTTGGACTGCTCTTCAATAATAGGTTCTGAACGTGACGAATACTGTCATATCCATTCATGAAGAAACACTACTGCAGAGCTGAAATGTCTGTTTTTCTGTATATTGTGCTTTTGAACTTGCTGGATCCCTTCCTTCGAAGACCTCATAAACATAAAACTGCCAAATAAAGTGTGAAAGGCTTGTGACTTTTTCTGCAAATGCTAACCAGTATAGTCGACAATGATTTGAGTTTTATTTCAGTTATCAAATCATTCATATTGTAAAAGTCAAAATTGTATGTCTGTCGAACTGAGCAGTTTTTATGTAGAAGTTTAACAAATTAAAGGTCATTTTAAAATGGTTCTATTTGTCCTGTTTCTCATTTAACGAAATGATTGTGTAACGTTGTGTAGAACAGATTCAGCTGGATTTAGTTCTGGACCTTGATTTTACATCCATTATTGTTTATTGTAACAAAGTGAACATGGTATTTAATGTGGTCTTGCATAAATTACTGTCAAAATTGTCATTCAACCAATTTATGTTCCTAATTCAGTTTAATTACACTGCTACTGTATGTATGCGAAATTTGATTCAACCTCATTTTTAGATTTTATTTATTTAGCTATCTTAAGGAAGTTATATGCATTTTATTATTTATTTTATTATTTGCCTTAGTGTTGTTATTGTTAACTAACTCTTGAACAATTTAAAATAATCTTCAGTCATTAAAATAAAGCTAAAATATTAGATGGAAAAAATTAAACTGAAAGTTTGAAATGTTGACTAACTAGCATAATTTGATGTACTAAATGACAAACTAAAACTGAAATTAAAGCTAAATAGAAATATAAATTTAAAAAAATTTAATTGCCAAAGGCACATACAATTACTAAAAAATTAAATTAAAACAAAGTATAAAAACAATTTGAATATTAATAAATACTATAATAGTATATAAATAATTATTAAATAATTTTAATAATTAAATCAACAATATTCAAATTATTTTTAGCCTGCTGTCTGCAATCCTTTCAGAAAAGACCTGCTACCCATTTTCAGGTCACGACCCCAGCAGAACTGTAAATGTGACCACAAGGGGGCATCAGATCCCAAATCAAGAACAAATGTGTTTTATGATCATTACTACAGTACTCAGGGGCGTCCTTAGGGCGGTGCAACTGTTGCGACCGCACCGGGTCCCGCGGCGAAATCCAATTGTGAACGGACCGAGGGGGATCACCACCACACCACAACCCCAAACCAAGGGAGTCCCCGCTCCAGCCTGACAGTAGGCTACTCGCTACTAAAGTCAGCTAAAGTAGGCTACTAAAGTCCAAGAACATGAAAAATGTTACAACAAAAGCAAGACAAATGGGTGCCACAATACGTCCCAGAGTTACTCCAGTATGAGCAAGAACAGAGATGTTCTGACACAACAAAGAGAATAAAGAGTTGTTTTAAGATCTGTTCTGATGGAGTTAGATTATTGCAGTATATACCACACGTACATCTTCATCCAGTAGGCTATTGTGACTTTGCCGGGAGTAAAAACAAAGATGGGCCTAAGTTGTGTAACAGAAGTTTAAAAAGTCTCTATTTGTTGAGTCGGTTGTGTAACAAAACGGCCATTAATTTGATTGGATTTGTCCTGAATCGCCATTACATAAAATCTCAGGAGCAGCCTTCTCACATAACTCTCAAGAAACCCTCATTCACCGTGTAACAGGTCATATCCTCGATGGTCCGGTGCAGGAACATGGAGCGCTGAGCTGTGTTTTGCCTGTCTGCTCTAACAGGAACCCAGCGCTTCAGATGAATGGCTTCCTCCTCCTAAAAACCTACCCTGTGGTCTAGAGCTCAAAGTTGAAGAGGCTTTAGAAGGGAAAAGAGGGTGCGATTGGTTTAGCAGGTGAGGGCTGGGAATGCCCGATAAAGAACAGAATTTCTTGCATCACTTCCACTGTTTGTTCTTCTTTCTATTTCCAAGCGATGGAATGCTTTGCCATTCAGGAGGCGAGGAATTCAAAACAAGTTCATTAAGTTTGAACAGCGTCTTCTTTTTAAAGCCGTGTTTGACCACCCCACCCTAATATCACAAAGGCCTTTCCACAATAGACATCCGTCAGACTCCAAGAACTGATTTCCTGCCTCAAAACACATTTTCATTTGAAGATATCTGTAGAAGTCTGTTTTTGAACAAAGTAATAACAGATGTTGGTACCATACTGTTGGAACAAACTAATGTTTGCTTTTGCTTAAGTGTCGGTTGCGGGATATGTTCCATATCTACTGTAAATATGTTGGTGGGCAACACAAAGTGGCATTGGCATAGACTTATTAAAGATAAATATACACCTACTCAGCGCCCCCAGCTGTTATGGAGGAAGAAGAACTATTTTTGTAATGGAAAACTCGCTGCCTACTTTTTATTTATTTATTTATTTTTTACAAATAGTATATGAAAGTGTTGTTAGCTAAAACTTTTTTTTTTTTTTTTTTAAACTGAAATAAATAAATATTAGATGAAAAACTTCAAATTAGGAATGTTGCCTTGGCAGAAAAAATACTAAAAATAAAAATAAAAGAAAATTCAAAATATGAATAAATACTAGGCTATATAATAGTAAAACACTGATGTGAAACAGTGTGCATTATGGGACAAAACATTCAGCAATAAAGTGCTGCAGATATGTCAAACCCGGAAAAAGAATTCACTAGTGGTTGCCTCAAGATTTTCATATGGGTTTTTATAATGAGTGTGCATGTGTGTTTTCAATAAGATCTGTGGTAAACATAACTTGACAAGACAACATTTTGCGAAAATGCACATTTTTGACTTTTTTTATGTTTAATATAAAAAGCATTTGGTTTGTAAGTAATAAATGTTATAAGTAACGTTTGGGGTGTGAGTGTGTGCCGTTTATGCTGTAGGCCTAAAACAAAACGTCCAGGTATTGTCAAGTTGTTTACCACAGACCTTATTCATTAGATTGAAAAGCCCATAGGAAAATCTTGAGGAAACCGAAGTATTTTCTCATTTTGAAGAACATTTAAAAAAATCTATAGAGCCTTTTTCTAAGAACCTTTTGTGCGATGGAAAGTTTCCATGGATGTTAAAGGTTCTTCGTGGAACCTTTACTTTTAAGTGTGGTGTCTGCAAACAAATGCTTCAGGAGCTTTTCTATGAACTAACTTCACTTTTCTGTGTTATTTTCACTGACCTGAACATTTTCCACAAATTTTTGACAACTACAAGTTTAAGTGTTCAAATAGGCTAGGCCTACTTTTTATCATAATTTTTAACTGTATGTGTATTGTAAATATATATTTTTTTTACAAACTTAAAATGGTTTCTATGATCTTAAAATGGATCTAATGACATCTGTTCAGCCTAGTTTAAGTGTCCACATACTTTGGGCGCCTAGGTATTGTGTTAATGTTGAAAGTTTTAAGGATATGGTTTACATTTCTGAAATGTTTGACCATGCCCACGGAAGTGTTTCATAACAGCAATTCTCGAACGACGTGGAATTTACTTTCGATTAAATATAAGGGACGGCATTGTGCTTGAGGTCTTTAAGTGAAAACACTGATTTTTCTCCCGACACTTTAGATTTGGCACCATTTTGTCTTTCTAAAATCTGTCACTCACTGCTGACGCAGATCCTTTTCCTGAGCGGGTGAGATTTTTATTGTTCAGATGCAGCAGGCCCTGCTATCTCCATCCACCAGTGGCTTCCTGTTTCCTCCAACACTGGAAATGCTGCATTTCTGTCTCCCTCCTCATGCTAACCTTCAGACATAAATTAAAACCCGTTGGCCTCTTCTTTCCCCTTTATTTTCAATGGTTTTCTGTGTTAATACGTTATGATGTTTAATTAAACAGACAGTTATGGTCCTGGATTCTGATTTAGTCTTTTTGTTATTCTGTCAGGATTAAAAATCTGTTTATTTATGCAAGGTAAGGCGTTTCCATCACGCGAAACGACCGTTGTTGACTGACGCGTTTCGCTGGAATAGTTGCATAAAAGTACAACTGTGATAGTAGACTGATGTGTTGCATAAAAGTACTTCCAGCACAATAAATAATTTATAGATTAAATAAAATGTATACAAACCTTTATTTTACGAAGCAATGCACCATTTCGGTGGCGCTGAGAACTGCTCTCTTCTGACGAAGATGCAAAAAGCCCGCGATCTACTCAACAGCGAGCTAGGTCGTTGCTTCAGTTCAGACAGAGGGTGTATTGTTTCAACTGTAATGACCCAGCTACAGTACTAACCCATGGGCTGGGTAACACAAAAACTACCCAAACATCGAGAAAGAAAGAAAAAAAAACCCAACATGCTTAACCAACATTTGGGTGAAAAATTCCTGACAAACTATTGACTATATTGAAAAGTGCAGATGTGCATTTGGGGTTACCGTGATTTTGCCAAGTAAGACATGATCCTGGAACAACATTCCGGTCCGAAAATGTAGTCATATTCTTCCCTAAATCTAGCCCTCTCTGGCCATAACTTATTCTTAAAATCAAAGGGAAAATAGTAGAAGCCAAGGGCTGCAAACTTTAAAGTCAGAGCTTGGAGTGAGGATTATGGATGGGGTGGAGGTGAATCGATTCATAATCTTTGATTTGATTCTGATCTTGATTCATTTGACAAAATCAGAAGCTATAGTAGGGCCAACATGTTCATTTTTCTTAAGGAAAAAAATCACTCAACTAATGCTGTAAACAGGCTACAGGGAAACCTGTCAGCTGCTATTGTTATTAAAGGTTAAAATTAACAACTCGTTCTTATTTAATTAATGGGGATTTATAACGTAATGTGTTTAATGATGTAAGAGTAAAAATATAATAAATATGTTAGGCCTATATAGCCTAGTGGATGTATTTAGCAAAATGATCCTCTCTCAAGAGTTCATTTCTCTAGCTAACTAGCATGCTATATTATGGTAATTGATTGGCTTTATCAACATTCACACATCAACATTTTACGTGACATTCACAAGTTGTTTTAATCATGCCTTTCAGTGTTTGAAACACTCATTGAACGATTACATGAGACATGATACATTTCAGTAAGCTACTGTATCTATCAACATAACTTCTGATGTTCATTCATGTTATTTGGTGCTATAGTAATAACAAGGATCGGTTCACGTGCCACTTGAACTGAGGCGCTACGATCTGTCACACCATAAAGAGCGCCAAAACAATATTTCTGTCATGACAACTCTCTGAGAGATTACCATGGTGGATTTGGCAATGTTAATGTATTTGGTCTTGGCGGAATAGATCTGCTGTGTAGCTGCTGCTGCAAAGCAAGTACAGAGACTTGCTACTGCCAATACATTCACAGACATGCTGCTGCTGCTGCACATGTAACATCAATGGAATAACCCCCGCAGATCTGTACAGGTGGAGCTGGGGAAGGTGGAGGGTTTCTGAAGTGCACTGCAGACTGCTAATAGCAAACTACTTGTATTTGAATGTTGAGCTGCAGCTCATTGGCCGCTGATCTAACAGCAACCAATCAGCTGCACTGTGTAGATAATGATGTGATCACTAGGCTACTAAATGAGTTAAAGACTCAGATCAGCCTGCACCATCTAGAGTTTCATGCTAGAACCAGGTAGGCTACCTATTTCATTTTGTAATAAAATTGACAGAATTTGAAAGCTGAGACTTTGTTTCATATCAAAAGTAACCTGCTGTGTCTTGTCTGTCGGTTGGCCCTTGCTCTGCGATGTTTTTTCACTGAATGAGAAAATGGATGTGTGGCATCAGAGTGTGAAAACATTGTCAATTGTGTGAGTCTCGCGCTGAATGCGTGAGAGTTGGCAGCCCTGACGTTAGTTGTAAGCTATAGTTGTAAGCTTAAAGTTGACAAAGTTTAAACTTGTCTCTCAAATCTAATTGGTTGATTGGAATGCTGTTTCAGGATCAGCAGAAATGTTGATCCAGGAACGTGTTGGAATCATGTTCACCATGTTTTCGAAGCACAGTTTTTCAGCACAGTTTTCAACAGCCCCAAGCAGAACTAACTGAAACCTAGATGCAGTAATTCTAAAAACAGATATTTTTGCTTAAGTGTGCATAACTTCCCACTTCAAAAGAATGATAAATTCTTCTCAGAGTTCACTGACAGACTCCAGCAGTTCTAGGAGGATGGAGCTTGTTCTTTACAGCAGTTTTATCAGTTCCAAACACACACAGGAATTCCGGTTTGGGGAATGACCATCCTGATTCCTCACTTCCACAGGAAGGTCAAATAAAAAGAACCTCCTACACGAGAAAGGCATTTCATTTCTCACATGTCTGGACAGAGGTGTCAGCTACAATGACTGCATTAGTAAAGTCCTGCTTCTGGATCACAATCCTTCGTCTATGGACCTCCTCATGACTCGGATTCACCAGCTGGACAGAATTTGGAAACAGTTCCATACATTTCAGGTAGAGTTTAGAACAAACAATTTTCCAAGGATTTTTGGTCACACTTTACATTACATGCTACTTTGTGACTCTAATGAACAATATGTCGTTGCTTTTTGGAAATGCTTTAATTATGTTATTGTTGCTATTTTAGTCCAAAACAATAATATACAAAATGGACACTGTAATGTAAAGTTTAAAGTATGTTTCAGTTGAAAATTTCTTAAATTAATAAGGCCATTGGCTTTTATCTTATATTGTTATACATTTTATAAACAGATTTATAATTCATTTTTAATCAAACTACGTCAGCTGATCACATAATTTTAAAATCTGCCAACAGAGGGTGCAATTTTAAATAAAAGTAGGGCGTGGAGGTGTTTAATTATTTGTTTTGTGCATATATTTGTATTCATATTAGAGTGGAACAATGTTCTAAACAAAGTTATTTCAGATTAGTCTAACAATATTGCTTTGTTTAAAGTATTACATCATGTTTTTCTACTCCATCACTGCAGCCATTGATGGATTTAAAGGGATAGTTCACCCCAAAAAAATTTATTTGTCATAATTTAAACCTGTATCAATTACTCTCTTCTGCTGAACACAAGATATTTTGAAGAATGTTGGCAACCAGACAGTTGACAGTAGCAATTGACTTCCATAGTAGGAAAAATATATATTTTGGAAGTCAATGGCTATTTTCAACTGTATGGTTACCAACATTCTTCAAAATATCTTCTTTTGTGTTCAGCTGAAGACAGAAATTCATACAGGTTTGGGTGAGTACAACTTGAGGGTGAGTAAATGATGAACTATCCCTTGAATGTATCAGGCACCTCTGAGGGCCACTAAAGAGGACTAACATGCTACTTCTGAAGTCTGCAAAAGGTAAAGTCTGCATAATTGTAGCAATTTACGAATATGTTAAAATTCTACGTGTTTGAAACAATATACATGATTTAATTTTACAATGTCATGCCTTGATGAGAAGAAAGAAGCCCTTTTAACTGCTTCACAGTCCATTATTACTTTTGGTACGCGCTAGGCCAGACTCAAACTCGTACCGTGAGTAATAATGCACCGTGGCAGTGTGTTTATCAGCGTGGAGAAACTCAAGCCAGGTTTGGAAGCAAATGAATAAAGAGGAAACATTTTAATATGAATGTTTGCATAAATGAACACTTTGCACTTGCATCAATACCGAACCATGCCCACACCTACTTTCCTTTGGCTTTATTCAATTCAATTCACTTTTTTTTTCTATGAAACTGCACTTGATGATGGGCACACTGTATTGTTTTAATTTTAGGTTTGAAGTGAAGTAAATTGCATTCGATCACAGAAGTGGAAACTCTGGATCACAACTAAAAATGATTATCAAGGGTGTGCAGGATTACACCTCTGTATGGCGCAGTTTCTTAAGCAATCTGAACATCTGAGCATCACCTCCAGCGGAAATCAAGAGTACCTGGCTATAAATCTGGGTTTTACTGTTATTTTATATGCATAAAAACAACTATATGTAAATGTTAAAGGGTGATTTAGAAGTGGTTGTATGATGTCCAAATAACTAAATGTAAAAAAAAAAAATTAATTTTGAAAAAAACAAAACAATGATGATTGTCTTGGTTGAATCTGTTTCTTTTGCCTTTTTTAGGTTGAGAGGTCCGTGCTCGTCTAACAGCCTTTTGCAAACTTCAATGTTGATTATAATCTTTTAGCTTTTGTAATAAAACAGATTCTGCCATCACAGTGTAACATGCAATTGATGCAAATAAGAAAATAGTAATGTGTATACCATGTTTAAATATGTTTTATTAAATAAAAATCATACAAAATGGTTTATATTTGTATCAGTGTTTAGAGCATTTAATGTTCGGTTAAATTTGAATGCAATAAAATATATTTCGAGAAAGAGGTTGTTTTGGAGTATTTTTCATGTAAATTTAAGTTTTCGCTCAGTAGAAAGGCCTGTTGTTGTTGTTACAGTCATATCGTACCCCCGGTTTCACAGACAAGGTTTAAGCCTGGTCCCAGACTAAAATGCATGTTTGAGCTGTTTTAATTGAAAGCAACTTGCACTGACATAGGCCTATATTAAAATATGTTAGTGTCACTGTTTTGTCTCAAGATGCACACCATAGTAAAAAAAAAATCTAGGGCACGGCACGTTTAAAAAGGCCTATTCATAGCTAACCCCTGTCTGTGAAACCAGGCCAAAGAGTTTTACTTTATAATATGTTGACATATTTTTCTATCTTTGAAAAACAATTTTGTTAAGAAATTACCAACTAAAGACGGAGCGGAAGCATATGACGTCACCTAGTTACAGTGTTGATAGCAACCGATCACCACTAGCACTTCTCGCAGGGAATGTCTATGTGAGCATCGACTCATAAACGGAAACATGGACGATCATTCCGCAGATGATGGGACAAGGACGGAGCCTGAAGTGTTAGCTAATGATACATTTGAAAGAAATACAAGTGATGTGTACAATGTGGATAAAAACTTACCAACTCGCTTTAATAATCCGGAGAGATTCAGAGGGTACAGGTGAGAAGAGTCATGCAGCCGCAGTACATCATGTGATCTAACGTAACAGTTCAATCTGAAATAAATGTAACGTTATTCGTTCACTCATTCATTCATATAAATATACGAATATATGCTCTTTAGATGCATAGATGAAGCAAATTAGTATATATATATAGTTAAAATACGTACACTATCATCATTGGTCCATCTTCATAGAAATAAGTCAATCAAATTATTAAACCAATAACAATGATCCTAATAAGTTTCATTACACTTTTCAGACAAAAAATGACCAACCCTCTGTACCAAACAACAAATCAAACATATGGAAGCAAAAAACCAACAGTTCATGAAATGCCGGTAAGTAACGTTAACGTTAACTTAGCCTACTGTATATAACACTGCCGTATTAATACTATTATTCACACATTAGTATTTACACCCACCGTTTATTTTTCAGACAATCTTTAAAGGAAGTCGTCGGACATTTTCTGAGCATCTTCTGAAAAGTGGCATGTTCAGAGAAAACGGCTTCAACACCGTGCTGGACAAGAGCCGACTCACTGGACCCAACACAACCACTGCGTTTCATGACAGAATCAATTTCCATTGCTTATACCATACAGATGGGAAATCTCAGTAAAATACAGTCAATTTTTTTCTGTATATATCAAAGCAGTCATGCTAATTTGATGCTAGTATGCTTCAAACCTGTATGACTTTCTTTTAGGTGAAACCTAAAAGATATTTTGTCAAATGTGTTTTTCGTCTATATAATGAAAGTCAATAGGCTCATGTTAATTGGTTTTCAACGTTCTTCAAAATATCAGGTTTGGAATGACCTGAGGTGAGTAAATGCTCACCGAATTTTCATTTTGGGTGAACTATCCTTTTAATTGTATAAAAATAAATCCATTTCAATGATAGATAGCCTACTGTGTGTGATGGATTCCAAAACACTTCCTGTTTGAATATTAAAAAACACACAACTAAGTCAAGAAAGTCAATATAGTTTATTTTATTTGGTGTAGTAGAGTGAAATTCCACAGTAGACCTGAACGTAAAAGTCCAGGGAAAATTCTCTCGGCGTGTGACCCTCACACACAGTGGAAGCCATCAAAATATAATCCACGAGTTTTAGAAGCACTTTGAACCAATGTGTGGAGGTAAAGCGGACTAACCTACAATCAAGCATGTTAAAAACGTAATGCAGTGGGGTTGAAATAAGACAAACCGTGACATCAGCAATTCCAATAGCTCGAACCAACCAGCATCCACCTGAATTGTGAAGTGTCCCTTCGGAAACAGAACTCATTTGTCGTTGCTGTCGCTACACTGAGGATACGGGCGGACGGTATTAAGGGTTTTGGTGTTGACTTTTTCCCTGTTTTTCCTTGGAGCTGTAAGCAGCAAAAATATTGTCCAGAGGGCTGGATTGTCAAGTCCACAAACCTCCCAACATTATTCGTAAAGTAAAAGGCACTTCAAAATGTTGTAACAAAATCCAGTGTATTGTCTTACATCATATAACACACATGATCAGAAATGAAGGAATGCAAAGATACTGTAGTATAAACCTTAAAGAGAGTGACGTTTTAAAACAGTTTTGCTTCAGGCTTATAAAAAGAAAGTAACAAAAAGCTGGTTTGTTGCACACGACAGGTTTAAGGTTTTCATGGAGTGAAGATAGAGAGAGTGACTCGTGGTGAGATGTTTCTGTAGCGTTGCAGAAACTGAAAAAATTGCATAGGCAAGAAATCTGGAATCACACAGAAGGAAATAAAACGAATGCAAATATAAGATTCTATCCACACGGACAGAAAGTTTAACTTCTTTGAAGTGAAAAAGACAACTATGCGCGTGTGAAACTTAAAAGCAAACGGGACTTCCAAGTCAGCAGCAGCAGTTTTGGTGCAGGGCGGCGCCCCGGTGGAATGGTGAAGCTGTGCGGTGAGCCGAAGCAGAGGAACTCTACAGCTCAGTGTCCTGATACTTTTGTGCTGTGGTGTAATAGCCGCGCTTGGTCTGCTCCGCCAGCTCCTCTCCAAGGCCGAGCGGGCGGCTCTCCGTGTATGGCAGCTTGGAAGGAGGCGTCTGGGGCTCTGGTCGCGCACTGGAGCTGGACGCAAAGCAAACGGAGCAAGACCAGTGAAAAATTAGCACACTTTTTCACCCTGAGAGGGATAAATGAAATGAAATTTACTCACTCACCATCAAGTTGTTCCAAACCTGTATGAATTTCATTCTTCTGTTTAACACAGACGATCATTTTGAAGAATGTCGGTAACCAAACAGTTGAGGGGCCTCATTGATTTCTATAGTATGCAAAAGAAAATACTATGAAAGTCAACGGGGCCCATCAACTGTTTGGTTACCGACTTTCTTCAAAATATCTTCTTTTGTGTTCAGCAGAAGAAAGAAATTCATAAAAGTTTGGGGGGGGGACTTTAAGGGTTTGAAATGATACAAGGGTGAGCAATAAATTACAGATTTAAAATGTTTGGGAGAACTGTCCCTTTAAGGAGTGGACACATACTGTACTGTTGTTCAGGTGAGAGTGTAGGATTTCAACGAATCCTCATCCCAAGGCGTCATATTCTGACACTTTGACAAAGCGTCTAAATCCAACGCCCATGGAACCCTTTAGCGTCAATATAACACGCAGAGAGATGGGTAGGTTTAGGTATGGTGTATGGTTAGGGTTAGACCGCTAGGAGGCGCCTTCTGACCCATATATATCGGCGTCTCATATTGACGCTAAAGGGTGCCATGCGCGTTCGATATAGACGCTTTGGCAAAAGCGTCATTATATTACGCCTTGGGATGAGAACGGGCTCAGGATTTCCCCATGCAGATTTCACAACGAGTTGTCGTGTTGAACAACAAAAATCTACTTGGTTTGAAAGTATGTGAACTGTACTTCATACATCGCTACACTATGAACAAATACCCATAGGCCTTTATCGCCCGCAAAATTTCGCTTATGTGACCACAATTTTCAGAACAAAACAAAACTTTTACCCGATAGGTTGTGGCCTGCTGTGGTCCAGTTTCTGAGACTTCTTGGGGACGGCATAGATGTCTGGATGTTTCTGAGCAATCTCCACCTGAAAAAAGACAATGCATGAACGCATCAGAATTGTTTGTATATTTTGGCAGAAAATTAGTCAGTCAGATCTGTGGTTTCCTACATGCAATTGGTATTTATAATTCTTTTTTATAAGACAACGTTTTTACTATCAAGGTGAATCATCAATACTTTTGGATTGTTTTTCCAGAAGAGTGTAAATTTTGATTTATAATTTTATATTTAATATACAATGTTTTAAAATAATAAATATAGAATTTTAATATGAATTTTGGATTAATTTTTAAATAATTAATAATTAAAAAACTTACCTAGCATATACAGTAGATAACTGCACAGCCGTTTTCTTTTTTGTTTTATTATAGCTTATTTAATATTTTGAATTAGCTTTATTTTTTGTGTTAATGTTAATTTTTGTGTAATTTTTAGTCATTTTGTTATGTGCTTTTGTCATTTAATTTTTTTAATAAATATTGTTATTTAGGTTTAAATTTAATTGTATTAATTTTATTATCCAGTTAATAATTTTAGTGCCTCCAATTTTAACCCTCCAATTGCACAACTTTCAATTTTAAATTCCATTTATTTGCATTGCATTCGATTTAATATTATACAACAGAAAAAACACAGATCAAAGGAAAACCATTAAAAAAAAATTAAATTAAACAATACATAAAAATTCCTACTGATTTATCACAGAATGAAACAAATAGTGATGCACTTTTTTTAGCTACTGGATGACGTGTAAAGGACATATAAAAGCCATTGCAAATTGTCTTTAATAAATATGCCAACTAACTATGCCAACCTAGCATCTGAAGAGACTGGCGAAAAATCTTGTTTTTGGCAAAAACTGTTGTTGTACTGGTCTTCATGCAAAGCCTAAAGATGCTGAAAACTCACCCTGGCGTTCTGGGCCTCTTGGATCTCCAGAACTCTCTGGTTCCGGGCGAAGTGATCCATCTGCTCGAAGGCCTTCACTTTGCCCCGGAAAGACCTCTGGGAAGGATCGTCGGGACTATCCCCCGGGGGTTCATTGTCCCGTACCGGGGGGCTGTTTACGAGGCCTCTGGAGCTGCGGGACAGGAAGGAAGGTTTGAGAGCTGGTGGGGGAGGAAGGGGCTTGTTTTTTGCCGGAGAGTCCTGGCTGCGCGGGTGCTCGCTGCTTGCGGGACTGCTTGAACGAGAGTCGTAGTTTCGAGAGGGGTCGTACTGCCCCCGCGACACCTCCACTTGTGACAGCACTTTTACCTGAAAGACATTTGAATATGTGTTTTAGAGAAAAAAGAGACACTCAAAGTTCAACTTTTAAAAAAAGGTTTTCAAAGCAAAAATGCATTCTGTGTGAATGGCCCTTTAAAGCCAATTAACACCGCACCGATAAGACAGCATCAGACACTTCGTCAGGTTTTGTCGGATCCCTGTTGGCATCGGTCAGAGCTTGTTTTCGCTGAATCAGGATCAGAATGTCCGAGAAGTGACGTGCTGTAATCTGGTTACTGTCGGCGTTGGTCTGCGTTTGTCGGTGCAGTATGAATTGGCCTTAAAACCACAGGTAAAGGCCCGTTTTAGCACTGGATTAAACTGAGATTTTATGGATCTACTCAGGGTCACCACTGCTGTATTTTCACTTTGAGATCCATGATTCCAAACACAAAACCTACAACAGCAACACTACCAGTACAATCTCCAACACTAACTAATAATTGTGCCAGTTTTTCTCTAGACACTGCCAAAACACTAAAACTACTATTAACACTTTTCAATAAGTATCTTAATTAAAATAAAAGAAAATAAATATTAGATGAAATTCTTGGAAATGTTGCCTTTTCAAAAAAAAAGAAGAAGAAAGTACTACAACTGAAATAAAAATATATGAATGCTAAATAGAAATATTAAAAAAACAAAAACTAATAAAAATGACAAAAGCACATAAAAGTATTAAAACTGAAACTAAAATGAAAACCAAAAATATATATATATTTATAAATAGTAGAGTGGTGTATAAATAATCCTAAATAGCCCTGTCGTGAATTAACAATAAATAATTTCAACATATATCAATAAATTTTTAACATATTTAAAGATAAATCTATAGTTAATGTATTATGAAAAAATATTAATTACAAATAGCTTAATTACAAGATACAACAAAAATATATAACATATTATAATATAATAACAGATAAAAAAAACACTGTAAAAAATCATTTTTAATTAACTAATGTTATCGAGTTGAACCTTATTGTAAATGGTTACTAAACTACTTTACCACCAATTACCATCTCTGTTTTTTTCACATCAAGGTCACATGTCTGGCATTATTAGATTCTGACAGTTGCTTTCAAGTAAACTACACTAGTTATTACCACAATGTGCCATTGAGCTGCTGCGAGATGATTCTGAACTGCTGGAAAAGTGGTTGCGCCAAATCAGGCCGTTCTTCTGCATGAATGCGGGTTCAGTCAGGGGAAGAGTTGTGTTAGTCTGAGTGAGTTTATCATCTTTACTGCAAAGTTTTGAGTCTCTACAAAGTATTATAAATGGATGCATGCCACTGCATTACATAATAAAATATCAATGCAACGACATTCCTCTATTTAAAGTGTGGCATAAGTGTCCAAAAATGACTCTTTTGACACTAGTCTAATATCTGGTAAATGATGAATGGTGTTTTTAAGAAAGGAAAGCCACTGGGGAGCATGACATGAGCTCACCTTCGCGGGGTCAGGCAGGAAGGTGGACATGAAGGGGGGACTAGCCTCGGTCAGCATCTCTCTGCTGCCCACCCTGCGGATACGACCTCGAATCTCTGGGCTGGACTTCCTGAGGATCTGGAGAAGGGGGAGAATTCAGATGACATAGAACGACGACTAGGCAGGGGAACGCATTCTTTCATGCACACACACAGAAATGTGTTTGTCTTGGGTCAACAATCTAGCATTTAACATTAACATTCATTCATCCATTCATCTATAAGGTTCCCCACACCTTTGTTTTGAACAATTAATATCCATGACCAGTCCATAATATTCCAGTCCTTCATGAGGACTAAAAATATATATTTTTTTCATTTAGTAAAATTCACGTCTTGTCCAGGCCTTTTAAAAACACAATTTCCGTATTGTTATTTTAGTATTGTTATATACTGTTACAGTATTTATTAATATTTAGAATTTGCTTTTATTTTATATTTTCAGTTTTCACTGTAATTGTATTTCATTACAATAGTAGTTGCAAAGACAACATTTCAGATTTTATATCTATAATCTAACTATATCTAATATTTATATTTTATTTTTATTTCAGCTTCATTTCAATTAATGAAAAGTAAAAAATATGTCTTCGGCCATGATAAATAGCCATCAATGTTTTGGAATTAGTATGCATGCATGATTGTGAAAGTGTGCGCATATTCCCTGATATTTCCAGGGTTTTCCATGATCGTGGGAACCCTTTAGATATGTTAAATGTGAGTGCATGTGCTAACCTCCTCTGGCATGACTGGCTCAGAGGAACGGCTAATGGCCGACACCCGCTGGCGGTCGAGTGGCTCGTCCGCTTCGTTATCTGTGTAAGTCCCGCCCTCATCCGCCGTGTCTTCGTAGTCGCTGGCCAGCCGGCTGTCCATGCTGAGATAGTCAGCGCTCATCGCCGAGAGATACGACATGCGGTCGTCGTGAACGTCAAGGTCCCCCTCCGTCCCGTCCAGCTAAAAGAGACACATGATGGATCTTGTGTACAGAGAGGAGTGAAAACAAACGAAAACACAAAAACAAAACAGAACGAAAGCTGTAGAGCACCACTGAAGAATGATGAACAGTAAAAGCACAGAAAAACAGGAGGAACGTCTACCATGATTTTCAGAAAAGGAAGACATGCATTAGCAGGTAAACTACGGGTTTGCTGTATAAGGGAAACATTGAGGAATCCTGGAAAAGATAAAGTGGGAAAATGTGAAGGAAGTCTTAAAGTAAAGAGATGCTGTAAAATGTTGCATTAAAGTTAACATGAAACCATAATGGATTTTTTTAATGCACAATCCTGGTTATAATGTACTGCACATGATTCATCTTGTATTAACATTTTAGATACAAATATATTACTGTAACACAAAACTAAAATAGTATTTTACTTTTTTAGTTTTATTTTAAAGGGGTCATGAATTGAGAAATCAAACTTCCCTTGATCTGTTGACATATAAGAGATCATTGTACTATAATTTTTTTTTATTATTGAATAATAATAATTATTATAATTTTTTTTTATTGAAACGACTTGTTTCGGATTTTGTCACATTATTACGTCATTGTGCGATGAAAGAAGATCAACACCTACTTCTACATCAGTGCCTCATAAGCCCCGCCCACCGATTCACACACACACACACATTCACACAGTCACACACGAGACAGATGCAAACACAGGTTTACTCCAGCAACAATGTTGTAACACACGAATATGATATGTACTGAGTATTTATACTGTAGCACCGCAGTCAAACTGAATAGTTGAGATTTGCTGTTTTTTCTTTTGCTTCTGCATTTATGCATTTATATCGGGTTTCCGGATACAGAAAAAAGCACGTAGAGAATGCTGCTTTTGTTATTGGTTTGATCCCATTCGCTGTAATCCTGAATAAAAGCTTCAGGGAGCGATATCATCCGTTTTGTCATCAGTACAACACATTAAAACACGAGACTGCAAATGACAATGTACGTTTTTCACTTTATCGAAAAAGATGAACTATGAATAGCGTATAAGAACGACAGTGTGAAAAACAATGGTACATTCATTCATAATTCAGTTTACACAAATTGTCAATTATAACTCCAAGTACTTACTGATTTTAATATGCACAACTGTTACCCAACTATAGCTGTGGGCGTTAACTTCCAAGTCTTGAATACGGCACACCCATCAAAACGAAGTGTTTGAAAGAGAGGGTTGAAAACAGGATGGAAAATAGCTTATCACTTCTAAATTAGGATGCTTTTTATGTAAAAATCTTGATAACATTATGAGTGGACCTCAGAGAACATTATAAAAAAATGAAATGCAGTTCATGACCCCTTAAACACTTTAGACTGAAATCATTTGGTTTTATTTTGTCTCAATATCACAATTAATAAAACGTGGTGAATTTTTAGTAATAATTTACTTCCTTGTTTTGTTTCCTTATTTAGTCCGTTTCTAACTTTAGCTCTTTATTTTCCTTTGCAGTCTTTTTTTACATAATAGCAATACAATTTTATTATTATTATTAAAGGCAGGGTAGGCAGTTTGTTTCTAAAACACTTTTTGCCAAATTTGTTTAAACTTTCTTTATATACCAATACATATCTAAAATGTAAGTACTCTGAAAAGGAGAAAATAAAGTGTCTGTAGTCCTCTCAGGGCTGCAATAAACACAGCTACTTATTCCATTCAGACCGAATGCAATGATTGGCTGGGCGACTGTCACTCTCCCTCTGCTACAGGAGCTGCCCACATGCGCGCACTCGTTTGACACGGTCATTTCGGAAGAGGAGACGCGCGTACTGACCGCAAGCTACGAAGTCTCACAATTATGGCAGAGAAAGAGCAGTCAAATTTCCACAGTTAGCTAGCTAGCTCATTACCGAATCAAACTCAATATACAGACCTGCAAACATTGAAATACATTTTTTGCGTACAGCCGTGGGGGGGGGGGGGGGGGGGGGGGGGGGGGGGGGGGCACAACCAAGAACAAAATTAATTTAGCCCGTCAATTTTCATTTTACAATAATCTTCTCTCTGTGCGTGCGCGGTCTGTGTTTGTGAGAGAGAGCTCGCGCAGCAAATGATACACAACGGCACTTTTTGAACCATTACTAAGTAATTAACGCGCTAGTTTTCATACAGAATAAATATGTAACATAATTAGGTACTTTAGTTATTATTATTGACACAATAACGTAACACATGCAGGCTACGTATCGCAACACTGAGAATGATAAATAAACGCCTGTTTCTCCAGACACGCGCTTATCAGTAACTTTTAAATTAACGTTAATCCACACATCAGAACTTTCATAATCACTAAGCCTGCCATAGCGATTTTGATTTTTTTTATTGTTGCCATTATTGCCATTTATTGTTCAGCATTACTTAAGCATTTTATCATGTGTATGGCAGAATGATGTGTTCCTCTTATCTGAGTGACCATGAATTACGGAGTAGTCTAAGATAATCCATGCGATTGCAATTACTGCTGTCCCTTGTGATTATCAAATCCAGATAATTAACTCAATACAATATTTAAACTTTCCACATCCACCCCAGCGCGTTTACCTTCAGGAGTTAGAAGTACTGTGACTACTGTAGCCTACTGTCCTCGCTTATGACATCAGTCAGACGGCGGGCCGTGGGAGTTGAAGGGGGGTCGAGCGGGATCCTTTATTGCTGTTGATTTTTAGTCTCTTTTTCATGATAGGCCTTACGCATCTGTCAATCATCCCCGCTTGCAATGTGGGGAATGAACCCAGCGCTATAATTGGTCGAACTCTTCTTCTTTTACGGTTGCTTAATTTGAGGACTGCGCGTGAACAGAGCTATGGTATGGAACAGAGGCGCGTAACCAGGTTTTTGCGTAGAGTGACAAATCGTACCAGCGTACTTAGCATAGACAGTATAAGAAGTGGACAGAGCCATCCCATTGGAACTCAGTTGAGTCAGTTGAAGCCCATTTTTAACGATTTTTAGCACTTCCGTTCCTGACGCGCAGACTCAAACCGACTCAAACTAAACTTGATGACGTGAGCACCCTGTCTGACAGATGTAAATATTCTAGTAGCTGTGCGTGAAAACTGCCAACGTTGATCTTGCAGAGACGGCGAGCTTGAGCAAAGAGTTCTTTGGCGTGAGTGAGCAGGAGTAAGTAATTTGTATAGTATTTATTTTAAAATGTAACGCCAGTACGCCATGTTAAGTTAATGCATTGATTGCCTGCGAGCTTCTCCTCCTGTCTGTACGGTAATTTCTGTCCTGTGCGACAGAGGGTCGAGTGGTTATGACGCAATCGTTAGCCTATTTTTACAAAAACTGTTTCTACGGGGCCATAATGTAACATAGAGGGTAATGGAGCCCTTTATACATTGTTGTGTGTCTTTAGAAATAAATAATGTACAAATGGAGTCTTTAAAGGCCTCGGATGTAAAGTTATTCGCTGTCAAAGTGACACCAAAATGAATGGGAGTCAATGGGAATGCTAACGCAAGTGAAGTTCTGCTACAAGATGGCGGCACGCGGCCGGCTTCAACTTCCGGTCGATGGATTACCCCCTTGGGTACTTAGAGGTCAAAATGCGTGCCCGCTACGCAAAATGCGTACGGGTTGGCAGGTCTGCAATATATTTTACACTTTACCAGTATCGATATGCTAACTTGATAGTGATGGAGGGACATCATGTCAGAATTACATAATTATAATATTATTTAGTAATTGTTATTATTATTAGAATAAACTTTTTACAAGTTATAGAATAGTGGTACTGCATAACAGAACTGACCACTCCAAAAAAAGTAAAAATTGCTGCGTCTCTAATTTGAATGATTTCAGTGATGTCCTGCATTTATTCTTTTTGTATACAGTACAGTTTGACAGAAATACATCAGATGGTTGTAAACAGTGTTTCATGTTGACTTTAAGAGAAGGTTTTGTTTCAGAGTGGATAGAAGGTGATGGAGAACTATAACGTCCATTGTTTTTACCTTCCCCTCCGAGACCCACACAGCGTGGGTCTGCTGGTCTCGTATGGTCTCCTTCAAACTGCCGTACCAGGCATCATTAGCCGAGTTCAGATCGATAACAGCTAACAGTCCGATGGGGGAGGGAGGGAGAGAGAGAGAGAGAGAGAAAATCAAAACATTTCGATTTGGGTCAACTGTCTCTAGGTTACACTTGATCTATTTATCTCACTGTTTCCATCAGCTGCTTTCAATCATTTGGTGATTTTCAAACTGGAATCTGTGTCAAAGTCAGTTCTCATTGATATATGTGCCAATCACAATATTTGATAGCTACTCTTTACTGCACTTCCCCTGAATTCAGTAATTAAGCATTTACAATAAACAGAATCATATTATAATCTGCTTGTTCATGCTAAACTCACCTCCACAATGCAACAATGCAAAATAATGATAAAGAAAATCTTTAATTCAATTAAATAAATTATAAAATGAAATGTAAATTTCAACAAAATAACCTTTCAGAGAGCAAATACTGACAGCTTTTTGTACGAGGTGTCTGGACCCCCAGGACTGACCGGTAAACAGGTGTGAGCAGGTTTTCCTGAGCTTCAGAGCCTGATCGTAGAGTTTGCGGGCACTTCGGTTAGAGCTGGGGATGACTCTCTGTCTCATCGCCTTCACCCCAGGTTTGCTGTCCGGGCTGAAGAGGATGACTATGGGGTACCACTGCGTGTAGTTCAGGGTGTCCACAGCTTTAGGAGTGACGTCCAGGAGAGCGTGCTTGTCCTGCAAAAATGACAAAATGAGTCAATGTAGGTTAAATGTACAGTACAAAGCATAAAAGTACATTCATATAAAATGACTCTGACTGAAACAAAATAATGCACGGTTTGGTTATTAATTTGTGTGTGATTACACAATTACCTGTTCGATGATCTGTCGAATAGTGTTGAGACGAACCACACCAGAGGATTTTTCCGACCCCGCATCCTTGGGTTCTGTTTCTGATGTGCCATTGGACAAAAACAACAAGTACAATCAAACTACAAATACTTTTCTCAATATGTACAATGCAACTAAATATTATCTTTATTTAAATGTAGCTAAAGTGCTAACATTTTAGCTTAAAGTCTTAAGCTGATGTCACACAAAGCTTTATTATACATTCATATGCATACAAAGTTTATATTCATGAAAAATGGCTACACAAGAATATGCATCGAGTTTTTTCATAGAACACAATCGAAATTAAACTTAGACTGAAAATAAATCAAACTCATTTTTGGAGTTTCACGTGTGCAAGTTTAAAAACTTCAATTGAATTATTCATTCAACTTTGTATTATTTTATAATGAAATTATATTTTATAATGAAAATGAATAATGTATTTATTTATATAATATGTCATTCATATATTTTATATTTAACATTTAAAATGTATTGTCATTTAAATTAATAATTTAGTATTATTCCACACAGAAATTCAAAGCATGACATCATATCAGGTTGTCAGTATTTATTTTGGTGTCTGAAATAATTTTGCATGCTTAAAATCTAGTGTGACAATCCCGTTACTGATGGTCTCACAGAGACAGTCTCATGAACTCACTGGCAATTACAAACTGGTCTGGAAGCTCAGAGGCCAGTTTTTCACTGGCAGCATCAGCGATTGGTCCAAACAGCACAACCGGCCTTCGGAATCCCGCTATCGGAGGAAAACAAGGTTTACAACAAGGATTTCACAGTCTATGTAATCTGTTTTAGCCTGACTAAAGTACAGAATGGTTTCTGTTAATGGTAATAAACATTCCTTTAGCTATGTAAATAGGGTTCAGAGAGGATTAAAGAAGAGCCTTGACTGATGATTCAAAACAGCCTTCTTCAAATCCTTGACTGTGGGCTTCGGCCAAATAAATCATGATGATTTTATTAGGTTTTTTTTTTTTAACAGCGTGTAGGGAGCAATCTCTCTCAGTGACGAGCCCATTTTTCAAACATATTAAAATTTTCTCAGCTGCACAGACTTTCATTAGTGGTATTAGGCCGGTCAGCTCAGAGATTTGAGTAATGTTGTGTGAGAAGTCTTATTGAGAAAGTTTATTGTGTAAATGATAAAGGTACCATGATAAGTAAATTACTTAAAATATTACACACACACATACTATATATATACATATATATGTATATATATATATATATATACACACACACACACACACACACACACACACACACACACCTTCTCTCAGCACCACCCTCTCATAGGCAGGGAATCGTGTGGCGACAGCTGGAGAATTTTCTTCTCGGCTCTTCCGCAGGTCTTTCTTCTTGGCTGCCCTCTGACCACGTAGTCTCCAGAAGTCGGCTCTGTCACTTCCGGAGCCTTTATGTGTGTTCTGGACATTTGCCATCTGCTCCGCTCTGATCGGCACAGGAGCAAGGGTTATGAGTAGAAAAAGAGAGAGATAGATCATTATAGACCAATGATTTGTGCATTTGTGCAAAGTCTGTTATCGGGTTTTGGCCTATATACAATTTTTTTTAAATAATTAAATACAATGTTTGCTCTATTTCCGGGTTTAAAGGCTTAAACACAGTTTAGCTTCGGCATAGTTTGAAATATATAGCTTTTAATCTCAGGAAAAGATTGTCCATCCTTTTCCGTTCTCACCTGCTCTTGTTGGGAATGATGCCCTTCTCCAGCAGCTGGTTGAATTTGCCCAAGCGGATGGCCAGCCAATTTCCCAGTTTGCCGTCGTATAAGGTGTCCACCACCTTGAGGATCTCCCCCCGGGAGAAGGCGAGACACTGAGGCAGCTCCTTCTCATACTCAAAATGGGTCCGGATGAAAAACGAGTCCCCTCGACCAGATACCAAGATGTCTTCATAAACTAGGACACAACACAGAGACATAAGCTCCCAAACATGCCTCAGACTCAATGCTTCGGGATTTATTTAAAGTGCATGTAAATTGCAATATGCAAAAAAATGATAAAAAATGAAAAACTTTATAAAAAATAAATAAACAGTTACAATAAAAAAAACAAAAGTGCTGTAAATAGTTTATTTTTAATTTTTAAATAGAATAAATAAATAGATTAATAAGTAAATCAATCTAAAACAAGTAAAAATATAAATGTTCTGTAAAAATAAAAAATACATGAATGGACATATAATATATAAATAAAGAGATATATTAGAGATATAAGAGATATATACAAAATATAAAGAGATACAAATGAATATATAAAATCAAAGGTTCTGTAAAAATTAAACAAATATAAATAAACAAACAAATAAACTAATAAAATATATAATAAGATAATAACATATAAATAAATACAAAATTAATAAATAGATAAATTATAAATAGATATAATAATGAAAATATAATAGATATAATAGATAATAAATGAAATTCAAAAGGTTATGATAAAATAAAAATACATAAATATAGACAAAAATAAATAAATAAATACATAATTCATGAATTAAAATGTGTCTCCAATCTCTCACTCTGTCCAAAAGTAATGCTGTAAATGAATTCTGTAGGTGAATGAATTTCCTTCGTGAATTTTAAACGGGTGATTCAGTGTCATTTGAGGATAAAATTAACCGCGGTCAGAGTTCCTCTAGTGGTGCCGTCACCCTCTTGATTAAAGCTCTGACACCACATCTGACTCGGCTCAGACCAAATGAGCTTCAACCCCTGACAGTGCCAGTCCTCGCTTTCCCATGAGACATCCACACCGAGGAGAGGCGGAATGAGAGAAATAGAGATGAAGACAGGGAGTGAATGCGCTGGAAGGATGGCTTGACAAAGAGAAAGAGAAAAAGAGAGATAGAGCAGAGAGAGTAGTGTCAGTTCCAACAGTAGGGGGTCACTGCTGACGTCCCGCTGTCTTGCGACGGGATTAGGAACTTGTTTTTGGTTGGACTTTTTTCTGAAAGTTTCTCTTCTGGTTGTTGAACCAATAAACATTCAACACAGGGGTTAATTTACTTCCTCACGTTACAGGCAAGAGAAAGCACAGCTCACAAACATGAAAATCAAGATTTTTGCATGTTTGCACACATGTGCGCATGACCACACTTGACACGGCGGTCCCTGAAAGAGCCAAAACTGGCTATAACTGGTTTTGTACTGATGAGCAACAAGCCGAAGCCTCTCGACAGGCTTTGTGTGTATAGGGGGAAGGGAAGAATGAAGAAAGAGCACTTCAGGGCATGTTCACAAATACAGAAATGAATTAATGGTTGCTAGTCCTACTGTGGGATGCGCTAATGTAGGGCCAAAAAAAGTACTGAAATATAATTTAAAAAATATTATTAGTAGTATTTAAAATGTGTAGTAAGTAAATGAATGAATGAATAAATAAATAAATAAATAAATAAATAAATAAATGGTACATAGAATTGTACATGCACACCAAGAATTTTAGCCTAACTCCAGTGATGACTGTGGACCACGGTTATTATCGTTAAATAAAGCTAAAACAAACTAAAACTACTGAAAACATTTCTGCTCATTTAAATAAAGCTGAAATAAATAAAAGTTTTAGTTGTACAACTTAAACTAATCGAAAATTATAAATGCTCCCTTGGCAATAAACTGAAATAAATTCAGTTGAAACACTAACCCCAGGTTTCACAGACAAAGTTTAAGTCTAGTCCCAGACTAGAATGCATGTTTCAACTGAAAGCAATTTGCACTGACATATCTTCAAATATGCGCATGCCATTGTTTTTTCTCTAGATCCATGTTTTTTCCAAGGCATGTTTATAAAAGCTAATTAAATGTCCTAATTGAATTAAGACCTAATACTGGCTTAATCTAAGCCCTGTCTGTGAAACCAGGCCTATAATTATTAATAATAATAATGAAAACGGAAATTAATATAAATTAAATCTAAATAGCCACATTTTTTTACTAATAAAATGATAAATACACATATATAAACTAAAATTAATATGAAAACTAAAAATATAAAAATAAAAGCTAATTCAAAACATTAATAAAACTAAAAACTATAATAAAACTAAAATAGCACTACTGTGGTTTGGTGTTTAATGTGTGTTGTGAGTGAGGCTCCTGTTCTCTTGCTCTCACCCTCAGTTTTATTCTGTGCCAAAATGGTCACGACCTCACCCCGCGGGATCTCCAGCAGGAACAGCACGGCCTCCTCTCGCACAATGCCCCGAAAGTCAACGTTATTCACCTTTAGGGAGAGACAGATAACACGCACACGCACATACAGTTAAAAAGGAAATGTGGCATATGCAAATCAAATTCAAAGCACATTCTCTTCGCCTAAAAGGATCTTGGAAAACTGTACATGCATATACATATAATGTTAACTTAAAAAAAAAAAAACAGCTTGTTTTATTCTAAGGGTCGAAGAGAGTCATAATTGTTAATTGTTAATTACAATTGTTTATGATGCAGAAAACCTCAACTAATATTATGAGTGAACCTCAGGAAAAATTCAAACAAAAAAACAAACTGTAAAATATATTCCCTTTCAGTAGTGTGCTGTCTGGCACTTCCTTACAACTCCATGAATAAGACCATGTTATTATTAATTATGATGCTGTATTCTGATTCGTGAAAATCAATAGGAGGCCACTTAAAGGTGGGGTATGTGATTTCCAAAACGGCCGGCAGATTTTGAAAATACACAACTCAAAAGGTCCTACCTTCTTTCCCCCAACGCTGGCCCTGACTCCACCCATTCGAAGAACATGGACGCGCAATCATGCACGAGCGAAAACTCAGATGCGCGAGACTCAGCCCTGGCGTCTGTACAGCGGTCTTCTATTCAAAGCAGGATTCATAGCAATGTGCGTTGAGTATGCGCACGAAGGGGTCACGGCGCGCGCGCGAGGGGGAGGGGGGGATGGTACGACCGTTTGATTGACGGACTTACTGTCCAATGATTCTAGGGATCTTGGAAATGATTTTACAAAGGATGAGTTTTTCGAGTCCTGCCCGTTCCACAGATGATTAAATTGCTTAATTTTCATTTCAGTGCTTCTAACTCAGTGGCTGTAAGTGGGTTATGAATAGGATTTCAAGTGATTTTGAAAAAATGGACAAAAAAGAGAATCACATACCCCACCTTTAAATGATCTGAACATTAGTAAGCCATTTCAGCTGATATCAATACAAATTTTGATTTTGTACCTTCATGATCTGATCCCCTACGCGGAGACCTTCCTCTTCAGCCGGACTGCCCTCCTGCACTCCTGCTATGAATATTCCCACATCATTTCCTCCAGCCAACCTCAGTCCAACACTCTCTCCTTTCTGAAAGCTCACCATCACTGTGTTGGGCCTAAAAAAGAGGGTGAGGGTTAGGTATTTGCTAACATCTTAATAAATATAATTAATTTTAATAATTAATATATATATATATATATATATATATATATATATATATATATACACACACACACACATATATATATATTATATATAATTTAATTATATTTTTAAAATACATTAAAATAGTAAAATAGTCATTTTGATTAATACATTTATAGAAATTATAGGTAAGTTATAATGTTGACTCAGCAGCCATTGTATTCCCATA